>QLTV01001722.1:708307-781242 GCA_003457575.1 Thermophis baileyi
TAATAGAATAGAATTTTTTATTGGCCAAGTGTGATTGGACACACAAGGAATTTGTCTTGGTGTATATGCTCTCAGTGTACATAAAAGAAAAGATAACTTCATCAAGAATCATATGGTAAGAAAAGATAATTTCGTCAAGAATCGTAAGTAAAGCCAGGTCTCCAGTGCTTTTCAAAAGGCTAGGAGGGCAGAGGCCTGCCAAACTTCAAAGACAAAGGTGTTCCTTAGGGCAGAGGCTGCCACAGAAATGCATGGTTCCTAGCTTCCATAAAGAAGCAATGTTTAAATGAAGGGACTAATTTAGTAGGACCTATAGATGTCTGTCAGGCTGTTGAGGCCTGTCGGCCGCCGGCCCCTCCAGCAGCCGAATCAGAGGAAGAGGAGGAGGCGTGGGAGTCAGGGTCAGCATCAAGGCAACCTGAGAGCTCCGAGGGGGAAGAGGGAGTGGAGCTGGCAGAGAGAGAGACAGAGGTGGAGCCTGGGCCATCTGTCAGCCCTCAGATGGAGAGCCAACAGCCCCCAGGTCTGGAGGTGGCTGATGAGGAAGAGGAGGAACATCTGGATTTAGTGCCTGACGTGCAGATGTGCAGAAGGCAGAGGAGAGGAGAGCAGTGGAAATCCATGTCCCGATCCTTGGGAAAGAGCCACTGCTAGCGAAGCCCCACCCTAGCTCTGGGGGTAAAAGGCAAGGGGCAGAGATGAATAGATATGGCAGACAATTATTCATCTTCCAGCCAGCCGGACTTGTTAGCCTGTGGCGATAGAGAAACTTTTTGCCAGGGCTGCTGGCACTCCTAATAAAGGAATCTTTGAGTTAACTTCAGAGGGTTTGTCGTGTTTGGGGAGCTGGGTCAGAACACATGCTAATCCCAAGAACGACATAGACAGAGTTCAGTTCTTCATTTGCTTACACACAATAAACAGAATCTTGCCAGACTAAATCTGTACTACTCCTATCCTAAGAGATATACTCTGGGAGTTTCTAGGTAATGGCTATCTTTACTCTCTTCATGTATCTCCTATCCAGCTCCAGGCTGTTCCTTTTATCTTGCTCCATCTCATGATGTCCTCAGGGAAAGACAGTCTCACAAATAACCTGGACCTATCATAGAGGAGTTTAAAGATAATGAGCAGCATTTTGAATTGCACCAGTGCAGTTCACACAACAAAAACGTTACCTGGGCAAACCTAGGGACACCCATCAGAGTGCATGCTGTCATGTTCTGGCCCAGCTGAAGACCCAGGTGGTCTTCAAGTTCAGCACGATATAGATTGTGTTGCAGTAATCCAAATGGGAAATGAGCAAGACCTCTACGACTAAGAAAGAGCACAATTGGCACACTAGACAAATCTGTGCAAAGGCTCCACCAGCCATGGTTGCCACCTGCATCCATGAAAAAAAAGGGGTTCAAAATGTGAAAATAGCCATAACAATCAAAGCCCTGCTCCCTTTTTACATTCAATGTACATTATGTGTGATGTATATATAAAAAAGGAGCTAAATATCAATCACCTGTCATCTTAACTTTTTGATCTCCTTCTGGATATCCTTGAGCAAATAGTGAACATGAAAGCGTCTTACATTTCCATTTTAGCATGCCACTGAAGATGCATATTTCCTGGAATTTGGGTGTGTGGCACTACACACAGAGGCCACTTCCTCTATTCTTTCCAGGCTGATTCGTAAGATAAATTAGTAATAAATGCCCACCCAAGACCAACAATAAATGTTAAAAATATGTACGTACAGTGGCCATGTCAACCATGCTTTGTCTTCCAAACCATATAATAATAATATATTCATAGACTTTTTAAAAGGTAGGGTGTAGGGAGAGAGTAGGAAAAGCACAGATACAAAACAGCTCCAGATTACGATAATATGTTGTTGTGTTATGTTACGTTTTATGTTGTGTTGTTAGTTTTGTTGATTTTATTTGCTTCATTTTGAAGCCTGATTCCTTAGCAGAATGTATCGCCTTATTTAGAACAGGGATAGGCAGTTTAAAACCCACACATACAAGTATCCTAAGGGTTAGGACATAGTTTATCCTATTTGAGCCTCTCCTTAGGGCAGTTCCAGCTAAACATTCTTCAGATGTTCTTGGCTGATTGGAATTATTTCTGCTGCCTTGATTTACTAACTGTGGAAGCTAAGGAGCCCTTTGTATCCGAATAAATGCCTGACCTAACTATAAAATGTTTTTAGTCAACTAACTGGAGAAAAGAGCTTAATATAGTGTGGCCTTTACATATTTTTCTGCTCAGAATTTTCCAGCCAACTGATCCCATTTATTTATAGTTCACAATATCATTGCAGATGGTCTGTTTTATTTCTATGCTGATCTTCAGCAGAATGTACAGGGTTTAATTATTTGCATGCCTTTGTAGGGCCCACCTTAGAAGTTATTAAATAACTTGTTAGCACAATTTGGATCCTTTGTGTATGTATCTACATGTGTATTTGTGTATGTATTTAAAGCCTATGAGTTCTGGAGTAATGCAGATTGCTATTTTCTGTTTCCTTGCCAACATGAAACAAGTTGTTTTGTGTGTATGTATTATTAATAAATATTATAATGAGAATTCCATATCTCACGTTTGCAACAGTCTTGTGCAGACGCTTTTAGTGGTATCCCTACCAGATGGCAAGCAAATATGCTTTCCTATGGACAATACATTTTTGCAGTTGTTAAATTTAATCATACAACAATCAACCAAAATCCCCTCCCAAGTATATAAGAAGAAGAAAATTAAGAAACAAACTACACAAAACAAGTAAAAGAAAACTAGCATAATTTGGGACTCATAATCCCTGATCTGAAGGAGAGAGATAAATATTAAACATCCATATTCTATATTTTTATTCTTGATAATCTATTAAGAACTATTTTGTTAATCTAATCAAAGGAAGGAGATGTGAATAAAGAGATTCCATGTGAGCTCTGAGGTGTTTGTTTTTAAATTCAGAGGCCGGTTGCCACCCATAGAAAGAAATGATTTGACATGATTGTTGAGAATGCTAAAAAGGCCTTTTGCAGTTTTTATATTAATAATTACTGATTATAATTATTGACATACCAAGCAAAATGGTACCCAATCTCTTATAAGCTGTCAGGAACTCCTTAATAACAACAGCAGAAATACCCTAAAACTCCCAGTTTTCATAGTACCCAATGCTAGTTAGGGTCTAGGACCTTTAGGCTCTCACCGTTGGCCATACCCAGTTGGCCTCCAGCCACCTCCCCCAGTCCATTCACAGCCAGCTTTCCTCCTCTGCTGGCTCTCCCCCGGCGATCCTCCCTGGCCAATGGGCTCCTGGCCCTCCACCCTTCAGCCCAGCCCATTTGTCCAGACACCGTTTGGCCCAGGTGTTTCTTTCCATGGGACAAGAAGCTGCCAGCCAATCAGGTGGCAGGGAAGCACTGCTTGCACACAGCTGCTAGCGGTGCTGGGGGAGGGTGGCAGGCAAATGCTGCTTGAGCCCAGCTCCTGGTGGTGCACAGGGGTGGCAGGGCATTAGTGGTAAGCACAGCTGCTGGCAGTGCGGGGTGTGTGTGTCAAATGGTGGTGGCGCATGGTGAGGGGGAAGCCAAACTACCCATTTAGCATCAGGCTGGAGTCCAAGTGCGAAGGCAATGGTGGGCGTGGTAGAGGTAAAAATGGAAAGCCGCAGCAGGCAATGGCAAGCAGCAGTGGGCGGGGGCTTCCCATTTTAACTTCTACCCACTGCCATTACCTCTGCGCCTGGACTCTGGCCTAGCACCAAATGGGCAGCCACACACACACACCCCGCAACTGATCCTGATGGCCTGATGATGTGGTAAGTGTGGCTACTGTTGTGGGGGAGGCGAACAGTGGTGGCACATGGTAGTGTTAGGCTGGAGTCCAGGAGAAGGAAAGCTGGCTGTGAATGGGCTGAGTTGGGTGGCTGGAAGAGAACTGGGCATGGCCAAGTGGGAGCCTAAATATCCCATTCCGTGCTGGGTTCTATGCCTAGTACATGCCTAGCTTCCAACAATTACCCAAGGTTTTGATCAAAACCTGGCACCATGACTTCATGGCCTTTCTTCTATAGTCATGACACTGCAAGACCCGACCTTGACTAAGTGGCCTATGTCTCTGGGATAGCACTGAAATTCTGTAATTAGGGGAAGATTCTCTTCCCTTCTCTTTTAGATATGACAGTTTGTATTAGAATCAGTATTTGGCATCTCTCAGTGTTTTTCTCTTATTTGGGAGTATTCTCCAACTACAGGGTCTCAATGAGCTTTTCCCCAAGAACAGAATTCCCTAAATTAGTCAAACGTCTAGCAACTGGAACTGAGATTGTAAAATATTCTTCTGCTGTAATCAATTTTGTTATTTCAATTGCCATTTGTCTCCTATTCTAGCTTGTTTCAAAATCTTCTGAGATCTGCTGCCGGTTTAACTCTTCTCCACTATAACAGAGTACATCTCCCACTACTATAACTGCAGGTCTTGGCCCTCATATCACTTTTCAGTAGCATTTATTTGGATTGGAAGGCTTCCTCTTCTCTCGATACTAAATTCTGTCCCTCTCAGCCCAAGTTTACTAATTTTAGAGGCCTTTTCAACAGTGGTGCAAATTCCTTAACCACCCAAAGTCCATTTGATTGCATGCTTGTTGCTTCTAATATATCAACCTAAACAATGCCATAGGTGTGTGTGAATGCATGTGTGTGTGTGTTGTGTTATCTTTAGAGAGTTTCACAAACAAAAGCAGTGTTGTAGAGGCTGTCACAGAGAAGAGGGGATTGACTTAATCTCCAAAGCAACAGAGGCAGGGGTGGGTTCTAACTTACCTCGCTGCCGGTTTGCTTCCTCCCGTGCCGCGTGGCCGTGCCTTGTGGCCGTGCCTTGTGGGCGCGCATGCGCTTTGCGCACACGTGCATGCACAGTCCAAATTTTTTTACAAAAATTAAAAAATTAAAAAATGCCAAAAACAAGATGGCGACGCATGCGCAGTGCTGGAAACTTGGCTTCTGCACATGCACAGAAGAAAAAACAAATTCAAAAAAATAAATAAAAAATAAAAAAAAATAAAAAAAAGATGGCAGTGCCCACGGACCAGCACCGACTGAACCGGATCGGTGACGTCATCGTGACATCACCAGCGGGTCGCTACCAGTTCGGGAGAACTGATCCAAACCAGGAGGAACCCACCTTTGAACAGAGGGCAGGACAAGAAATAATAGGTAGAAATTTGTTAAGGACAGATCCCGACCTAGAAGTAAAGAAACTGTTTTTTGACAGTTACAAAAATTAATCAATGGAATAGTTTGCCTCCCAGAGTTGTGACTAGACACAGTATTTGTCCAGGAAAGTATAAGGTCTCCTGCCTTAAGCAGGGCATTGGACTACAGAATCAGACCTATGTTCCATGATACAAGCCTTCTTTTTAGATGCATTATAACAGATGCATTTCCAAAAGAGGCTAAACTTGCACCACTATCCCATAATGCTATGTTTTTGTTTTTATTTCCTTCCTTCCTTCCTTCCTTCCTTCCTTCCTTCCTTCCTTCCTTCCTTTCTTCTTTCTTTCTTTCTTTCTTTCTTTCTTTATTTCTTTCTCTCTTTTTGTGATGGGGGCAGCAAAATCCTCCATTGAACATGAAAACTGTAAAAAGTTAAAAAAAAAGTAAAAAGTGGCTGTAATTACAGCAGTCCCCCCCCCCACATTTCATGCCCACAGTAAAGTAACAAAATTAGCCTCTAACCTTTTCAATTGACCTCTTTCTAGTGTCAGAACAAAATATTATAATATTATGATAATACTATATTTCTCTTAGAACAAAATCTTAGATTGGAAGCCTTACCCTTCTCTCAAACTTCATATTTGCTACCAAAGGAAAAAAATATGTGTCCTACCCAGCTCTAAGTTTCAGGGAAGTGGAAGATTTGCATCCAAAACTCAGCACTAAGGAAAAACATAGAATTATTTTTAATTGCATAATTGTTGATTCTATATTTTATTGCATAGTGGTTGAAAATGACCTTCAAAAATGAGATTGATTATAATTGTGTTCTTTAACTATGTAGATAGATGTTTTAATGAGAGAGAAAAATGAAATAAAGCAAACCACTCATAAAATTCTGCTATTACTTTGGGACCAAAACAGTAACGAGGAGCTGCCACGTAGAATAAACTTGGAAAATTTCTTTTTAGATGATTGGAAAGCAATTGGCTGCTGCTAAGAGGTTTCCTTCCTGGTCAACATGACATTGTTATGAGAAAGAAAACATATTAAATTGCAAAGCACTGTTATGAGTCATCTGGAATGAGATTTTGTCCACCGTCTGTCAGAGCACATGTATAATTTTGTCAGAGCTGGGGGAAGAAAATGAAAGCTAACTTTTAAAAGGGGGGAAGTTAAAAAGAAATTGCATTTTCTTCTTTACTTTACAGTAAATGTAGAAATTGATGTAATTTCTATGAACAATGAATGCTGAATTAACATAATTAGACGTGTGCTGTATTCTGAAATACAACACAAACAATAGGTTTGTACTGAATCCTGAACAAGTTGGTTAAGTAAGATTCTGTTTTAAATCACTGTGAAAAGATACTTAATAGAATAGAATAGAATTCTTTATTGGCCAAGTGTGATTGGACACACAAGGAATTTGTCTTTGGTCCATATGCTTTCAGTGTACATAAAAAGACAAGATAAGACTAATGAAGATTCAATTGTCTTGAATGCAATATTTTGTGTCCACTATAATATGCAATAAAAGCATGTGAAGGAGACATAAATTATTTATTAAGATGCATATAACTATTAAGTTACAAGCAATTGTGTGGAACCTGACAGCAAATCAGTAAATCATTCTAAGATACCTACATTACTGTTGTACACTCAGATTATAAGAAATAATAATCTTCTTCCGGAAATTCATGAATTCTTGCTCTATGAAAAGAGCTCTTCTGACTTTCCTTGGTCTTTAGGTAATAATCAAAGACAAAGTTTCTGTTTTATTTTATGTCAGCTGGTGATTTGAGGCCGAGGATTTCTTCTTGAGAAACAAAAACAGAATTAAAATTATTTAATTAGTTAAATTATTTTAACCTTCTGGAAAGCATTGAGATAGCTGAGAAATTGTACTGTTAGATGAACTGGATAATGCTGGTTGAGATGTCAAGTTTGGGTTTTGCTATTTTGGATGCTAACCCTACTGCTTAGATTGTACATAAGATAGCAGAAAACTGAAATATCTATGAACAAGCATTTCTTGGTAACAACACAGAGAATAACTGACCTTATCCATGATAACTGTGAAAAACAAGCAAGACAAATCCTGACTACATCCAACAGGTGATGTTTCTCAAACTGGGAAAGTTTAAGATGTGTGGAGTTGAACTCCCAGAATTCCCTAGCTGGGGAAAACTAGCTCAATAATTTTGCTAAGCAGCAGTCTTAACCAGTGGTGGGATTCAAATTTTTTTACTACCGGTTCGGTGGATGTGGCTTGGTGGGCATGGCATGGCGTGGCTTGGCTTGGCTTGGCTTGGTGGGTGTGGCTTGGTGGGCATGGCAGGGGAAGGATACTGTAAAATCTCCATTCCCACCCCACTCCAGGGGAAGGTTACTGCAAAATCCCCATTTCCTCCCGATCAGCTGGGACTCGGGAGGCAGAGAATAGATGGGGGCGGGGCCAGTCAGAGGTGGTATTTACCAGTTCTCCAAACTACTCAAAATTTCTGCTACCGGTTCTCCAGAACTGGTCAGAACCTGCTGAATCCCACCTCTGGTCTTAATTCCTCTCAGGTCTGCATGGACCCACTAGGATCTTGTGGGTACATCTCTCTCCTAGAGTGATGTTAGTGTAAGTGTAAGTCTTTAACAGAAGTCAGGAACACATAATGTTGCTTTTATCCATCCCCAACCCAACAGGGAAGCAATTTTGGCCTATCTTTTTTTTTCCATACATCAAAAGAACTGCTTTCAAAACAGTGATTACTCATGTGATGCTTTCACTGGTCTATTGGTGAATGTATAGATATAGAATAGAATAGAATAGAATAGAATAGAATAGAATAGAATAGAATAGAATAGAATAGAATAGAATAGAATAGAATAGAATAGAATAGAATAGAATAGAATAGAATAGAATAGAATAGAATTTTTTATTGGCCAAGTGTGATTGGACACACAAGGAATTTGTCTTGGTGCATATGCTCTCAGTGTACATAAAAGAAAAGATAAGTTCGTCAAGAATCATAAGGTACTATCATTAATGATAGTCCGGGTACAAATAAGGAATCAAATCATAGTAGGAACCAGTCAATATAAATTGTAAGGATACAAGCAACAAAGTTACAGACATACAGTCATTTGTGGGAGGAGATGGGTGATGGGAACGATGAGAAGATTAATAGTAGTGCAGATATATGGGAATGTGAAATAGTAGTGCAGATATATGGGAATGTGAAAGTCCAGATTTTACTGATGTGGCAGTCCAGGATAAAATGGCTGTGGAAAGAAGTACCAGATATGGAGAATTGGGGTCATTTCTGCCATAGTAGCTAACTGTTTTTGTTTTTTTCAACAAGCAGTAATACATTGGTAGCTTATTTTCTTATCTGCAACCATCTAGCAGTGCTGTACAAGGGGGGAATTAATGGTAAGGGGCTCATACGAGAAGTCTATCCATTGCAATGTCTCTCAAGATCACCTTATCTTCTTCATAGTGATGGGTGTTTGCATTCTCTGTAGAAGAGGGAGGGTTAAAGAAGCATAGGAACCTTCCATTCAGGGCATGGAAAGTGCAACTTGCACATCAGACCTATGGCATTTTTATTTTTCTCTTTTTTTTTCTTTTGTTGCTTTGCTTTCTTCATATATTGGGAATTACAGTGAGCAGACTCCAATATGAATATAGGCATAGAGACTATTTTCTGTGTTTTTTTCCTACTTTACAAAACTTTCTAACAGTTATTATTTTAATATTTTGTGGCAGTTCTAAAATTGAAAGCATTAGAACTCTACAGCCAATGGAAAACTGAGTGACAAGTTCCCAGCAGTTGTGACATGTCAAAGTGGTTGCTAGTAGGCACCCCTGAGGCTACAAAATTGATTCAGGAGCTGCAGGCCAATATGTTGTGAAAATGCTAGTAAGTGATGAACTGGACAGCAGATGTTTACAGATGTCTTGACCTATCAAGCTTTAATTCCAAACTCCAATTAGTTTAAAATTGTAAGATTCCCCTTTATCTATTAATACCTTTCTCTTTATTCTATAGTACACCTCAACCCAGGAACTTTTCAGATTTGTAAGATCTGCAATATCCAAAATTCCCATTTAACTTGTTTGAGAGCAAACAGGTCTTAGAAAGACATTAGTAAAGCTATTTTACAAAAAAAAAAAAAAAAAAAGAAAAAAAACCAACTACAAATATATAATTATACACAAAAAAAAAAAAAAAAATAATAAAAAAAAAACAAATAATCATATATTATTCTCTGTGGTTTCAGCAGGTTGCCTAGTTGATGTGATGAAGTTGAATCTGTCTAATTACTTAGATCAAAGATCAACAGAAATCCTATAAGAAATGGAAATAATAGATAATCATATGGAAATCAGTGAGTACTTTGAGGAAGTGGTTGGCTTTCTTTAAAAAAAATTTTTAAAGGTTTTTATCCTGCTTTTTTATATTTATAAATCACTCAAGGCATTGAACATACTAAATAGTCCTTCCTACTCCTATCTTCCGACAAACAGTCTTGTGTGGTAACATTGAGAGCGAGTGATTGGCCCAGATCACCCAGCCAATATTTCTGTATAAGGTTGGACTAGATCTCACCGTCTCCCGGTTTCTAGTCTGGTGCCTTAACCATTACATCAAATTGACTCTTTTGTTTTTTGGATATAATCAAGCAAATGCTGAATCCATCAGAGTGTTTAATTTGGATTCCTGCAGAAAAGATTTGGTCTTTTTTTGGACTAAGTAGTCCCTGCTAATTATTTGACCTGGGTAATGTCTAGCTTTGTCTTCTTTACAAGGGAAGATCTCAGAAGAAAAAAATGGAGGTGATGACTTTTTAAAAATCACCAAATAATGTAAATGCATTAAAAATGATATCTCAGACATCTTCTTCAACACAAAATTGCAGATCTTTAAAATCAATTTTTAAGACTCCACTAGATAATATTTCACGAGCATATTTTATTAACTGCATAATTATCACATATAATTATGGAAGATTACAAATAGTATATAAATGCAGAAAAATCTCACAGATATAATAATGTCATTCAAAATGATATTTATTAGCATTAATTCCATGAAATTGTGATTGTGATTAAAAGACAATTTGCTTGGATTTCACACAAACCATTAAAAGATTTAGAATTACTTATAATTCTAAATTCTTATAATAAGAAGCAATAAGTATTAGGCTAACCCAAAATAGATATAATAGAAAGCAGTAATGTATTGGTACAACAAGTTGGATGGATAAATTAGTAATCAATGGAACATAACATTGGTTCACCAACTGATACAATAATAGTATAGGCAGGTGAATAAAAGGCACTATGGAGGCTGGTATAAAATGCTAAACGCAACACCTTAATTATGCTCAGGATCTCTGAAAAAATAACATGTGCAATGGTCTTATTTGTGTTATTGTCAAGCCACAGTTTCACACTGGTATAATTGATGCCATTGCATAAGATACTTTCCTTATAGAAATACATTTTTGACAGAGTGTCAGACTCAGAAAGATTACTGATGGTATTTAAATTATCAATCAAATGAACAGCATCTTTGAATTGCTCTTTTGTAGGACGGACTATTTTTGTTTGCATTTCTCTGCGGAAAAAGAGATTACTTTTCTTTTGGGAATAAACAAGTGTACAAATCTCTGTCAGAGAAGAATTTGTGACAGAAACTTTCCATATGCATCCATCCTTGTCCTTTGGTCTACAGAGATCCCAGTCATCGTCTCCCTTGCCCGTGTGACAGTGATAGGCTGAACAACTATATTTGGCACATTGATAGTTAATGTGGCAGGGCAAGCCTGTGGGAGTCACATCTCGGAATGGAGAGCAGGGTTCAAGTCCATGAATAGTCTCACATTGGAAATGTGTTTCGGTTATTCGGCAACTATTCTTACACGAGTTGTTTTTCAGTGAATATTCAAAGGAATCCCACTCTGATAGAAAGCTGCAGTAATTCCATTTTCCATTTTTGAAGTAACAATAGCGATAGGAACCTCCCCATAAATCACAAGGTGAGTCACATTTCTCACCAGAAACAGCCAGGCCATCTATTAAGGAACAATAATCCCAAGCATGCCCACTGCCACCCTTTTGCTGGCACCAGGTGTACTTATAACCATGATATCCACAAGTATTTGTACATACTCCCCCTGAGCTTGTGTAATGAACAATATGGGAGGAAGTCCAAGATATGAAGGAGAAGAAAGCAACCAGAGCTACATAAACTCTCATCATGATCTTCTTGAATTCCTGAAATGAAAGAACAAAATGTTCTGCTATGTTTCTATACTTTTGCTTCACAGCTGTCACACCTTCTTGTCCCAAATTCTGACTCCTCATAATGTGAGGAGTTTCATAATGTTTCATAATGTGCCATGTATTATGTTTCTTTCATTGCAGTAAATCATTAGAAAGTGAGATCATCATACCTTCCATCTGATTTTCTATCTTTCTCTGAATTTCACTCTTTTGTGAGTGGTAAACCTTCTAAGCCTTGACTATCTCAGGTGCCATTGCAACCAAAAATCTTAAAATCCTTTTCTAATTTTATGATTCCAAATGTTACAGAAATAAAACTCTTACATTTGATTATTAATGATGGATCTAATTCAACACCTACAAATTTAAAATGCTGTTCCAAAATATTAATGGTGATATATTAATGTACAAAACTGCTACATGCAATGTATTATTTGCAATCAGATATCCTCCTGCTTTGTTATTCTCTAGGAGGAACATAACCTATAGAGAGGTTGGAGCGGAGTTGCACTTGTTCTCTAAAATATATATGGTAGGTAGGATTCCACCCCCCCCCCCCCCTTTCCTTTAATTTTTACAAATCTTGTTGTTTGTTGGTAGTTGATCTACCATCACTTTAAAGAGTGGAAACATCTTTCCTAATACATCTTTAAATGGTCATGAAACCATGAAATATCATGCATAAAAAAGCAAATGCAAAAACGGCATTTTTCTACAGATTTTTAATTTAAAATTCAGTATGGAACTTTCGTGGCCCAGATATCTGCTTCCTAAAATAGGCACATAATCTGGCTAAATATAGACAGGCCTGGTATTCTTTCCTCATCAGTTAAAATCTGTCACTTATCCCAGAATTAATACCATCGAGAAAAAGAAGGTAACTATACAAAGAGGGAATACCCAATTAAATCCCTTTAGAGAAAAACAAAAAAAAATCAGCTAATTACCTTTCTAGAAAAGATTATGGAATTATTCTGAAAAGCTTTTCATCATAAATATCAACATCAAATAGTTTAAAATTACTGCCAAATGTACAGCTACCAAGAGCCATTAAGTAGCAGTTTTGGAGTAGCAGGCTGATAAATTAACAAACAAACAATTAAACAAATAAATAAAATTATATAAATAAATGAATAAATATACAGACTTGGAAATCAAGTCAGTCGCTGTCCAGCAAGAATCTGTTTGGCCTAAAATATATAAAATAGAAAAGGTATACAAATATATTTATTTACTTGTTTGTTTATCCACACTTATATGCTGGCTAATGTAACATAATTTTACATAATGTATCATATAATTCTACATTATTCATAATATATTAAAACAATGACATACATGAAGCACAAAAAGCAATTCATAAATAAAACAGTACTGATCATAAAAGTATTGCTGCTCTTAGGAGATCTTTGCAACTGAATGGCTGTTGAAACAAAATTGTCTTAACCATTTCTTATAGATCATCAAGGTAGTAGCACATCTGAGCTCTATGGGCATCACCCAAGTCCTTCTCTCTGCTAGACTGTGTAGGGTGGGCAAATTCTCCTTGGATAAACTGTCTAGATTTTTCTGGAAAGTGATCCAAACCTTGAATTGGGCCCAAAAACCTATAAACAATCAGTGTAGTTCCATCAGCATAGGTATTATCCTACTGAATCATTTAATGCTGGCAGCTCCATGTAAAGTCAATTATAGTAGTCTAACTGAGATGACAGACTGAGGACAAAACCACATTTTCCCAAACACAAAATAATCTGAGAATTTGATTTCTTTGCAACATACACACTTCATTTAAAGAAAATTCCTATCTTCGATAATGTAATACGGTAACTACTGGGTTTTGATTGGGATGAAAAGAAATAAATTATTTTTAAAAATCCCCAGGCTTACTTGTAAACTGAATACCTTCACATATTTTCATTAGTTAGTGAAGTAGACTATCAGAATATACAGCTAAACAAGAGGATCAGGAATATTCTTTTATATAAAAAAATACAAATAGAAAAACTCATAAGCAGATAATCAAATTCATACTCTTCCTTTTTCATCCCAAATGCAATTCTAAAAGCCATGATAACTAACATCCCTCACTGAATTTTTAACAATTACTTACTCCTTTTTCCAACAAGCACTCTTTGTTTTCTCACTCTGTCCCTTGTTCTGTGACTCCCCAGAAACCTGAGGAGCAATGAGGGTAAATGATGTTTTTTGCTCTTTATATATTGACCAAATGACTGACTTTCTGTTTCAAAGCTAGGGGTAAAGAGGAGGAGCAAAATGAGAACTGAAAGCATCTTTTTCCCATTACTGTGCTTATTTTAATAGCAAAATGCAAACTGGCTCAGTGAGAGGGAAAACAAAATTTTTCATGCAATAGGTAGAATTGGAAAACAAAGAGGGGAAAAGGACACCATGGGTCAAAGACTGTTCAGAGGTTGAGCAGACTTGGGTAAAGTGGCTCTGGGCAGCAGCAACAGAGGGATTTCATGTGATAAAATAAATGCAGCTAGTAAACCACTTATTCAGCACAAGTTTTATTAGCATACTTTTATTATTTATTATTTTATTTATTTATTATTTATTTATGCAGCTTCCAAATGCACATAAAAGCCAGGAGCTTTAATTACATAATCACATTCACCACCTTTTACAGAATAACAGAGTAGGAAGGGATCTTGGAGGTCTTTTACTCCAACTCCTAGTGAAGCAGGAAAACTTGTACCATTTCAGACAAATGACTGTCCAATCTCTTCTTAAAAACTCCAGTGTTAGAGCACCCACAACTTCTGGAGGCAACTTGTTCCAGTGATTAATTGTTCTGTCAGGAAATATCTCCCTAGTTCTAGGTTGTTCCTCTTCTTCATTAGTTTCCATCCATTGCTTCTTATTCTGCCTTCAGATATTTTGGAGAATAATCTTGATATTTATTATTTTTTATTTTATTTATTTATTTGTCAAGCGTATATATGATTGCAGGTAAAGGTATAATCATAAACATAATAAAAGTTAATACAGATAGATGAAGAAAATAGGAAACAAGGAGAGGGACGGTNAATCTAGTTTGGATCGGTTTACGTTAAGTTTGTATCTATTGTGTGCTCGTGTGTTGTTGCGGTTGAAACTGAAGTAGTCATTGACAGGTAGGACATTGTAGCAGATAATTTTGTGGGCTACACTTAGGTCAGATCGAAGGCGGCGTAGTTCTAAGTTTATCTTGATATTTACTATTCTTTGTGATCACTTATGAACTGTGATATCCACAACTCATTTAAAAGTTGCTCCAGAAATAGAAAGTCATTAAACACATGAGTAGCAAACCAGGGGTGGGTTCTGGATCCTTTTGCTGCCGGTTCGCATGCGCGCGTGCCCGCAGCAATCAAAAAATAGCTTCTGCGCATGTGCAGAAGCAAAATCCAAGATGGCAGTGACCACGCAGACACCGACAGAACTGGCTCTGTGACATCATCACCGATTTACTAACAGTTCTAAAGAACCGGTTAGAACCAGTAGGAACCCACCTCCGGAGCAAACATATTATGTATAATTCCCTTCATTTCAATTGCATTAAATAAAAATTAAACCATTTCTAATTCTTTTCCTAACTTCAATTCAGCAAAGGGCATACGTGAACCTTGACCTAGAGAAGATTGAGCCCTTCTGATGTGGCATTTTTGGTCTTCTGAGCACATTGCTTTATACAAGTTTCAAAAAACAAGAATACTTGTTTTCTTCAAAATCATACAATGAGTTAAAAATTATGAAACCTACAAAATCCCTGGAGGAAAAATGGTAACATTCTGTTTAAGAAAAGTATGCAGCTATCCTGGCACATGTTTTCCAGCCTGGCATGTTTTTCATTTTGTTGACATCCTTTTGCAATGACCTGAGAGTTAACAAAAAAAAAAAGAGAGAGAGAGAGAGAGACTTTATTTTACAGTGTTTGGTAACACTGTCCAAAAGAAAAGGAAAACAGTAGAGTCTCCATAGAGCTCAACTTAAATTCTAATGAGTCCTGCATGTATCCATATACAGTATACAGCCATTATATCCATAAAGTTTGTTTGGCTATCATACAGAAGTAGTTTTCTTTTGTCTTCTTCTGTGTTCTTTTCTCAACTTTCCATTTCAGCCTATAAACTTTGCATTCCATGATGGTCTCCCATAAAGTTTAAAACAGAACTGATCCTACTTTATTTTCAGAGATTGGACCGAGTGAGGTTGGTGGTGCCAGTCAACTGGTTTCACTAGGTCCATCTTGGGAATGTTGGCATGCTATCTAGCCATCTGCCACTTATCCCTAGTCCTTTGGTAAGTAACACCAGCTTAAGTTATCCTTAAGTGTTCTAGTTTTAAAGTTGTGTTTTCCTCCTTAAGCAAGCAACAACCCTCAGCAGTTTCAAGATTTATAAAATCTGGACACACATTGCAAACTATTCAATGTATGGTGGAGTTGGCTGAACTCTAGGAAGGCCATTTCACACCAGGTTTTATACTCCTTCAAAAATGCCTAATTTTCAAAGGATCCTAAGTACACTGACAAAGCAAGCTGATCAAGCAGCTAACTGATTAAGTAGGAAAGCTAGAACTAGTTTACCTATGCAGCAAAAACAAAGATAATTGACCATTACAATTATCTTTCAGAAGAAAAGATTGGAGGCAAAAAAGTCAAGATGGCAGCTGTGCAACTAAAGTCAACCACTTTTTAATATGACATCACTAATTCAAGTTGGAATACAAAATAAAGTACATAGAAAAGAAGAAAGGGAAAACACAGAGACTTATTTCAAGACAAGATGTTTGTAGTATCAAAATGGTAAGTGTAAACAGGCAATCAAAGCCCTGCTCTTTTTAATATTGTTTTAATATTAATATTAAAACAATATTTTAATACTTTTAATATTGTTTAATATTGTTGCACACATCACCAATGTGCAAAAAAAGAATAGGGCTTTGATCACTCAATTAAGCTATCAGACTGATGCAGTTGACATTGCCAAGCCTCTACTTTAAGGGATTGGGATAAAAATGTAAGGAAGACATTTTTGGAGACAGAAATTCTCTCCAAAGGTAGAGTATAAGTTTCAAAAGAGAATTGTTCTCAAAAGAGAATTGTTCTTGAATTATTTAGATTGGTATCCATAGAGGGGAAACATCCTGGATCTAGATCACAGAATAATAAAATTGATTTCACACTGCAAGTTTTCGATTCTCTTTTCTTGCCCTCCATTATTCTTTTCTTGCCCTCCATTACTCCATTACTCTGAATATCTTTCTGAAACTCTCACCTCTCACTCAGAAGGTTGAGAGTTCAATCCTAGGCACTGGCAGATGTTTCTCTATCAGGGTGCAAAGAGAAAATATCTGCTGCAAACTCTATGTAAGCATCAGGAAGGGCATCAAGCCAATGAATGCTCAGCTCCATTCAGATACCTAATCGAGAGATTATAGAGCTGTAAAAAGAAAAAAAATGTAGCAACTAGGTTGGAAGTTACAGAGACATGGTCTTTTGCAAGAGATAGCTGCAATTTTGGCAAGGAATTTTTTCGTGTACAGAAATTTTATCTTGCTAAGTCTTCTGAGGCATCCACAAAACCAGTGGACTAAAGTTCTCTTTCTAAGCCTGCAGTCTGACTAGGGTTTTTGGAAGGGAAGGACAGAACTTTGGAGCTCTAGAATATTAACTTCTGCTTGACTAAGAATGTGGAATTGTCCAAACAGAGCACATAGGTGAAGGCTATGACTCCTGACTTTGGAGCTGCAAGTACAACAAAGAAACAAAACCTTCTATACATCTGGATAGTGAATGAGACATAGACTTATTGATGCACCTAACACAGAGCTACACTGAGGACACTGGGATGTCATCAGGGGTGTGTTCTAACTTACCTCGTTGCCAGTTAGCTTCCTCCCACGCTGCGTGGGCGCGCCTCGTGGGCGCGTGGGCGCTTTGTGCATACACGCATGCACAGTGCTGAAAAATCCCAAAAAAATTCCCCCCCAAAAAGCCGAAAACAACATGGCAACGCATGCGCAGTGCCAGAAACTCAGCTTCTGCGCATGCGCAGAAGAAAAAAAAACCCAGAAAAAAAATTCAAAAAAATAATAATTAAAAAAATAAAAATTTTAAAAAAAATTAAAAAAAGATGGCAGCGCCCACGGGCTGGCACCGACCGAACTGGATCCGTGATGTCACTGTGATGTCACCAGTGGGTTGCTAGCGGTTCGGGCGAACCGGTCCAAACCGGGAGGAACCCACCTCTGGATGTCATGACTGGATGACTGTGGCTGGATTGTGGCTGGGTGATAGTAAAGAGAAGAAAGATAATTAAGACTGATCAGGTGGAACTATCAGCAGGCCACATAGCAGATCTATAGACACGCTAAAGTAGCTCAGTATCCCACAGTTGCATGATGATGAGGCAAGGAAGATGGTAAGATCCAATACCAGCAAAGACTGGACCCTCCTAAGTCCCGATGGGAGATTCCACAGAAGCTTGTGGAGAATAAGTAGGATTTCCAGATCCAGACAGACAAACAGCTACTGGCCAATCAATCAGACACCATGGTAGTAGACAAGGACTGGAAGACAGTGGTGGTGATAGATGTACTGATGATAGGTAACAGCAACATCAGGAAAAAGGAGTATGACAAGCTTGGAAAAATACCAGACCCTGAAACAGAATTAGCAAAAACATGAAAGGAAAAGGAAAACTGGTCCCAGTTGGTAAGAGCACTCAGACTTGTGACTCCTAAATTGGGAGAGTGGTGCCAACAGATTCCAGAAACAACATCAGTGCTTTCTGTCCAGAAGAGTGCAGTGGGAGGAACAGCTATGATACCGCACAGAACCCTCAAACTCCCTAGGTTCTGGTAAAAGACCTGAAATTGAGGAAGACATCCAGTCAAAGGGTTCAATCAAACTCACACTTAACATTCATTTCACTACTGTTAAAGAACTCAACTTATTAATCTCCATTTTTCATTGTATATTACAATGCATAAACCCTAGTTCTACTAGGTCCTATGAAACTAAGTTCTAAACCAACCCGATCTACTTGATAATTACAGGGTTGATAAAATATAATCTATAGTACCATGTATAATAAGGAGAAGAAAAATTCTTATTCAGAAACATAAATAAAATCTAGTTTTATTTGAATGAATAAGAATGAAATGCTTTTTTCAAAGAAACAAATTCAGCAATTACAATGTTGGGCCTATTGAATTTTTCATCACAAGGGGTCTGCAGAGACATATACAATTTAATAATAATTCCAATTTATCACACTAGTGAAAATGCAATGATTTTATATTGACTATTTTTCTGACTGATCTAAGCATATTCTGGACATAAATTATTAATCAGGGAACAAAAAATGCAACATCTCATACAAATCAAATGGTGTCTTTTCCTTACATCTCCAATGGAATTTTTCAGCTACATGGGCAAAGTACTAAATATGTCCTTAATTAACATTAATGAAATATATTCTGATAATCACAACACACTATGAGGCTCCACTCACCTGGCCCATATTTTATCCTAAACATTTGTTAGCATCTTTTGACTCACACACCCAAGATGCTATTTTACGCAAAAAAAAACAACCCTTCTGCTTTCAGTATCATATTAAGGAAGCCTTTAAATTATTTTTGGTATAAAATTTTGTATTTAATCTGGATAGTGGAAGTTGTGGGGTTTTTCCTTCCTGTTTTATATATCTCTGTGAACCTCCTTACCTATTTATGAATTGTAACTACCGTAGAACACAAACAGAGAAGGAGGGAGGGGACAGAGAGAGGGAGAGGGAGAGAGAGGGAGGGAGGGAAGGGGAGGGGGAGAGACAGAGAGAGAGAGAGAGAAAGAGAGAGGGGGAAGAGAGAGAAGAAGGGAAAGAGAAGGAAGAGAGACAGAGACAGAGGGAGGGGGGAGAGAGAGAGAGAGAGAGAGAGAGAGAGAGAGAGAGATTCCTACTGATGTTTTCCCTTGGGATTGAATTAAAACACTGGAAGCCAGGGAGGTTGCTGAAGTGAAAGAGTGAAAGACAAGACATTTTGCACTCTGAGGGAAATAGGTCATTTAGAAATACAAAATACAAAATAAAAATATATAAATAAAAAATAAATGTCCTTTGGTCATAATATAATCATAAGACTATCACCCTTCTCTCCATGAAAATTGTTTTCTTTTGACAAAATAATTGAAATGTTTACTTACACTCTATAAAATTGAAATGGAATTATAAGGAGAAGGAAACCAAAGAACGTTGTTGATCCAGTGCTACCTGGAAAAAAAGCACTGTACTTTCTGCTATTCACTGCCTTCATAAAAGTAATATATATGGAAAACATAATAGATTAAATTATCTTAACTGCATTTTGATTTTAATATTCATTTCTCATCCTTGTATGACCCACACTGTATGACCCACCTTGTATGATAGATATGACCCACACTGCAACCATGTTTAAACAATAGATAAAATCAATTTGAATTTTAGAGAAACTCCAGAGCCCATCATATCCCACAAGGAACATTTCACATTTAAAAGAGAATCAATCTTTATGGAGTATGTGGGAGGAAATGTAATTGTCTTGCTAAAATTCCCTGTTTGCCCTGAAAACAGAAGCCCTAAATAGCATGTCAACAGCAGAATCCTAGCCCCTGTTTGTCACTAGATTAACTGGAGAGCTGTCAAGGGCAGTGATTCAACTCTTCAGGTCCATTAGACTCACTGTGAAAGGTTTCATTCATTTACCAGCTGGCAGGGTGGAACACAATCTAAAGATGGGAATAAGCACTGTGTTGGAAGCCAAGCTGGCCTTCCTGCCATCTAACACCAAAGTGGCAATTAATTACGTATGGAATGTGGTCAGGCACTTCTACATATAATCAAATGAGACCACACAGAGAAAAAGACAATGCTTCATCATGTATTTAGCAATGGAGGAAAAAAGTGGTGTGTTTGTGTATATATGTACGTGTGTGTGTGTGTGTGTGTGTGTGTGTGTGTGTGTGTGTGTGTGTGTGCATGCACACGTGCGCACATTCAGTATTTTCACAATCATAAAAGAGAAATAGGAAACCAGTTGGCAGGGCATTTTTACAATGATTAAACAGCATGTTCATAAGCTTCAATGCAATCCACTCAAAAATAAATCCCACTGAGAGAATAGGATTACTTTTGTTTAAAAATGCAGTCTAAGCTGCAATGTCCAATTTCCAAAGAAATAAATCTGAGAACAAAGAAAGAAAGAAAAAAACCTTGCAGGATCAGCCAAAAGACCTATCTAATTCAGCAATCTTCTCCATATAGTGGCTAGCATGATTAGGACATGAGGTTGACCAGCGACTGTATGGTGATAGTCCATATCAATACATATTTAATCATATTGATCATATTTAAGACATGCTGCTTTTGATTCTGGACATCACAGGATGCCATGAAGTCCAGCAGCCACATATCCTGATCAAAATTAATGTGTCCAGTTCCCCTTTAAAACCATCCCAAATTATGGTAATGAATTCTATATCATACACATTGTATAGACCAGCGGTTCTCAACCTGTGGGTCGCGACCCCTTTGGGGGTCGAACGACCATTTCATAGGGGTCGCCCCATGCGTTAGCCCGCCATCTTGGTGCCACCGTCACTGCAGGGGTGAAAAGGACCCGGTTCGGCCGTGCCTGCGGGTCGCCGGACAGCTGGTAGCCCGGACGCCGCCATTTGGGTTCTTCTACCCTCTGCGCATGCGCAGAATGCTTTGCGCATGCGCAGAGGGTAAAAGAACCCAAATGGCGGCGTCCGGGTGGGTGGGCGAAGTCTCCAGGTATATGATATGAGTATAGACCAATGGTTCTCAACTCTTCTCAACTCTTTCTTTACCATGGACCCTCTTTAAATACCTTTTGTGGCCACGAACCATGTCCATGGACCCTCAAGATTTAAATCATAACATTTCTTCAAGACTTCGTGGACCCCCTGTGTTAACATTGCCGCTGGGGGGTCGCGGCATTAGAAAGGTTGAGAACCACTGGTATAGACTTATGGTACACCACTGTCTATTACAGATTGAAGCACTGTCTCTACTGAACTTTCTTTTTAGAATCAGGAATTGGGATATGTTATTTCTGAACCAGCTTCAACACTGTACTTGCATAAGGACTTTCTGAAAGTAAAACATTTGTTCAAAGCTTTGAACAACCTATTTCCCACTTCATTTAGTGGAACTTAATTACAGGAAAATACTTTGCAACTTTGGGTTTGTTGTTGTTGTTGTTTGAAACAAGAAATTCAATAATGTTTCTTTCAAAATATATTTGTTTTGTTAAACATCTATATCTGGCATCTAGTCTGAGATCTATTTTGTAGTCCAGATTATCCAAGAAGATTTTAGAAAAAGCTCTGTCATTTCCAAGGGAGTTTTTCAGCAATGCACTATGATGAACTTCCACACTATAGTAAATGGTGAGGTAAACCATTGTCATTTAACTTGGAAACTAGAATCACAGTGACTTTTTCTTTCAAACTTCTCCTAAGGCGGAATGAAAAACATTTCACAAATCTGAAATGATTAAAGAAAACAAAATAAGAAGGCAAGCATTTGTGACCTGATTGTGACCTTTCCCACCCCACCCCCAATTCAACCCTTCTCAGAAAAGCTAGAATTTGGGACCTCAACTGACATATAATTTTTGCAAAATGTACTTTCAGAGATGGTAAATTTGGAAATATGAATCATATGGTCTTACCATATGGCATAAGTGACAATGGAATGGCTAGTAATTCTCTGATCACTACCAATACAGAAATAAAGCTGGCCACAGAGGTTATTCTGTATGTCAGATTAATAAATAATAGAGGTTATTTACCATACAATAGTAGAATTTAGCCAATAATGGACAATGGTGGAAGAATTGTTTGTATGCCATTTCCAAAATTTATTCTGCACTCAAGTCCAAATTATATGCATATTTATACTTCTTCTTAAATATAAACTTTTGTACATGCAGATAAAAAATAGGTGAATTTAATTATTATTAAATAATTTTTTTATTAAATAAATATTAGGCCATCAACAAGTTTCAGATTTTATTTTTAAAAAGAGAAGGAAAATGGAGATGCATGTACAGTTATTACATCACTGACACACTGTAGTAAAGAAAAAAATCAGGAGTAAAAAAAGAAATAACCTTGTCGGTAAAAATCCATTCTGATCAGGGTGTATATTTTCATTTATTTTTTTGAACCTCTCTGGTATAATGTTCATAAATATTTTATAGTCAGCATTTAGGAGTGAGATTGGCCTATAGTTTCTAATTTGGTTCTTATCTGTACCCTCTTTCAGTATCAAGTATACATGCCTCCCTCCACGATTCCGGTAATTTTGCTTCCCTCAACGCTTCATTGCATACTTCCAGTAATAACGGTTCTATTAGTTCACCCATATTTTTATAAATTTCCCCTGGAAGGCCATCTGGCCCCAGCGTCTTATTGTTCTTTTGTTTCTGAATTGCCTCTTTCAATTCTACTAATGTTATTTCTCTATTTAACATTACTCTCTTTTCTTCCTCTAGTGGTGACATCCCTTCCCCCTTCAGATAATTACTTATTTTATCCTTCACTATTTCTTCCTGTTTATAAAGATTTTCAAAATATTTTTGCATAATCATCTTTTTCTCTTCATTATTTTGTAAATTCCCTGTTTCATCATATAGCTGCTGTATTATCCTTCCTTCTTTTTCTTTTTTAAATTTATAAGCTAGCCATCTCCCTGGCTTGTTGGCATGTTCGAAGAAGTTTTGTTTGGTAAATTTTAAGTTTCTTGCAATGTCATCTTGTTCTAATATATTTAATTTATGTTTAGCTAAAGTCAATGTTTCTTTAATTTTTTCATTCATATAACTGTAGTGAACATACTGGAATATTACGAAGCTCATCCAGAAAAACAAGCGTCACTTGTTTTTTTGGATACCCAAAAGGCCTTCGATAATTTAAATTGGCAATTTATGATTCGACAAATTAGAAACATGAACTATGGAGACAAATTTGAAAATATGATAGAAGCAATATACGCTAACCAGAAGGCAAGTGTAATATTAAATGGGGACACCACAAAAACATTTCAAATAACGAAGGGAGTACGCCAGGGATGTCCATTGTCACCTCTACTCTTTATCCTGACATTAGAAATATTATTAATCAGAATTAGAGCAAACCCAAAAATAAAAGGAACGAGAATTAAAAAGGAAGAGTATAAAGTACAGGCCTTCACTGACGACTTGGTATTTTTTATTGAAGAGCCATTGGAAACTGGCCCCATCTTACTACAAGAAATTAAAAGATATGGAAAAGTATCAGGCCTCAAAATTAATAAAGAAAAGACCAAAATGTTAGTTAAAAATTTAACAATGAACCAGAAAAGTGAATTAGAGAGGGAAATGGGATTACAAATTGCTAAGGAGATTAAATATTTAGGAATTTGGTTAACGGCGAGGTGCTCTTCAATAAAAGATGACAATTACATAGAATTATGTCAACAAATAAAGAAGGATCTGGAAAAGTGGGGGACATTACAACTATCTCTACTAGGAAGAATAGCGATGATTAAAATGAATATTTTACCTAAATTACTTTATCTATTCCAAACAATCCCTATAAAATTGGATAAGAAGTTTTCCACAGACCTAAACAAAACAATTATAAAATTTGTCTGGTCAGATAGGAAGGCACGGATAAAATTAGCTTCACTTCAGGATAGCAGAAGTCGAGGTGGCTTTGGACTCCCAGCATGGGAATTCTACTATAAGGCAGCAATATTAGTATGGATTAGAGATTGGATAAACTTAAAAAATAGAAGAATTTTAACATTAGAAGGGCATGATTTACAAAAGGGGTAGCACGCATTTCTGTGGGATAGGGGAAATAAGGCACATTCGTATTTTTACAAAAGGTTTGCTTATAGATAAATGATAAAACTCTTTCTGATTTCCACAGACCTAAACAAAACAATTATAAAATTTGTCTGGTCAGATAGGAAGGCACGGATAAAATTAGCTTCACTTCAGGATAGCAGAAGTCGAGGTGGCTTTGGACTCCCAGCGTGGGAACTCTACTATAAGGCAGCGATATTAGTATGGATTAAGGATTGAATAAACTTAAAAAATAGAAGAATTTTAACATTGGAAGGGCATGATTTACAAAAGGGGTGGCACGCCTTTCTGTGGGATAGGGGAAATAAGGCACACTTGTATTTTTACAGACATAAAATAAGGGAAGCGCTGCTACAAACGTGGGAAGACATAAAGAAAAAACACTATATGAAGATCCCCGGGTGGCTATCCACCATGGAGGCAATGATCCACCCCAATACATTAGATGTAGGCAAAATGTTTAGATACAACAAAATTTTAGATAATCAAGGGAAACTCAAAAACAATCAGGAGTTAAAGGAACAGGGAATATGTATTGATTGGTGATATACCTACAGTTCATGCACAGAAGAGAAAAGATATTGGATGAATATACAGAAATGGCTGCAGGATTTAACTAAGTGTCAAATAGAACTTAAACTGGAACTGTTTCTCCTGGGGATATTTAGGGGGAAATATAATAGAAAGATAAAGTATTTGATGTTACATATATTAACGATGGCAAGGATTGTCTTTGCGCAGTATTGGAAGAGAGATAGTATACCGCTAGAGGGATTAGTAATTCAAAAAATATTTGATTGTGCAGAAATGGATAAACTCACAATAGAGTTTAAGGGGAAGGAGGATTCGGAATATTATGCGGTATGGGAGAAATGGTATGAATGGATAGATAATAGAAATAAGAAATGGAAATGTACATAAAGGAGTAGAACGTTTGGGAATAGAATGTATGGAATGTATTGAATATTGATCTTAGTTGTATGAATAATGTCACAGATCTGTTAAATATGTATCAGAGATATGTAAAGAGAAAAACTGCAATAAAAATTAGATAGATAGATAGATAGATAGATAGATGATAGATAGATAGATAGATAGATAGATAGATAGATAGATAGATAGATAGATAGATAGATAGATAGATAGATAGATAGATAGATAGATAGATAGATAGATAGATAAAAGAAATAACCACCATTGTGATTTTTTGGGAACCCAATCCCACAAATAGGTGCAGGTATTTAGGAATTACACTAATTTAAGTTCCTGTGCATTTTTATTATTTTTTTTAAGGAAATTGCCTATGACTCTTTTGAGTTTCCCATAGAATAACCTGACATTTATAGGCATAGCTACCTTTCAGAAGAAATAGAGCGTTTTGCATATGATTATATGGATAAGTATATTTACAGGTTTAATAAGGTTTTTTTAAGTTAATTACCATAATTCTCCTGATTGGCAATATCAATGAAAATTGCAAATTCTATGGAGATACCTCTAGGTATGAAACATACCTAATTATAAAAGGATAGGAGAGTTTAAATTTAAAATTATATGCTTATTTTTTAAGGAGAAGTTATACCCACATTTTTTTTCTTTTTGAATACAATTGTAAATGACATTTTTAACCAAAAAACTGAAGAGCTCTATTCAGGCATGATAAGACTGAGAAGAGGTAAAGGTAATTCAGTGGACACTAAACCTGGCAGACTTCTCTGCTCAAATAACATCACTAAGGAAAGCTTCTTGTAATTTCTCACCACGTAAGCAATATGATATTATCATATCAGAATAGGCCAATATCCTTTCTCCAAAGCATTATTTTTTTAAAAAAGTTTCAGATGAAACCATGCCTGTAATTGGAAGATCCCCCTGTCAGTCATTTGACCCCACTCTTTTTTTCTCCCCTTTTGACAAACCTGGTTAAATGGGTGATGGTTTTTTGTTTTTTGTTTTAAGGAAGAAAGAGTTACAGTTTTGTCTTCAGAGGTGGGTTCCTGCCGGTTTGGACTGGTTCTTTGGAACCGGTAGCGGGAATTTTCCCCCGCTCGCCGAACCGGCAGAGATGGCTGGCTGGACACGCCCCCAAACCGGCTCTCTTGGCGCCATAGGTGCCGCCATCTTGTTTTTTGCTTCTGCGCACGCGCAGAAGCTGTTTTTTGCTTCTGCACATGTGCAGAAGCTGGGTTTTTAGCACTGCGCCTGCGCAGCGCACAATGCACGCGCACCCGCACGGCGCGTGAGGAAGTGAACCGGCAGCGAGGTAAGCCAGAACCCACCCCTGTTTGTCTTGTATTATTTTCAGAATATAAATCACTCACTCCTAGTAACAACCTCTTATAAACTGTCTGTGAATAGAGGAAACCAAGCTTGATACACACTACCAAGAGCCAGAAGGGGACACTTCAGATTTTTGAGATCTGTAGGCTTAACAAAAATTTAAAATGCTGACCCTTGAAAACAAGAAAGGCACAAAAAAGAGTGAAACATAATAGGAATATTTTAAATAAAAAATGAGCAAAGATCTAAATTGGGACTTCCTTTATCTCCTTCCTTAGTTCAATTCAAATGTGTTTCTTCAGGTCATTTTTGACTCAAGGAGACTTCCCCATGCAATGTTCTTGCCAGCATTTGCCCTAAAATCACCAGCTGACCTTGTGATTGACTAAAACTCAAATTCTCCTAGTTTCTACTCTGACTTTAACCACTATACAAAACTGCCACTCCCTCCCCCAATGGGACCTAAATATTTTCCTCACAAAGGCCTACTATAGAAGGAATAGTTGCATTTAGATTCAGTGTCTATGATCCTGCAGCATTTCAAAGGATAAAAAGTCCATATTGTGTGTTTTACATCATGAACAGATAGTCTGTATGGTGAATCTCCCAGTTTGTAAGCTGTAAAGGCCCATGGGCTAAATCTGGCACACAGGGTGCTTAGATCTGGCCTGCAGGACCACCCTGGAAACAGCGAAGGACTAGCCCATGGTGCCTCTGCCAGAAAAAATGCAGCTCCATTTTTGGCTGCAACGGCCTCCTGCAATCCTCTGCCAGCGAAAATGCAGCTTGGTAGGACTGTGCATGGCCCTCCCGAACTCCGTTTTCGCTGGCAGAGCGCTCGGGCCGCCACAGGCGTCCCTGACACAATGTTGAGCTGGCCACGCCCACCCAGCCCCCCAAGGTCAAACACAACCCTGATGCGGCCCTCAATGAAATTGAGTTTGAAACCCCTGCTACAAATGGAATTCTCACCATCTTAATTAAGTATCTGAGGCAAAGAAGAAATACCAAAATAATTCAAATAAATCACAGGTAGTCTTTGACTTACAATTGTTCGCTTAGTGACCATTCAAATTTACAATGGTATAAAAAAGTGACATGACCGTTTTTCACACTTACAACCATTGCAGCATCCCCATGGTCATGTGATCAAAATTCAGATGCTTGGCAACTGACTAATATTCATGACGGTAGTGTCCCAGGGTCACATGATCACTTTTTGCAACCTTCTGACAAGCAATGGGAAAATCAGATTCACTTAATAACCATCTTACTAACTTAGCAACTACAGTGATTCATTTAACAACTGTGACAAGAAAGATTGTAAAATGGGACTTAACTCACCTAACAACTGGCTCAGCAGCAGAAAGTTTGGGCTTAATTGTGGTCATAAGTCAAGGACTAGGTGCACATGATTTTCATTATTCTAATTCATGACAGTACACGCAATATTAAGTCATGCATTTCTTTTAACTGTGATTTGTTGAATCACAAATCACAATTAATTGCATCCATACACTACACTAAGCCAAAATTAAACAAATCAAATAACGGTTTAATGAGATGTGAGAACATAGCCAGTAATTTATCCTTCTGCTACCTTCCAAGAAGAAAAACAGCAATCTGACCCTAAGTGTACTTATGCAAACAAAAACAGAAGAAAAAAAAATAGGGATAATGAGAATGACTCAAACTTCCAGCCAGCAACTGTAGGCTGGCTCAGCACTTTCAGGATGCCAAGCCCAAATTGGAAGAAGAGCATTTTATTTTTCTCCACCCTTTATGCACTCAGAACACTGTTGTTTACACCAAATGATCACTGTTGCCATACAGTAGTTTGGTTTCTATAGAAATCAAGCTGAATCCTTTTAGCCTAACTTTAAAAAAAGAATAAATGTTAATTTGCTGAGAAAACAAAATTGCTGTAGCTTTGAGCTGCTCAGTGGCAAAACTATCACAGGTAAAATAAATCATGAAAAGCTCTCCACCATCATTTACAAATTGTCCAAGCCATATAGAAACTATTTATCCCACAAGGAACTATATTTGTACATATTTCTTATTTATTTATTTAGCGTATGGCAATATACATTAGCCAGGAAACCCCAGTTTTAATACAGAGTAGTTGTTGGCTGCCTAAAACTGCTAGTCCGTTCGGTTCACAGTCACACACTATCCAAGGGATGAAGTAACTCTGTGCTCAGAATGTCATCTGTTGCTTTCTCTCTCCAATGATTTCACTTTGCATTCGGGCAGGTCCAGTGTCAGTTGGATTCGTACTTTCCACCCAAAGCACTTTTTCCATCAAAGTGGTACCTATTTATCGATTTGCATGTAGCATGCTTTTGAACTGCTAAGCTGGCAGAAGCTGAGGCAAGTGACAGGAGCTCACTCCTGTGCAGTGCTAGGACTGCCGTCTTCTCTGTCATCTTTAAATCCCTGAACCATCACACCTCTTTATTTACCCCTTGTGACTAGAGGGATAGAGACAAGCTTTTGGTCATTCCAATTCCATGTAATCAACTTCATTACCAGTCCCCTTGCCCTCAACCCATTTGGGCTGGTCAGACAAACTCCCCAAGTCACGAAGTAGCTTCTGGGAAAACAGCAAAGGAAGCCATGTAGTTAATTAGATTTTCTTTCAACAGACAATTTCACATTAGAGGCACTTCTGAATTTATTGTTACTTTGAGAAAGAAGGAACTTTAAAAGTTTCCTTCTTTGTTAGCAGTTTCCTAGACCCTGGTTTGTAGCTCTCAAGTCAGTATTTGGGAATAAAGTGGAAATTTTAGTCAGCACAATTTTTTATATAGTTCCTTAAAAAAAATAGCAATAGTGATAACACTAAGACTTATATACTCTTCATTGTGCTTTAAAGCCCTCTCTAAGTGGTTTATAGAGTCAGCATATTGTTCCCAGCAATCTGGGTCCACTAAAGGATAGAAGGCTGAGTCAATCTTGAGCCTGTCAGGATCAGACTTCAGGCTATGGGCAGAATTAGCCTGCAACACTGTATTTCAACCACTGAGCCACCACTCAAATGCAAGTTATTAGGCTCCGAGATTTAATTGCATCTATGATCCCTTTGGAAAAGAAAAAAAAATTCCTAAAAATAACTGGAGTTATTGGATCAAAAAATATTACCATATTACCAAAAACATTATGTATCTTTCTTTCCCTGCTCTGTATCTATGGCTAGAACTTGGTCACAGTCTGTAAGCGACAGAAATAATCTGATAAAACAAGTTTGACTGCTTTTTTAGCCAGAATGAATTTTTAGGTTGTTATATTAAAACCAGTGACCCACCCACACACACACACACACATGGTACACTTGGGAAGAAATGTATGCACCAGGCTTCTTTCGCACCAATATTTTTAAAAATAGCTGTGAAGTAAAATCTCAGTTTCCAAAGCATTCTTATAATCTGTGGTTTTCTGGCAAAGGTGCTCACAAGAAGTTTCAAATTTCTATGTCTGACCACTGATACCATAATAGTATTTATGTGATCTCTAAGAATGGACATCAACGTGATAGCACATAATCAATTAAAAAATGCTGATATGCTTTATATCCCAAACAAATGATGTGAACCTTCAAGCAGCTCAACAATCATATATTGTTTAATATATATATTTTTATTTTTTTGTCGCTCCAAGAACAGTGAGGGCTGACAACTTTACATCAAAAGTTCTCTGAGTGATCTGCTGTCTTTCCATCTGCAATAGACTTTTATGCTGACTTTTTGGTGTTTGTCAGTAACAAACAGCTAATACTAATGCTAATCAAGGTGATTATAATAGCTGTCCAAGAAGAAAAGAAGTACTAATGAGAATTTAGTCAATTGTCATTTCAGATTTTCGTTAATTCTGTTATTTGTCACTTGCTTCTATCTTTTGAAGGAGGACAATTATGCCAGCTGCTATTTGAATAGAGGCTGTCCAGCTACATTTAAATAGATTTTGTCTTCATTAGCACTTTGTGTAAATTCATCCAGAGAGGGTTCTTTCACACTGTCATTAAGCAAGTCCAATTCATGCTATCATTCAGAGTGCTAAAGGAAAATATTACAGATGTCTTACAGTTTTAGAAATTATTTTCTCCATTTGAATCCCATTTTTAAGTCCCCCTTGATTAGCTCAAAACACATTAGCCAAATAACAATTTCAAATGAACATGTAATTCTTTCCTATCTTATAAGTGTTTGCCTTTTGCACTGTACTGACATTAATTGTTTATTATAAAAAAGTTATATTAATTTAAAATTGGAAATGATTGAATATTAACTATCCCTGCATATGTCACCCCAATCTGCTCAGAGCAAAATGTATAACGGTTCATGTAAAATAAAGTATTATAGTACCGGTAAGAAAAATAATTTAAATGTTTAAGCATTTTTCAAAAAGTGTCGATTTTCAGTCATATGGAAGTTTTATTATATATGCTTGGCTGACATGTTCAAGAGACAAATTTATTTATTGTAATATTACCTTAATACACTACTCTATGCTCAGATCAGTAGCCAACTTCTCTGCTTTCAATGAAATTGATGCTTTTAGTTTAGCACGTTCAACTCAGAATTTGAGAAAAATGAAATTTAATTGATTTTTATTAATATGTGCTAATCGGTCATATGTTCCTTCAATGTTCTAAGCAAATATTTACTGTAGCATGTTAAAAGCCCATTTCTGCCCCTACTTTTTACAACCAACTTACAACAGGCAACAGCACTTACATTATTAGTCTGATCTTGAAAAATCTGTACAGGTAGTCCTCAACTTATGACCACAATTGAGCCCAACATTTCTGCTGCTAAGTGAAACATTTATGAGTTTTGCCCTATTTTATGACCATTCTGTCACAGTTGTTAAGTAAACCGCTGCAATTGTTAAGTTAGTAACATGGTTGTTAAGTGAATCTGGCTTCCCCATTGACTTTGCTTGTCAAAAGGTCACAAAAAAGGGATCACGTGACCCAGGGACACTGCAACCATCATAAATATGAGTCAGTTGCCAAGTGTCCAAATTTTGATCCTGTGACCATGGGGATGCTGCAATGGTCATAAATGTGAAAAATGGTCATAAGTCACTTTTTCCAGTGCCGTTGTAACTTTGAATGGCCACTAAATGAACTGTTGTAAGTTGAGAACTACTGGTATTAGGATGCAATTTACTAGGAAATCTCAAGGAAAGTTGAGGGCAAACCATTTATGTACTGTATGGTAGCCAGGAAAACAATATGAATATGCCCCTGTTTCCATCAGGAGTTGAGGTTGATTGTAGGGAGACTTTCTTTAATGATTAGATTAGAGTAGATTAGATTAGATTAGATTAACAGAGTTGGAAGGGACCTTGTAGGTCATCTAGTCCAACCCCCCGCTCAAGCAGGAGACCCTACACCATTTCCGACAAATGGCAGTCCAATTCCCTCTTGAAAGTCTCAAGTGTTGGAGCTCTCACAACCTCCGAAGGTAAGCTGTTCCAATGGTTGATCGCTCTCACTGTCAGAAAGTTTCTCCTTATTTCCAGGTTGAATCTCTCCTTAATCAATTTAGCAATAGCAATAGCAATAGCAGTTAGACTTAGACTTGTATACCACTTTACAGTAAAGCACTTGTCCACTTTCCATCCATTATTCCTTGTCTGGCCTTCTGGTGCCTTGGAAAATAGCCTGACCCCCTCCTCTCCGTGGAGTATAATGAAAAATAGACATTTGGAACATTTGGACAAGGACGGTAGGCACGCTGGTGCGCTTATGCACGCCCCCTTACAGACCTCTTAGGAATGGGGTGAGGTCCACGGTGGACAGTTTTAGGTTAAAGTTTTGGGGGTTTGAGGATGTAACAACAGTTACATTTCTGTCCAGTTTTTCTTACATGTTTGTTGCTGTTATCTGTTTTATTAGCAAAATGCAAAATTTAGCCTCATCTTTCAAAAATACAATTATAATTTCCTATCAGGGACCAAAAAAATAGCAATTGAACCAGATGCCTTCAGAAAAACACCAGCTGCAATTTGTGGATTGAAACTAGTTTTTTCATATTTACATGCAGCTCACAAGCCAAGTCAAATGGATCTAATGCAGAAGGTTTACAAACTTTTTCTTTCCTTTCAGTCAAGCCTTTTGTGTTGGATAGAAGAAATCAGTGCTGAATTTAGGAGGCAAAGGGTGCTTATAGATAGATGGCCACAAAAAATAAATACACTTCCCTCAAAAAAAGACAGAAGATACAGACCTACCAAAAAAAAAGCACATATCACTTAAGAATAGAAAATGATGGTCATCTGATTGGTGTTCCTTCTCAACTTGTTATTCAGGATTTTTGATGGATATTATCAAAACCCCTACTTTTTTTCTCTGTGTGGGTCTTTACCTTTTATGAGATTAATTAGTACAGTTTGTTTTCAGAATGATTCACAATTCTTGCAATTGTTTGCATTGCTGATTCAGTGCATTGAGAAGTGAAGGCCATATCATTGTTCCTGATATAGAAGTGCCCAGATGTAAGATATATGGCTATTTATTTATAAATTGAAGAATGTAAGGTATTTCTCCTCATTAAGTGAAAGTTTTCCAGACTATTAACTGAAAACAAGTGAGAGTTGATGCAAAACATTCCCCTGGGAAAATATTTTCATAGAATATGAGCATTTGCTGCAAAAGGAATAAAGCAGGAATTTCAGACTATGGCACAAAGGGAGGTCAACCTAACCCTTTTCTGTTAAAGTATTTTTTTGGTCAAAAGAACCATCTTGGAATTTGTTCATGGAGTACAAATGCCATTCATATATAATTTTTCTATTATACTGCATTGGAGACTGAACTGTCTGTATGGGGTGGATTAAAATAATCAAGGTGGCAACTTCAACTGAGAGATGAAGCTCCACCTGTTTTGTATGTGCATTGGCATTGCATGCATCTACAAAGGGTAAATCCTGCAGTCATAGCTGCCACCTTGACTTTTCAAATTGGGCAAAAAATTCCTTTGCAGAGGAATATCATTGGCAGAATGCCTAGGGAAAACATTAAATCATCTTTCATTTATGTGCTAATGGATGGAGAGGTAACAATAAGACAAAACATAAAGATAAAATAGATAAAATAGAAATATAGAAATAGATTCTACATTGTTAGCATAGCATAAATTCTGGTAGGAAAGTTGTCTCATGGATCTAATACAATACAGCTCATTCACTGTTTTATTAATGTTAGCTTCATTTGATGTTCATAGCTTATAATAAAGAGTTTTGGCATGATATAGTTAAGGTGCTGTAGTAAATCAGGTTCAAATCTATATATCAATATTCACTAAGTAAATATGGGCCAGCCAGTAACAGTTCTTCTCAGTCCAATCTACCTCCCAGGATTGTTGTTTTTGGAAAAATTGGAGGAAGAAGTCTTATATACATCATCTTCATTCCCAGAGTAAAAAAGAAAATTAATCTAACAAATAAATGTAAAAAAAATAAAATCATGACTCATATACAATTTAATTTAATTTAATTTAATTTATAAAATTTATATGCCGCCCAACTCCCGAAGGACTCTGGGTGGCTTACATCATGTAAAAATAAAACATATAAAAACAATTAAAAAAAACCATCCATATTTAAAATAAAACATTCACACAACCATGCATGGGCCAATCAGAACCACTACTGGCCCCAGGCCTGCCGGAAAAGCCAGGTCTTAACGGTTATAAATTGATATTTATAACCTAGTAGCCACAAATCAATTTGGCCAGCAGTTTTAGATGAATTGATTTAGCATTAATTTTGCATCCAATGCCAGATTACATCCTCAGGGACCATAACATGAGCATCTACTGTTAAGACTGAATTCCAAAATTCTGCAGATTGATTTGGGGGGGGGGATCTGTTTGAATCTATACATCCAAGCAACAGAGTGAATCTAGGAACAATTTCTGTAGTTGGCATTTGTGTGTGATATACTTGACTTGTTGATTTAGTTGTGAGGCCTAACATTACAACACTGAACTTCTATGGGGATGCATTGGATCTGGTGTTCCACTGTAGCAGTTTCTGGCACCCAGAATTTGACAGTTTCATTTACCTTGATCAATGCAGTAACTAAAGCCTATTCACCAGTATGTACAGATATTTTCAAGGGTTATTTGCCCTGAAGAACCAAACAGAAGCCAAGTTACTTTGCACAGAGCAACAAGCAGCTGTCAATTAGCAAAAAAAACACCAAAAAAAACCCCCACACACATACAGTAAAATTCAGTAATCTCTTGTTATTTAGGCTTTTTTTTCCTTCAAAGGATTGAGAACTTAAAGCTAAATTGCTACATTGGCTTTCTTACTGCAATGATAGCATTAATCTTGACTTTTTTTAAAAAAAAAAAGAATCATCCCATGCAGCTTGTTGATTTTTATCTTAGCACATTATGTGGTAGAAAATACATTGGAGCTGCAAGTTCCAATTCTACTTTGAATATGAATGAAATCAACTTGATTTTCTTCTGCATCTTCATAAAAGAATAGAAAAGGATATTGTCAAAATGATTACATTTCCATTTTTTCTCCCATAAGTCAGTGAATGGAGAATAATTTTAAGAACTCTTATTGAAAAGCAGAATGAAAAATAATCACTTATTAAGAGAATGATTTGAAAAGCATAAATAATGAATTTAACTTGTCTGAACTTGTCAGATGCAGATCATTTATCAAGTAAACTAGAATTTGCAAATTTAAGGATTTTTCCAGTTGTCTTTTATCAGTTCAGAAGAACAGCTGTGTTAAGCAACACTTTAATCTTCTGAGAAAAATATGTTATCCTGCAGACATCATGGAGATCCTCAGAGACATTCTCAAAGTAAGTCAAAGTTGTAAGAGACAATGTCCCTATTGCACAATAAGAAACATTGCAAAATGGTAAGAAAATGAGTGAATGTTAATTATTAAAAAATAATTAGACATAAATTACATCACACTGAAGCCATCTTCTACACCATACCAGGCTGAAAAGCAATTCCCAAAGCAGAATACAATACTATATAGACTACACTATATTAGCACATTAGTGTAGAATGAAATGTAGAAAATCTTGATCCATAAGAAATCAGAGGATAGTTGGATACATTTTCAAAGCTATTCTAAGAACCTTACAATTCTAAAAGAGTGACATTAGTATAACTAATAGTACTCTACTTGTCATAGCAAGCCAACAGGTTGCCCCAAAATGTATTGATTGCATTGTGTAGCACTTTTGTCCCCAAAAACTTTTAAGAAAAGTATAATTTTAATTACTTTCATGAATAATAACAGATCATGGCCCATCCTGGACTTGCAGGAAGCTATTCTAGAGCAATGGAGAAAGCTATTCCAGAGCAATGGAGCCACTCAGAAAGTCAACCTCCTATCATTTCACTCCACACCCTTACTTCTCCATCCAGGACCATGCCTGGAGAGAAACCTGTAATCAGTGCTGTCCCTGCAATATTTATGTCATTTGCTAGTTTGCATCAGTTAGCAGGTAATCACCCACAATCTATACCCACTGGAGTTTCTGAGTTATCTTCAATGGCAGCACTTTCAGTGACCTGTATTAGTTTAATCGGGAATGGCACAGGTGTGAGCTGCTGTACTTATACTTAATCCAGTAAAGCTCGTACATGGGCGACCAATTAATATATGAGTCCAGGAGGACCCCAGAGATCAAGTATCATTTCTGATACTTGAAGAAGTATCAGAAGTTTTCTGAACAAACAATTGCATCTTGTTAGGATTCCTTCTAAGCTTGCACCATCCCATTGGATCTTCAGGTCAGGATTTTTACTGTATCTTCTGCTTCTGCCTGGTTAGATGTTTGCAAGTAACATTGGCATATAGAAATCAAAACTTTTATTATGGCTTTTAGACCAGATAATATCACCATACAGACAATACCTCACCCCAGCAAAGAGATTTCCTCTCTCGATAGTTTCAGATACATTTCTAAAGAAAATGGAGAAGGGAGCCAATTCCTAAGACAGCCACAAGTCCTAAAGAGCTCAACCTTTCTTCAACCTTAATGATAATTAGAACTGCTATATGTAAGGAATAGAGTCACTGCAAAACAAAATACCACAGTCAGAGGTATCAAATGCTACTGAAAGATCTAGTAAGACAAGGATGGATATATTCTGTCTATCCAAGATAAGGCTGAGAAGTGTCTATGGAGATTCTCAGTCTTCCAAATCATGGTTGTCCCTAAAGTGCTGTTCAAAAGGCAACTGAAATTTCTTGGGTGTTTTTTTTTTCTCCTCTCTCTCTCTTTGAAAATGCTTTGCTTCTCATCCAAGAAACGTCTGCAGTTCTGGCTGAATGGTGGGGAATGGCCACCATTCTCAATAATTTTTTATTTAACTGGCACTTTTCTATGGCCTTCTTCTAGCAGTTTGTAGAATTGTCACATTCAGTTCTAAAGAAACAAAACAGGCCTTTTCCCGTTGACTTTACAATGGGAGGAAAAACAATGTTAGGAGGAAACCAAATAAATCAGGACTTTTGTTAGTGTTTTCTCCCCTTTCCCCCAGGCTTAATGAAAAGCCATTTGGCCACCTGCTTGGAATGAATGTAACAATTTTGCTCCTACTAGAAAGCCAGTCCTCCCATAAATCCTGTAGGCCAGCTTCCGTCCATTTGCTTTTTTCTCCTAAACCAGGGGTGGGTTCTGACTTACCTCGCTGCCAGTTCACTTCCTCCCATGCCGCGTGGACACGCGTGCACGTTGCATGCCTGCGCAGTGCTGAAAATCCAGCTTTTGCGCATGCGCAGAAGCAAAAAACAGCTTCTGCACGTGTGCAGAAGTGAAAAACAAGATGGTGGCGCCTATGGCGCCGCCGAGAAAGCAGGTTCCGGGACGTGTCCAGCCGGCCATCGCTGCTGGTTCGGCGAGTGGGGGAAAATTCCCGCTACTGGTTCTAAAGAACCGGTCCGAACCGGCAGGAACCCACCTCTGTCCTAAACCTCTCTGTTTTATTCTTCCTCCATTCATCTTATATAGGGATGATTCAGTCCTGCCTGTCCTCTACCCCTGTCCCTGCCCCAGCTAAAGCTGCTAAATCATAAAGGCCATGCTATTGGAAATAGAAACTTGCCTTTTTAACAGAGGCATTTCATCTGCCCTTCTCTATACAGGGTAACCTTGTATGCAGTGCCTAAGATGCTATGTAGCAATTCTTTGTAATGCTGCTTTTAATTTCTTGATTTCTTTTTAACATTGCACATTTTAATTTGCATTAGTAAAATCATGGGATTCATTTTTGTAGAAAGGGACTTTCAAATTGCCAATCCCTACTTTCGCAATCCAAAGCATAATGCCAGTCTAGCATTTAATGTTGTAGTGGCAATGCAGAAAACCAAGTGACATATTTTGATTTCTCAATATTAAGAAAAGTCTAGAAGTTTAGAGCTCATTCTGAGCTAGCCTGGTTTCCCCCCCCCCCCTTGTTTAATGAATAAGGACGGGGTGGGGATTTTCACATAGCTTCAAAGCTTTTCCCACTGTGTAAGTGCTATGTCTTCAAGTTTTCCCTCAGGTCCGACCTCAACAGGGGGCGCTATACTCGTTCCTGATTGGCTATGTGTTTGACAGCTCAGTATAAAAGGAGCTGTCAAACAGGACCTCAGCTGTTGCCTTCAGCTGAGGGAATGCATGTGTTAGCTGCTGCGTTTGGCAACCTGTTAGCCATTTACTGTTAGAAATAAAGAACTGTTAGCCTTTAAGCCTGGCTCGCCTCAGTCATTGACCCTCTGTTCTAAGAACAGAACAGTAAGTCTCAGACTTCCAATTCCCATCCCCTTGTGCCACCCAGTCAAGGTCAGGCTTTGCAGTCCCTTGATCATAACAGGGCCATGAAGCCATAGTGCCAAATTTTGATTAAAAACCTTGAGGCTGTTGTGGTTTGTTTGGCACTTCTGCACAGAACCCAGTATTGGGTATTGTGGAAACTGGGCACGTTAAGGGTATCTCTGCTGTCATTATTAAGGTGCTTGCTATGTATGCTATACCTTGCTTGCTATGTATGCTTTTTATGTTCAGCTTTTAAATCTGTTTACATGAGGTAATAATAAAACTTAAAATATTTACTAGAATGTTCATTGTCTCTGGATCCAAAAGAGCCAATTGCCTGGGCACCTGATCACTTCCCTCCTGACGCTTAGCAAAACAAATGTATACAAGGGTAAAAGGAAAACGTATGGGAAAAGGTTTAACATAGAGGAATAAACTTGTGGACTTTGTTTGAATTTGAGGCAGAGATTTATGAAATGCAATTCTGAAGCAATTTGGCTACTAAAGAGAACCATTTTCAAAGTACTTAAACAACTGGTAATATTTCAATCAGTCTTCCTTAATGTAGGAACCTCTCAAATGCTGAAACCCAGAATGATCAGCTAGTGAGCAAGATATTCTGGAAGTTGCAGGTTCAACTTATTTGAGAAAGACAATGAAAATGTCTAGGGGCACTTCAGCAAATTTATTGTGGCAGAAATTTTTACGAGCTAAATCCTAAGCCAAAGCCCCCAAATGTTTCTTAGCCAATGTTTATATTTGAAATGAGGTGCATCATTGCAAAATGGTTTTCATGGAATGTGCAGCCAGCCTAGGTACCAAAAGAAATTGTGAAGTAGCTTCCCATTTCTCTTTTAATATATCAGTATGCTACCTGTCAGTCAGTTCCTTCTGTTTCTTTTAGAAAGGTAAAGAACTAGACTGCAGCCATTCACCATTCTTACTTTTCAAGAATCCCTCCACAGTCTGTGTAGATCCAGAGTCTGTCTTAGAAATTAAGTACATGCTCTTCTTCTGCTACCTAGCTTTTGGAGTATGGTGGATGCCAATCAGTAGTGGGTTCTAAAACCCGTTGCTACCGGTTCGCGCGTGTGGTCGCGCACAACTTCGCAGAAGCGTCCCGGGTGGGTGGGCGGAGCCTCCCACCGCCGCTGCTACCAATTCACAGAACCGGTCCAAACCAGGAGCAACCCACCACTGATGCCAATGAAACTATCGCCAGAGACACTGATATTGGTAGTCACCAATTGGGAATCCTGACATTCAGTTCACTATTATCCTGAAGTAGGTTTCTACATATCTATCATGTAGTAAACAGTACTCTCCTTCTATAAATTTTCTTAATATTGAAGGTCTTCCCGTGGCAAAAACTGTCATTAGCTCCTTGGCTAAACGCAACCTGTTGCAGAAGCCATACACAAGAATTTCCATTTGTCCTTTTCCCTTCCACAAGGCATTTATACACAGAATTATTTAGCTGTTGTATATAAGAACATGACTGAGGGACTAAGGAGACTGACATTTTAGCAGGTCAAATGCAGCCTGGCAGGTGTAAAGATATGGACTGAGATGCAAATAAGGAAAGGCTGAGTTCAAGGCAAAAGAGGTAGGAACTGAATTGCTGTTGACACTATAGAGCCCAACACACACACACACACACACCGCCCCCAATGTCTGCCTCTCAATGAGAATAAAGGCAGCTGGAACAGTGATGCATCCTTGCACATTATTCATCTCCATCACCTGTCTCCATTGTCCCAAAGCAAAACACAATCAGTGGCTGCTCAGGCACTCCTGCTGGAGGCAATATCAAGGAATACAGCAATACATTTCAGACCCTTTTTGCATTTGTTAGAATAAATGACAGGCTATTATTTTAAACACAGGGTTGTAAGCATATAAATTCTGCTGCAATGTCACGCTACATGTTCCTATCAGCCTCTCAGCCTCTAACACAATCCTATATTCTTCCTTCTTGTGACAATCCTGATACCTTGAATAACAAATTCAGATCAACAGGAACATAGTGATTAGAGTATCACTGGAAAGAACCTGAGTTAAATCCCTACTCAAGGTTGAAGTTGATTTAATCAATCAGCCATTACCTGACTTAATATATCTTGTACTAGTTACAGAATACTGATTAATTTAAATGTAAATGAAATTAAAGCACCACTCACTACTTATTGGCATGTTATTCAGAGGCAAAGTGCAACTTTTGGCTTGTACAATTTTTATTATCTTGTACTAAAAGGAAGGAATACAGGTAGTCGACTTACACCATTCATTTAGTTGCTGTTTGAAGTTACAATGGCACTGAAAAAAGTGACTTAGGACCGTTTTTTCACACTGATTACCATTGCAGCATCCCCATGGTCATGTGAACAAAATTTGGATGCTTGGCAATTGTTTCATATTTATGATCAATGCAGTGTCCCGGGGTCATGTGATTACATTTGTGATCATCTGACAAGCAAAGTCAATGAGAAAGCCAATTCACTTAACAACCATGTTACTAGCTTAACAACTGCAGTGATTCACTTAACAACTGTGGCGAGAAAGATTGTAAAATGGGACAAAACTTACTTAACAATTGTTCTGCTTAGCAACAGAAATTTTTGGCTCTGTTGTGGTTGTAAATCAAGGACTACCTGTACCAAGTGGAAGAGGATGCTCCCAAGTATCCTTGGTCTCCTCCTTAACAGTTTTAAGCAACCTGATCCAACTCATTATGTTTCAAATGGGTGTTATTTCATTTTCCATCATTTCCCATCAAGCAATGTTTTCAGTAGCTGAGATAGTAGGCACTAAAATTCAGCATAGTTTTGGGGTTGTATGGGGAGGGGCATAGCATTGCGGAATGATAGTTTTCAACCTGACAGTTCATATCAAAGCACAACCTTTACAATTCAATAGATAAAAACTTGCAATAGCAATAAACTATTGCCTGACCTCTTACAACGGATAAACCATCCTTTGCTGCTTAAGAATTGATTTAATAATTAGGGCCTTTCTTGATGAAACTTTAAAAAGATCAAAACTTCTCTGTCTCTAAAATTGCTGCTTATCAGAAGCTAATTGGTGTCCTTGAGAATTGTGGCTCCAAGAATCAACTGTAGCAGACAAGTCATTTGAAAATGCAATTTCTTTTTCCCAGAGGAGACACATCTAGGAACAAGAAAACGAGATAACTGCAAGGTAATAATTTTGCTAAAAAAAAAAGATTGTCCCAGGTAGAAATCATCACCAACCAGATAAATGATAGTGTGGTCACATGTATAGTACAGCAAGCAAGCATTATTTTCAAGAAAAAGTAAGGAGCTGCATATAAAGAATATTCATGTGTCTACTTTCAGAGGAGCTATCTTGAATATCCAATTTGTTGACTGCTTATCCTCATACAGGCAGAATGCCATTTCAGATTATGATCCTAAGAATTTACAGAGAGTTAGAGAGGAATCACACTTAATTCCTCATATAAATTGACTATAAGAAATTGGACATGTTAGTATTGTGGGGTGAAAAGCAATTCTAAACCAAGCAAGTTCAGAAACTAACAAAGAACAATTAACCAGTGAAATGGCTTGTCTTCAGAAGGTGGAGGTGTTCCATCACTGGAGGTTTTTAAAAAGAGTATAGACAGCCACTTATATGAAATGATATAAAATCTTGTGGACTAGAGCAGTGATGGCGAAACTTTTAGAGACCAAGTGCCCAAACTGCAACCCAAAACCCACTTATTTATCGCAAAGTGCCAACATGCCAATTTAACCTGAATAATGAGGTTTTACTACCTAAAATAATGATAAATAACACAGAGTTCAGCTAATTGTTCTAAGAAAAGCGTGATAAATGCACTTTTATGCCCCTTCATTTTTTTCTGCTTTTGAAATATTACGTTTAGCAACAATAAAAAAGAAATACTTTTGTAATATCATTTCTCTCTTTTCCCCCTCTCTTTCCCTCCCTCTCTCTCTTTCCCTCCTCCCCTCTCTTTCTCTCTCTGTTTCTCTGTGTTTCTCTCTCTGTGTTTCTCTCTCTGTGTTTCTCTCTCTGTGTTTCTCTCTCTGTCTCTCTGTCTCTCTCTGTCTTCTCTCTGTCTTCTCTCTCTCTCTCTCTCTCTCTCTCTCTCTCTCTCTCTCTCTCTTCCCTCCCTCCCTCCCTCCCTCCCTCCCTCTCTCCCTCCCCCCTTGGGGTGGTGGGAAGGAACCCCTGAACTGGTGCTGGGTGGTGGAAATCTGACTTCCAGAGGCCGGCGAGCCCAGGAGCAGTGTCCCGAAGACCAGCTGGCCGGCGAGGAGGCGGGGCATCCCAACACAGCCAGTTCTGCAGGAAAAGCAAATGACATCCAGGAGGTGAGAACGAGCAGGGTCACATTGTGGATCCGCATCATAATGGGCTCCAGGAGGAGAATGGGACCCCGTCTCCCCCATTGTGAAGCACACTAACTTTCACTGTGCTGCGCAGGGGCAGGCCATGGAGGTAGCAACAGCAAATGCACTGCCACGAAGGCAGAATGCTGTTTCGCGCAATTTTTTTAGTCCTGCAAACGATGGCGAGAAACACGGTGAGGCTGAGGCGACGGCACGCGTGCCCACAGAGAGGGTTCTGTGTGCCACCTCTGGCACGCGTGCCATAGGTGCACCACCAGGGTATTATGTGATATGCATATACCATGCTTTAAGATCACTTGTAATGCATTTCATAAAGCATGACACTTGGGAAAATATAGCATGTTCATTTCCATCAGAATCTCAGTTTATATAAACAACAAAATATAGGTCCATCTTGTGTCAGGCCTGAACATCCTGGTTTTCTCCAAATAAATAGCCCACATGAGTTCCCTGATATCTGAACACAGCTCAGGAAAAAGAGCTTCAGAAAGGACTGTTTCCCAGCCATATTTTCAGAGCTATGTAAGAAGCTTTTCTTCCAAAGATAAAAGATAATATGATATACCTTACATTCTAAGTCACCTGAACAAGCTTTTGCATCTTGTTGCTACACTTGAAACAGCAAAGCATTCTCCTTGGCTCTTGAGGACAGTGAACTAATAGGAAGTTCAGAGACCAGGCTGTAAAATTCTCATAACTTTGCCCTTCACTATTCTCATCTTCCACCAGCAATACTGGGTTGCATGGTCCATCTTATTCTGAGATTTTGGATATTGGGGATTTTGCATGTGAATTCTATAATTTATCACTGAGCTCTAACCATTCTATATAATAAGGAAAAGCTCAATATATGAATCATTCTTAGCTTTGTTCTAATGTCATTATGCTTACATTTCTAATTCTAGTCAAGTTGCTTACTAATTCTCTTTAGATTAAAGTCTTGGAATTCCTGTAATTGGATAACCATAGAGCTATATATATTCATCACGGGTGGAATTTAATAGGAATTGTAAATATAGCCATAGTTATGCAAGCTTCACATCTAGTGTGGGCAGGTGTTAGCATTCCAGAGATTAACATATGTCAATAAACCCATGTAGCTCTGAATTCCTAGCAAGATCTTTGAGCAGTTATTCATCCCTAGCTTCAGTTTCTTTTCTATAAATTGTAATTGTAACTCATATTTCCCATCTATTCTTCTATGTATTGTTTGTCCAAAATAGCAAAATAAAAAAGGACTCATGAATACATTTTTTTACTTCAGTCCCTACTAAGTACAGCAGATGAATAACCTATGAAATATAAGCTTCATGCATTTCCTCAATCTCTACTTTTGTGACCCCCCTGAGCATCTAGAAAATCTCTGGAATGACCAAAGGAGCAAAACAGTTAAACTATTGAAATGTGGAACAGAGTGAAAGTCAAAGAGGTGAAATATATTCTTAAGCCCTTGCAGTGGCCTAAAAGTACTAATTACAATTCTTTTCCCTAGCCATCTTTTCCCTACAAATATAGCCAGTTTTGTTCACGAGAGGCTATAAAGGCAAAATAGGAGATCTTAAGTATCTAGAAGGCTTTAGGCTTTCATTTAATCCAGTCCAATTCTCATCCCAACTCTTATTAAATCATTGCACAAGATCAACATTTTTACTGCATTCAATCCAGTGACATTTGGAATCCTGCAGTCCTTCAAAGCTAGAGATATTTATTTTTAATGTAATGCAAAATAATTGGCTATCCTGATGTATAACTTTCCCCAAGCTCGTGTACATGAGGAAGCCTAAAATGTTGGCTTCTTTGACTCCAGGAATTCTACACAATCAGAAGAAGAGAAACCTACAGTGGAATACAAAAGACCAGAGGACCTGTCTTCAGAAGCAGGGCCAAAAGTGCACTCTTGTTTCTAATTCTATGGCTACTTCATACAAATAACATGTACAGTAGGCTCAACAGTATCTGGTTCTTTGAAAGACTATTGAGAGACAGATTTAATGGTCAGCATATAAGAAATGACACTTAAAATAGGAGGCTTCCAGTTTAGTAGCCTTAAAAAAAAAGTTCAATGAATTCCTTCTTAAATTCTGGGGTAAAAATCAACCAAGAAAAGAACAGAGAAATACAAATGATGTTGGATATGAGAAAGGGTGGGGGGGAGTATAAATGTAATTAATATATATCTTATTACAAATAGTCCCTGTAACTGGAAATGTTTACAGTTGAAATATCAGTATATGTTTTTTAGAACTGAAGGAAATATTAAAATTACAGAGGCTTCGTTAGGCATGGGCGTTGCATCAAAAAATAATATTTTGTAATGATCTACAGCACAAGCCAAAGCATGCCTTCTCAGATGCAAATCTTCCTGGCTGACTCCCAGGCATGTGCAAAAGTTTTCAGTCATCCTCACTGTAGCAAAGAGAGGGAGTAAGATGGAACTGTAGATAATGTTTGAAAAAATGCAAGCACAATGAATTCCATGTTTCCCCCTCTCCACTCTCCCCCCACAATTGCCACAGATCTTTAAATAAACAAAAAAAAATCATAGATCCCCACTTCTGGATCTACTGAAACCTATACAAGGAATTCAGTATTAATGACTGTGGAGCAATTTCATAATTTGCTAATTTCCATGTAAGAGAAATGGAATCTTGGAATATTAAACAGGTAGAAGAAGAGGAATGACTACTATATAAGAGTAAGTAAATAGTTCTTTGTGATATTAGTAGAGTATAATTTATTGAAATATTTTCTATAAACAAGATTGAAATTGAAATAGATGAACTAATTATATAAACATGATATATAAACAAATGATCTTTAAAATAAAAGGTATACCTGAAGAAATACCATGAGATAGATTCCCTGAAGTTTTGGTCTTTCACTATTTCATCATTGAATAAATAGTTTTGTTTACTTTTTTTCAAGGAGTGAATTTTTGAGGACAGATTCATTAAAACTGCTATAAAACTGAGATCTTTCACAATATGATTTTAAAAATAAAACTTAAAATATGATCCAGCACATCTAATGAAAGATAGGTAGATAACCTTTAAGATGGCAAATTTACACTGCCCTTGAACTGAATGCCTGGCTAATCAACCTTCAGAAGACCTTGATTCCTGAGGCAGGGAGCTGCATTGTTTAGAAACAGCCCTTTATCTGGTCCTCAGCTATCTTGCCTCCACAACGACTGGGGTCTTTCATTAAGGTTAAACATTGTTCAAAACCAGCTTTGTCTTATACAAGGTTTGAACTATTTTGGTTGTTTGGAAGAGTTACCATTCAACAGATACAGAAGATTAACTAGAAAATTCCTCAGCCTCACAGCAGCACAGCTTTTGTTTTTCACTCTTTCCAACAGAATGAGCCTATCTTTTCCCTGTATACACAGCAGGCTCCTAGCCAGGCTGACCACATGCTTTAGCCCCCTTTATCTTGGAAAAAAATAATAATGGGGGGAAAGAAGCCAAGATTGCCTTTCCTCAGATTTCTCTGTTGCAACTTTCTCTTGGGCAAGAAGGTTTAACAAGAACTCCCTTTTATGGAGCAAAGATCACCTTGATATCAGAAGCAAAATAAAAACACTTTCCCAACATCATACTGTAGGTCCCTATGACAGTGGACTGGATATTTTCAGCCACTTTTAGAGGTGTTCCAACCGGTTGCTCAAACACACCAGTTTTAGGATTTAACTGTAAAGCAAAGCAAACATTTTATTGCCAACATATTTTAGTAGCCCTAACTGAAGAGGTTCTCAACCAGTGGGCTTAGGATCTATACTACACTATAGTCAGTAAGATACAGTACTTCAACTCCCAGAATTCTTAGCAATGTCATACTGTCAAGGGAATTCAGGACTCAAGTTACAGTACACACATCTGAAGGCTGTCCAAGTTGCAAAAGTTAGCTTTACTTATTCTGGCAAAATTCATTTGGAACATTTTCGATATCCTTTTACTCTGGTTCAAGTCCCCAACTTGGCCACGAGTGTACAGGATGACTTGGATCCAGTTGCTCTCATTGTCCAATCCACTACATTGGGTTTTTGCTATAATGATAAAATAAGAATGTTTTTCAGAAACATTCCAAAATTGTTCTGAAACTAATTAGGACATAAATACAATGCATAAAAATAGTAATGTTGTAAACTGACAATCTTAATATTTTTCCAATGAAATTTTTTCATTATAATGACTGAGGAACAGACTTGTTTGGCAAGCTTTCCATTTGGGGAGAGTGGGGTTTAAAAGAAATGCATTTTGGATTAGGCTTTTTAATTTCAGTAATAATGCCATTTGTTGGAAATCATTTTGTATGTGCTGATTGAATTCATCTCTATGTGCACAAAAGTACATTTTTCTTGCAACTGATATCAGGATAGACAAGATTTGAGTCAGACTGGTCATTTGAAACCTTTACCCCATGGATTTTGTATGACCTTAAAACTGCTCTGGTTAATGCTGCTTCTTGTCCAGATTCTTGCTGAGTCACAGCTCAGTTTTAGTTTCAAGACAGGGATATATTTCAAATCCTGTCACACAGTTCATAGTCAGAGATGTACTATGAATGATTAGATGGTGCAGACTGAAATTGCAGACAGATGTAGCTTTCTCCAAAGAGACCCAATTTCTCCAGCTCAGATAAGTTGTCCTAGTTCTGGTCCTTTGATGCTGGAAGCTGCATACTAGAATCTTTTATCTGTCTTTTGGCAAATAAACTGCTCAAATCAGTCTGTGGTTAAATAAACAAAGATCACTAGTGATGGTTCTCAGGCAATGTTTTGTTGGAAAGGGCTCAAGGTCCAATTGTACATTATGACTTTCTGTGCAGGTTTGCCACGTACCGAAGTTTAGTGTTTCCTTGTTCTTATTTGCACATCAGCAAAGAAATACTGTAAAGAAAAAAAAAAGCAATCTGAACTGGGGGAGGTAAACCTTGCACTATTGACATGATCAGCCCACCCACCTACTTCCTAAACAGAAAACTTCTATTAGATCTGAATGGGGGGAAAAAATCTCCATTGTATTCAAAATCTGCTATAATGAGGTCCATTAAATTGAAGTTTTACCACCAGTAGGAATTATTTCTAGCAAAACCAGCAAGAACTTCAACAATAATGGCATTTACAGAAACCCTACATTTAGTTCTAAATGGAACTGTCAGGAGGAAGTAAATCTCAGTACCACATTTGGAATTAATTGTATATGTATGTTTTTGCTATATTGGTTTAATCTTCTTTCTTCCACTGATGGAAATATATTTTTTACAATTCATTCATTCCATAGGGCTTTGAAATTATATGTTCAGTATTGCACTGGGAGCTTTATGAGCAACCTGTAGAGTTTTTATCTAGATGTACTTAATGAAGTGGTCTGTCCCATATCCCAAGCAGATAGCTTGTGCCCCCAGACAGGCCCTCAGATTCATTCCCATATCCACCGTGCTATTCATTTCAACATCAGATCATCAGTGAGCAGGAAATTCAATGAAAATATGTACATTGAGACTCTGAGAGCTTCTAAGTCAGTGGTTCTCAACCTTCCTAATGCCGCGACCCCATCCCCGCCACCGCGACCCCCTCCCCTCCCCCTCCCCATGCGTGCGCGTTGCCAGGCTAGAAGCGATGAGGTGACAAAGGGGGCGTGGCACCAAGATGGCAGGCTAGCACGTGCGGCCCTTCCGTCCGCGCCTGCGCATTCGAGGGCCGCCCGTGCGTCGCACCGTCCCCGGGTACTCATATGTGGATGGATAGAGGAGCGGTGTCTCGGTTCCTAAGACCATCGGAAATATGTGTTTTCCGATGGTCTTAGGCGACCCCCGTGAAAGGGTCATTCGACCTCCAAAGGGGTCGCGACCCACAGGTTGAGAACCACTGTTCTAAGTACTCTCCCATCATATTATCAGGCTTAAATTCTGACCCAGCTCTACTTATTGTGACCTTCACTCATCATAAGTAAATAAGTTGCAAACTAGCAACCACCAGTACTAAAAATGCCTGACCTTATGCCTATTTTGTGTGAGAAATTGCTATTAGATTTCACAAGACTTTTAGATAGATGTGAGTATAGTTACACAAAATTCCAAATAAGATGCTGTTCATTATTTTAAAAAATGATTACTTTTTGTAATTTAGAATAATGAAAAATATAACAGCAACAGCAGATGTTATACTGGATTAAAATGTTAGACCAGTATTATTAAATGTTATACCAGTATTATTAAATCTTCCTTCTAGTTAGCCTTTCCACCATTAAGTGGCTATTAATGACATGAAGCTTTAAATTACCTAATTGGTTGATGATCAAACTGGAAACATACTCAGAACATTGCATTCTAGGAAGCAGAAAGCCTATTTTTTTTTTTAAGTGTATTTCAGATGGGAACATTTCCAAGACAAATGATTAGGTCATCATCACAGGAGGCCTGTTAGCTGTTGTGCAGGAAACCCAACCTAGCTAAGAAAATAAAAAGTTTCCTTTTCAAAGAAACCATGGAATGATTGTTAAATAGTACAATATAACAATAAAAGAATCTTGTCTCAATTCCTGCTTTTTCAGGTTGGGAAAAAAGGGAGCCACTCATTTGGATGACTTGTCAATTATGTCCAGAAAAGGACCAACTTGACGCTATTTGCTTGAGATTCACAGGATTGTGTCTTAAACTGAACTGCAGCAGCAAAAAGTAGAGAGGACGAGAAAGAACATAATCTCAGTGGTGCATTAATGTGGAGTTTTCAAATTTTGAATCATTGTTGCCCCAAGAGTGATGAGCTGGCAACTAGTGGCCTTCACAGCTTTAATGATCAACCATTTAAAGATAGCAGTTGGTGGACTTCCCTGGCTCCGTTCCTTCCTCTCCTACGTCATTTACTTATAAGAGAATGAGGAGAAGGACAAGCCTGCCCCAATTGCTGTCCTTAATGTGTTATGTGCTTGGTGTCAAACCTCTTTAACAACAAAAGATTAATGAGTCTCCCTGAAATGAGACAAGGAGAATTTATTAGAATAAAAGGTTAGAGTGACAATAAAAGCATTCTGGTGGGTATTTTTATTTCCAGACATGAAATCAGTAGTTATATCTTTCCAAATACTTGCAGCCCCATTTCCCTCCCCGCCCCCCTTACACTCTATTACATACAAGGGAGAGGATGCTTGCCTCTTTTGAGGAAACCTCAATCCTGCACCCACTCATTGAATTAATTAATTTTTAGATGCTTATTTCAACAAGTGACTGTGGGTAGCATATGTAAAATTGTTTTGAAATGGCTGCTGACTTTCTTATCACAATGAGAACCAATTACCACAATCAACATGAGTGCCTGAATGAATACCTTTCAAGAAACCCAAGTGACAAGTTGCCACCCCAGAGCTTCTCTGCATTGCAGTTACTCTGCTCTTTCTTTCTTTCTTTCTTTCTTTCTTTCTTTCTTTCTTTCTTTCTTTCTTTCTTTCTTTCTTTCTTTCTTTCTTTTTTGTTTCAAGTTTTTTTATTTTATTTTACATATATGTATCAATGCTTGAACTGTGTGGTACCTGGGTATCATACATTCTAATACAAATAAAACTAGTAGAATTAATCATAGTGTTACATTCAATCAACTTATATATTTCTAATAATAATACACATTTATATTAAGTTATAGTTTGTCATTATTTAATTATTCCATGTTTTCTCTTGTTATTACTTTTATTTTATTATGTAAAAGTGTATATACTAATATTTCCCCTTTCCCTTATTTCTATCTCTTATTCTAACTTTTAATCATGTCACCCTTTTATTAAAAGATGTTTTCTTTCTATCCTAATTTCTAATCATGTTACCTACCTAAAAAAGAAAGGAGAGAAAAAGAAAAGCAAATCAAAACAACAAGAAGAAAGAGAAATCGTCTATCCATCGTCTCTTGTCCGCTTCAGTATTTTAATTGCTATGCTTTTTTTGACTTGCCTCCCATATTCCTCTCTTGAATCTTTATCTCTTTCTGCATCTACTTCTTGACTATTCAATCTAAGTATTACTCTGCTCTTTCTGAACACTGTTCTACCATTCTTCAAGAAGAGTGTCAATTAATCCAGTGCCAAAAAATAGCTGATATTGATGAAATGCAGAAAGGTGCTGATGAGGTGGGATGGAGCTCCCTGGTACATCAGACAATCTCCCTACCTCCCACCCCCCATTTCTTTCCATGTACCTCTAGCCCATCAACCACTTCCCCAGGCTACTTTGGAGGGCATGTTTGGTGCTCTTCCAGAACAATGGTAAACACACATTCAGCTGCAGCACACTGATAGCTCACACTTAAGTGATTGTCCACTAGGACTCCTAGGTCCCTCTTACTGCTTACTTACTGCTGTACTACTATACTATTTTCAGTTACTTCTGTTTAGCCAGATACTTGTACTTTTGGTTTCTCTTGCCTAAGTGTAAAACCTTACTTTTCTCACAACTGATTTTGTTGGATAGCACACAGTGTTCCAGTCTGTCAAAATCTTTCTGGATCTTGGGCCTATCTTCTAAAGTATTGGCTAGTCCCCCTAACTTGGTGTTGTCTGCAAATTTGATGAGTTCCTTTTTTATCCCCTCATCTAAATTGTTTATGAAGATGTTGAAGAGTACCAGAACCTTGGAATATTCCAGTGTATACTTCCCTCCATGTAGATGTAGTTCCATTGAGGTCTACATGTTGAATGTGGTTGGTAAGGCAGTTATGAAGCCATTGGTAGTGATGCTGTCTATCCTGCATTTTTGTGTCTTACCAAAAAGTAGGCTGTAGTCTACTTTGTCAAAAGCCTTACATAATCCCAAATATACTATGTCCAGAGCATTTTGCTGATACATTAATTTAGTCATTTTGTCCAATAATTTAATAACATTTGTCTGGCATGATCTGTTTTTGACAAACCCATGTTGACTTCTAGTAATAGCTTTGTTTGTTTCTAAGTGTATGCAGATCTATTGCTTGATTAACTTTTCCAGAGTCTTCCCAGATATTGATGTCAGACTGATTGATCTGAAGTTTCCTGGATTTATTTTTCTCCTTTTTTTGGGAGCCACATCAGTTCTTTTCCACACCTCTTGTATTTCCTCAGTGCTCCAAGATCTGTGAAAGATATGGCTCAATAGTTCTGAGACCATGTCTGCCAGCTTCTTCAGAACTCTGGGATATAATCCATCTGGTCCAGTGATATGAACTCATCTAGAGTGGATAATTGTTCTCTTATCATTTTTTGTCTACACACTCACCAGTATGGTTATTCATTGTCTTTAGCTACTTTGTGTAAACCCGGATAATTGGATAAATCATAGGTGAATTTAGCCACCGAGCTATAAACTCATCAAGCCTAATTTCTGTCAAATGTTAATCTATTACTCAAACTAAACTTATTTCTTCTATTTCCATTTTTAAAGAAAAAACTGCTCAGGAAAGGGAACACTTGTATTCTTAACTACAAAATGTTATACAGAGTGATAGGAGTAGATAAATACATTACTACCCGTCATGAGCCATAAATGAGCATCATTTATTTTATTGTAAAAATCTGTATAACACATATCATATGACATTATAAAATATTACAATGTCTATTAGGCACATGTTGTGGAGAAGATATACAAGCATACTGTATTAGGCAAATCAATTCAAAGTATGAAAGAAATAGTTGTATTATTTATGGAATCATGAATACTTTTGACAGGTAGTAAAAAAAATTTGCAAATACCATTATGTTCAAAGAAAAAACACAACACATTGGTCAAAAGGATACAAATTTTTAATCTTTACCCCAAATTTGCATCTCCATTTTCTTAGTGGGAGTTTAATAGGATTTACTGAAGGCAGGATTTTAGCATGTGTGCCCATTCACACCCAATATTATTGCTTTTGTAAAATGCAGTAACTCTATTAAAAACCAGGTACACAAGCTAGACCAGTGTAAGTTATCTCAATGGATTGTCCCTGCTATTGTAATGCAAATCTATTGTCCTCGAGCAAGATACCACCATTGGCTGAAGTACAAAATCCTTTGAAAATATCAGAGCAGACTTTGAACAAGATAACAAAAGATCTGCCCTTTTGTCATATTATCTAGTTAAGAGTTGGAGGGAGGGGAGAATGCTAGAAGGAGGAAAAGCATGCATATTTCCAATCCTACTTTTGCCTCCCTCCATCCTTCAATACCATCCATCAATTAGTATGTAGTCCTCAATACACTACCTGTGTGAATGCAGTCCTCCTTTCTTCACTGTTTCAACATCTTCTGAACTGATGCAGAGTTTTCAGGTGTAGCCAATGTTTTCAGCAGCTCCAAAAGAGAACATATTGTTATTGGCTTATTTGTTTGATCCTTCTGAGTAATCAGTATCTTAAAATGGGTTGGATGATGATGGCTTCCACATCCATTCACTGAATTCTTAGTGGTTAGAAACATGAAAAAGTTGGGTTTTGCAAAAAGAAAAAAAAACATACACCTACAGTATTTATTAAGAAAATGTTCTCGTTGTATGCAATAGCTTAATACTACTGATGTAGATCAAAGTAAACATTTATATTTAATCTTTTCTAAAGCAAGAATGAGCAACCCATGAATTTTTTTAAAGCAGACCTCAAAACCATCTCCAAATTCAGTTGTGTGGTTTCCCCAAATTAATCAGTATAATCTCCAACCTTCCATTTCAACCTAAGGAAAGGGATAATGGTTTAATTTTTGGTCCAGGCCTTGGAGAGTTTTTGTTTCAAGTCCATCTGCAGCTACAGAGGTTCACAGGAGGACTTTGGAGCTGTCATTGGTTCTCACAGTTACACATCTATTTTAAAGATTTATAACTATAGGGAAAGTAGAGGACAAAGTGCTATATGCCACCTCACATTTCTGATGGAAATAAAATGTATAAGTCAAAAACTAAATGAACAAATAAAAAGTCATAAACTTTTAAAAGAAAAAAATATTAAAATTATTGAATCATAAATTTGGAAGAATTTAAGATGTCATCAAATGCAATATCCTGTACACTGTAGGATTCAATACTATCCAGCCTTTGAAAATCTCCAGCAAAGAGGAAGAAACCACTCCATGTAGTAACCTATTCCACTGAGTAACAACTTTTACTCTCAAGAAATTCTTCTTAAAGTCAATTCTGTATTTACATTCTTGAAATTCATTGCATTAGTTCTAGTCTTATTTTGTATTTGGCTGTGAGAATAACCAGGAGGAAGAGCCACAGACAATGGTCAGATAAGAGAAATCTGAGTCCAAAACAGAAATGTAATTTGAGAAAATGTCTTAGGCTTGACCCTCTCTAATTCTGATAGGATAAAGGTAGCAAGGGGAGGGGGAGCCAAATTCAGACTTGCAAGTTTCTGTAAAAATAGTATTATCATTCATAACTTTGGTTTCCTTGTTTGGTCTACCTTGAAGTGCTGATACTTATCCTCTGGAAACAGTGAGCCCGCAAGTGAGAATAAGTCTGAAACTTCTACAATGTGACTGCTACTCATACATCTAAAACAGCTATCATGTACCCTCTAACCATTCTCTTCTGCAAGCTGAATATATCTAGATCTTTTAACCATTCCTTGTAAGTTTTGGTTTTCATCTTATAATCCTTCACTGGACTTGCCCCAGTATATCTGTGTCTTTACTAAACTTGGGTGTGTGGAATTAAACACAATATTCCATGCAAGGTCTGACTATGGCAAAGTAGACAAGGTTAATTACTTCTTGTGATCTGGACTCTGTGTGCCTCTTGATCCTATTTAAGATGTTGATTTTCTTTGCAACTGTATTACACTGTTGATCATTCCAGTTTTATTCTTATATGTTATGGACATGTTCATTTTGCATCATTTCTGAGATATGTGACACATTTTAAATGCAGCTTCCAGCATTAAAAAGTTGCTTATTCATGCTGTAAACCATCCGTGCAGAAAAGTTTTGAATATATGAATGCTTTAGAATCAATCGTGTCTTTTCAACTTTCCAGCATCCCTTTGAAGTTACAAGTATGGTCAGAACATTTAGCAGATTAGCTCATTATAGTTGTATTTTTTCTCTCTCTCTCAACTGTTGCTTGATAGTTTCATACCTCTTCTATGGTGTTCTGCTTACAAGGCAAAATACGAGTTTGAGGCCACAACTTGTGCAAAGCTTGACGTAAAGAGCCAAAGTACAGTGCACACAAGTAGATACAAACTGTTCTATTTATCTTCCACCAGGGTGTGGTTTGCTGAGTTGTAAAAGAGCTACTCAAAGAGCGTTCACTTCCACCAGGAAAACCCTTGCACGTAACTTGCTATGTCAAATGTGGTGGGGAAGGAAATGTGGTTTTAAACATTCCACTCCATCAAGCTGGACAAATAGGGAATTGATTAAACACTTGAAAATGTCCATTTTAAAAATATGAATAGGAAATAAAGAATTGCCAAGAAAGATTATTTCACATTGTTGATACCCTCTTTGATTGATTTTGGCAGTAGTCCATCATTCAGATACAGTGGCAATGGCTGTTTGAAGGAAAATAGGCTGATAGCAGAGTTAGAATATGCCAGTGATCAATGGCCCAGCTTAGAATTCAGAGTTTGCTACTCTGCATATCATTTTTATTACCAATGCTTTATATATACTCTTAAAATTTACAAATCAACCTGGAAATTTATGCTGAATAGCATTTCATTCTTACATACAGGTATTTATTTATTATGTATAACCCAGTGGTTCCCAACCTTTTTTTGGCCATGCCCCACGTAAGCATCTCTAAAATCCTGATGCCCCCTCTGTGACATATAATTCTTACTATTCAAAAAGTGAACTCCTACTCATGCGGAGGAAGCCTAAAAGGCCATTAACTTGGTTTAAACAAGGTTCCAAAGAACATGGCATCCATGAAAGAGAAAAATAAAGGAACGAAAGGCAGTAGAAGTACTGAGGAACTTAAAATATAATAGTATGAAGGGATATGAAAAAACAGCAAATAAAGTTTCAAAACATATAATAGAGAACTGAAATGCATAAATATAAAATAATTTTAATGAAAGCTTTTTCTGTAATATTTTGATCATATTAATTACTATACATATTAAAATAAAGGTACCTAACAAATTCAAAATATAATTTGAGCTCACTTCAAGATCATATTTACAACGCAATCCTATGCATGTCTACTCAGAAGTAAGAACCATTGTCTTCAATGGGGCTTACTCCCAGGAAAATGTTGTAGGATTGCAGCTTTAGTCTACTTAAGTTAGTGAGATCCTTGTGCTTGATGCCTGCTCCAGAAAGATTTTATATTAGGTTCCAATTTAGTCAGCTTCATGCTCACTCATTCAGTGATATCCAGTCGATTTCTTTTCTTCAGTAGCAAATCATTCAGTAGCACTAAAGCCACATTCAGCTAAATATAAAGATGGGAATTGTAACAACAGTTTTCTTGCAAAATAGGTTGAATTTGGGTATTTAGTTTCTGTCTCATCACAAAGCCATGCCATCACTCCTTTTATATTGAATAAAGTTTTAAGTGACCCATCATTTTGCATTTCTGAGAGTTCTTTTTGGTACTGCATTGAAACATCAGATAGATCCACCAGCACTGGCTGCACTACCCATGTTGGAAAATCAATTTGTTTTAAATCAGAAAATCTTTCTTTCGAATCAGAGGCCAATATTTTCAGATGCTCCACAATGACAAGTACAGCAGCATCAGTCACCTCACATTTTTTTAGCCAATGAAACATGTCAAAAAAATTTTCAGAAATATGTTTTTGACATAACTCTATAAATGTAATAAAGCCAAATATCTTCGCCTTTGCATCAACAGGAGCTTTATTTGTTCCTTGAAGTTGTTTATTCAACATATTCAGTTTTTCAAAGATATCTGCTAAATAACTCACAAATGCTTTACCATCAACGGTTAGCAGGTGCTTCATTTCAGGCTTGTCACTTAAAAAGTCACTAAGAACATCTAATGGTTCCATGAATCTTTTCAAACAATTTCCCTTTGAGAGCCACCTTACCTCAGTGTGAAGTACAAGTCTCACATGGTCTGCATTTTTATCTTCACAAAATTGCTTGAAGAGACACTCACATTTGGCATTAGCTTTGATAGCATTGATACATTTTATAACTGATTTTAGTATCTCATTAAGAACAGGAGAAATTTTTTTGGACACTAAGTTCTCTCTATGAATAACAGAGTGCACAAGAAGCATTTCTGGATTCTCATCTTTCATCAATTTTAAGCAACCATTTTTCTTGCCCATCATAACAGGAGCACCATCTGCAGCACAAGATGTTATGTTTTCCATTGATATATTATTGACATCTAAGTAACTTTTTAGCTTATTATATATATCAGTAGCAGTTGTGGTCAGGGGTGGGTTCTAACTTACCTCGCTGCCGGTTTGCTTCCTCCCGCGCCGCATTGGCATGCCTCGTGCGTGCGCGTGTGCTTCTCGCGCACGCGTATTCGCAGTGCCGAAAAATAAAAAAAAAGCCCAAAAAAGCCAAAAACAAGATGGTGACGCATGCGCAGTGCCAGAAACGTGGCTTCTGTGCATGTGCAGAAGAAATTTAAAAAAAAAAATTCCAAAAAAAAGATCTGCGCCCACGGACTGGCACCAACCGAACCAGGAGGAACCCACCTCTGGTTGTGGTGGTCTCTAATGATTTGCGGAATAACATTTCTTCAGCAAATTCACCTTTATCAATATATCTTGCATAGGTTAGCAATACGGCCTCATTGTCTCTCAGAGTTGATTCATCCATTTGTACAGCGAATTTTCTTGATTTCAGCTTTTCAACAAGTTGTATTTCAATATCTTCACTCATTTCATCTATTCTTCTACTAACAATATTGTTACTGAGTGGCATGGCTTTCACATCTTTGTCATCTTTTACCAGAACTGTTTTAAGAAATGCTGATATTGATGGTTTAATTAAATCCTCCCCTATAGTATGATTTTTTCCAGATTTAGCAATGAGTAAAGAAATTTCATAACTAGCCTCAAGAGTACGACTGACAGTAACAGAACAGAGACTTTATTGTTGATCTTTTTTCAAACTTCTCCTTTAAAGACTTGAAGTAATTTAAATCTGAATTTACATACACACTATGTTTCGCCTTCAAATGTGCCTCAAGACGACCTCGTTTCATTGATTCATTGGTCAAGCATTGTTGACATAAGAGGCAGAAAAGTGACCATTCATCATGGATAGCGGGTATGAAGCCAAGTTTTAAATATTCCTGTGAATACTGACAAAATGTTTTCTTGCTTGCACTACTCATTTTATGCATACGCTTTGTGACTAAAAGAAATAAATGTGATAAAAACTTATGAAATGATGCAAATTATTAAAAGAAATAACTATTAAAAGAAGATGGTGCAGAAAGAGGGAAATTTAAAAAACATTCTTAGCTTAATTTATGAATAATAAGATTGTCATGAATGAAAGGGGGGTTGTAACCTATAACCCCCCTACTTGCCCACTCGGTTTGAACCTGCAACTTAGTGGAGAAATGCTTTGGTAGTTCAGTAGGTGGAGGTGAATCACACAGGCCTGGCAAGGCCTACGCATGCGTGGCCCAGCCCCAGATTGCTCTGAGAGGAAAAGTCTTGTAAAACACGGCCTGGGAAAACACAGACTAAAAATAACTGTAAATCTAACAATTTCTTACTTAAACTTGGGTCCTGGTTCTGCATCCTTACTGCTGGGCTTTCCCCAGCAGCCGTCCACTCTGTCTCCCCACAGAGCAGCTCTCCCTGCAACCACCCAGCAGCAAAGCCCACAGGAAAGAGAGAGAGAGACTCTGCCAGTCCCATGATCCTTAGTGGGAACACATCTGATTGGCTGGCAGTTGCTCCCTCCTCTCCCCAGCTGGGATATCTTTTTCAGACCAGGCCCCAGGAAATGCACTTTAACAAAGACAACAATAGGTAAATGAAATACAGCTGTTTCATCACAAATATATAAGAACAATTAGCGGGCTTTCAAAAATTCAGTTAATAGCTCATTTTCGAATTGCCCCCATTAAAAATCAAATTGCCTCCCTGTGGGGCGTGGGCCCCACACTGGGAACCACTGGTATAACCCCTAGCCAGTATCAGAATAAGAGTGAAAATATCACTTAAACACCAGTAAGAATTACTTCAACTATCTCAGCCATGAGCTGAGGTCTAGTTGAAGGCAACATGGTGAATACATAGCAGGAAAAAAGTTTGCCATAATATATTTGTGATGTAATTGGGTATAAGAGTGGAAAACTCTTATGACAGATGTATTTATCTCATTTGCTGCTTCCCAAATGCTTCTGCAGGACACAGAATACTGACACAGAATACTGGGTTAGGTTGGCATTTGTTCTGATTTATCAGAGTTCTTCCTATACAATGCATTTTTTTTCTCCCATAATAGGTTTGGATCACCACCTCTCCACTCCCATTCTCCAGCTTAGACTTTGCTCAGCTTCTCCTCCTTTATATAGAAATGTCCCTGTGTCCTACATTTTAATGCTAATTCAAGGCAAATTCAATAATGGAAAAGATATATGGGTACCTATGCAGAGATAGAAAGCTGACTTCACCATCTTATTTACGTGATGCTATTCAAATGCCACCTGTTCCTGGTATCCAACATAGAATCTTGCAACATACTGTACAATTCACTTTAATAATTAAAAACAATTTAACCCAGTCCTAAGTCCCAAGAGAACAATGTTTGCAAGAACTGAAAAAAATTCCAAGATAATAATAGAGAAAGTGAAATTTAACGAGGCACAACAGGCAACACAAAGAGAGAGCAATCTTGTCGTGTTTCTACTTCAAATGAGCCTATGCTTTAAAAAGTAACTTCCCTTCTAACCTAATGAATTCTAGACTTCTATTCTTAGATGGTCATAAAATATGTACATAACATATGCATATGTATGGTAATATATAATATGCAAAATTGGACTTAAGTTTTTGAACCATTTGAATTTTCAATATTGCATAAATATGACCTAAAGAGGGATCAGTTCTCCACATAAGTGCTAACATTAGTTAAACAGAACCGAATTAAATAAATAACTGCTTATTTATTGAGGAAAATAATCCATTTCATTGGTTATTTTAGAAGGGAGGCATACATTATTTTAACCAGACCTATTGATCTATTTAATTTTCAAAAAAGGACACAACCTAGAATGTCTCTATCTTATTCATTCATTTTCTTCTTTTTAACTTTTTATTGGTTTTATAACAATTACAGAAAAAAGGAATAAAACACATACATAATTATGACAGACATGCATACATTGTCAAAGAAAAAATGCATAATTTTTTAAAAGTTGAAAGGAAAAAACAGAAAAAAAGAAAAATAATAAAAAGTAAACAACATTCTATAAATATTTATTTAATACAAATATTATGACTGTTTTCTCCTTTCATCATTCCCTAATAAAAGTTTCATTCAAGACTATATATTGTCCCTGAATATGCTATAGACTGAAACCAATCAAAAAGCAAAATAAAGGAATAAAGAACAAATCAATAATATCCCACCTATACAACATTCCTCAAAATCACATGGAATTTGCTATATCCATTGCAATCAATTCATCTCACCTTGACTCTAGATTAGTTTGGAATGTGATATAAGGGGAAAGTAGATTGCATACAAATGGAGCTGTTTTACATTACACACCACAAGAAAATTCCTTCAGATGTATTTTATTAATTACTGTTATTATTCATTCTAAACACTTCCATCTCATCTTATGCCAATCTGGAATCACAGGAGATGTTGGCTCACAAAAGTATTTTCCAAACTCATGAGTGCTATAATTCAAACTGGCTGAAATTCTCTTCCAAAAGTATTCACACGCAAAACTTCCATTATTGTAATGGCATTGGATTGCAGTATTATTTCAAGCTATATCCAGAACTGATTTTAGGTAAATCAAAATACTGAGCCGTTTTTCAAGCACTATTCTTTCTTAGATTTGATGCTTAATTTAACAAGGGAAGATTGAGGGGAGAAGCAGGGGAAGAAATGGATCTGGATTTATGTGGGGGTTTTGATGCTCTCTGAGCTTGGTAGTTTGCTTTGAGATGTTTCATTACTTGACCTTGGAACCAGTGGTGGGATTCAATTTTTTTTACTACCGGTTCTGTGGGTGTGGCTTGGTGGGTGTGGTGTGGCTTGGTAGGCATGGCTTGGTGGGCTTGGCAGGGGAAGGATACTGTAAAATCTCCATTCCCACCCCACTCCAGGAGAAGGATACTGCAAAATCTCCATTCCCTCCCCACTCCAGGGGAAGGTTACTGCAAAATCCCCATTTCCTCCCGATCAGCTGGGACTCGGGAGGCAGAGAATAGATGGGGCGGGCCAGTCAGAGGTGGTATTTACCAGTTCTCTGAACTACTCAAAATTTCCGCTACCGGTTCTCTGGACTACTCAAAATTTCCGCTACCAGTTCTCCAGAACTGGTCAGAACCTGCTGAAACCCACCTCTGCTTGGAACATCCTTAGTGTCGATAAGTGTGGGGTTTTCTCCTTGTTTATGTATTAAGCCATAATGTGATTTGGTTGCTTTTGACTTCAGGTGTTATATGTGACTTTTTTAAAAAAAAAACATTGTTTTAAAAACTTATGAATTAGCATGTGGTATGTAGCCAATTAAGTGATAGGATTAAAATGGTGAATCGAGTAGTACTTTAAAAACTATTTATTTAAAATATTTGTATGTTATCCAACTCAACTAAAGTGACTTTGAGTGACTTACAAGCAATTTAATAGAACCAAATAAAAAGAATAAATAAAAGCACAATAGAGAAATAAACAGAATAAACAAACCTACAATGCAGAAACCAATTAAGAATACCAAAATGATGGTCCGAACAGAAAAGATACCATCATGTATTTGGGACTCCAGCATATACTGACCAAACATTTTAGGAGAAAAGCCAATTCCTGATAAAATAAAGGCCAGAAGGGTCAGTGCCAACCATAGGTCAGGACAAAGGTCAATCCATAAAGTAGAGTTCACTTCCTTGAATTTGCATTTCCTGGGTCCCACAAAGTGGCATTGTTTCATTGAAGAGATCTGGAGCGCACTTTTCCTAAGAGTATTTGGATCAGTCATATAGCCTAGAAAGAAGTAGCAATAAATCTGGTAGGTAAATGATTGGAGAAATAATATAAGCATTCATGTGGATAATTGCTTTTAAGAATTATAACTACCATGATTTTAATTCAAACAATTAAATGGATAGCTAAAGGAGCTTTAAAAGGGTATATTTGTTGATCAGTTCCAATGATCTTATCTGATCAATAATCTGAAGAAATTTGCTTAATATCATAAAGTAGGACATGATCTTAAGTGTGATCTGTTTGATCACAATACTGAGTCTCACTCAATGATGTCTGTTTTAACAGACAAAAACCCCAGAACCCAAACTTCTCACCTATACTGCTTCCAGCATTGTTTAAAGAGAAAATATTACTTTGTTTTTTGCTGATAAAGAATACAATGGAGATGGCCACAATTGTGCAAAAAAAAAAAAAGTTAATCAAAATGTTTCTTCCAGAAAATATTTGTTTTAACAAGGGTACAATCTGCTGAATGCTTACTAGTGGTAAATGCAACTGAATAAAACTAAATCTTCTTATGAGTAAGCACAGCTAGGATTGTGAAATTAACAATTAAACATTGCAGCTAAATATTTTATATCAGATAATCTTCTTAATCTGGAGGATCATGTCTAAATTTTTAAGCAGTGGAAGAATAATTTTGCAGGGAAAAAAAAACTTTAAAAGATACAATTTGCATGTAAAGATATGCCATAATGTTAAATCAAAAGCAAGTTTGGTGGAAAACAAACAAGATAGAAAGAACTGAGGGGAGGGAGTGTTGCATTGTTTTAGAGGGTGGACTTTGCTCTCTTCATCTCCTGAACTCAAACTGTTCTTTCAACACAATAGTAAGTTTTCCAGGTTCTTTTGTTCTACAAAGATAGCTCAAAAAAGATGCATTGTCTGCACCCTGAGGTTCCTTAGATGGAAAATCCCTGACTCACTTAAACAATCATGGGGAGGAGAGGAAAAGTGTGAACTCCCATTCCCCATTTAATGTGAACTGAGGCACTTCAAAGCTTCACAGAAACCTCTTTCGGAGCACTGCTCTAAAAGAATTCCTGTCTCACCTCCTGTGTTTATCTAGGGTGGTGCTCTGGGACTCTGGTCTTTCAAAACCATGCTGAAAACCCCAGAATTTCCCCCACCTTTTTGCTTTATATGCAGCTCCTCATTGCCCAATCCTTTCTACTTTGAAGCAATTCTATCCTATCAGAGCAATTTGAATGCAGTTTCTTCTCTACTCTTGGTATGCTGTAAAGCAAGTGATTAGCCACAACATTTATCACTGTTTCAAGCTGTCATTAGAATGGCCTTTGAGAAACATAAATGACTTTCGAAAGCATGAAAGAGACAAACTACTGCTTTGTTTGGATTCAATACAAAACATTGGTTAAGGCTAACATGGCTCTTAGAAACAATAACTTGTCCTGCTTCCGTACTCTGCATCTTATAGGCTAGATTCATGCAACATTGTCACATTTCCTTTTGCACTTTCATTGCAGCTTTGCAAGCAAATAACTCTGCACTATGACATTACCACAAACGTTTTGTCCCATGTCCTTTTTTGCACTTCCTGCACATGCCTATGGATATGTATAGTTTCAAAGTGAAAGTATTTTAAAGCAATATGTAGATGAAGATTAGGGAGACCTTAAATCCATGGAATGGATTTGGCTATGGAAATTGTTTGAGTAACTACTAACCACTCTATATCTTTTGATCAACTTTGCTGTAATTTTGATGGTCAAATAATGGGAGATGCTCATGTAAGAAAATGTGGGGGTATGAATCCAGTGAATAAACTAACAGTAAACTATATGTAGTAAATGGCACAATTGCCTTGTTGGGTTCAGAAGCTAACTTATGAAGAAGAATTTCTGGAAAGTTACACACACGCAAAAATCCTGAATAAGCCAGTGAGAAACAATTGATTCTTGATGAATGTATCTTGTCTTTTTATGTACACAGAGAGCATATGCACCAAAGACAAATTCCTTGTGTGTCCAATCACACTTGGCCAATAAAGAATTCTATTCTATTATATGTCCATGGAGTCACCATGAATCAAAATTGATTTGACGGAGACTTTGTTTTTATTTCTAACCTATTTCCTAAGGATGTTGTAAGCTGAAGCCCTAATAGAAATGCAAAATTACAGTCCATAAAATCACTGATAGTAAAAATTTCACCATATAATTGGAATCTGAAGCCAGAAACCCATTGCATCAGAGGTAGAAGCACATAATTGTCATTGCAGCAATTCTGGGTAGCAATTCATAGTATTGCTATGAGTTTTAATAGAACTCTGAAATTAAGATAATGCTAAAATATAAGCTCCTGATGTAAGTAATATTTCTGGAGCTAGCCAATTTCCCTCACCTAACGGAAGTCACTGGGAAGAAATTAGTTTCTAGTTAAGACTGAATGGAACAATTCAAAATATGTTACAGGGATGTTGTAAGAATTATGAAGGAATGTATATAAATAATATTGTTTTAAATATTAAATATATGCTTATAGTTAATATTATTATTACTGTAATAACAATAAATAGTATTTTCCTCTCTTTTTAAAACAGCCACAGTGCTTTTTAGCATCTGTGGTGCAGAGAGATGGTGCTCTTGGTAAAGATGTCTTTAATCATTTACATTTTATATTTCTCAGCTCCTTGTTCTAAATGGTGTAATTTCTACACAAGTTAGTATTCTATTTGGTGTTTGAGTTATAGACAACCATTGTCATTTTCACTAGGTTAAATAGTGTTCCCAGTACCGTATAAGTTATTACACACCAAAACAATGCTTCACCCCCCAAAATCATGCCTTACCCAGCATATTAATGTTAAAAATAAATGTTAGCACTGTGCCAAAATCTGACATCCAAAGTCTCAGCAGTCCCAGGTCTGAGAATCTGAATGAATTTCAGGAAGCAATGCTATTATCATAACTGGGCATTCTCTCTATTAACAGAATAAAACAGAGTTGGAAGGGACCTTGAAAGTCTTCTAATCCAAGCCCCTGCTCAGGCAGGAGATCCTATATCATTCCAGACAAGTGGCTGTCCAGTCTCTTCTTAAAAGCCTCCAGTGATGGAAAACACACAATTTCTTAAGGCAAGCCATTTCAGTGGTTAATTGTTCCCATTGCTAGGAAATACCTTCTTAGTTCTGGGTTGCTTCTCTTCTTGATTAGTTTCTTCTCTTGCCTTCTGGTACTTTGGAAAATAGACCTCCAGTTCTTTGTGGCAGCCCCTCACATATTAGAGGGGCTATCATATCACCCTTAGTACTTCTTTTTACTAGACTAGACATACCCAGTTCCTGTAACCATTCTTCATTTGTTTGTCCGAGCCACCTATTCATCTTTGTTGCTCTTTTCTGCATTCTTTCCAGAGTCTCAACATTTTTTTATAATATGGTTTATAAAACTGGATGCAGTATTCTAAGTGTGGTCTTACTAAGACTTAATTTATTAATCTATTCCAAAACTTTAAAAAAGTTTGTGCACACATAGATAGTTAAACTGTTTTAAGGTTGGGTACTTAAGTACAATGGTATTCAGCCCACCCCCTCATACACACACACAATTAATTAAAGGTATCACATCAACTTTCCTAATGCAACAACTTGCAACAGTTAGAGTGATTGTTGCTCCTGTTTGCTGCAACTGCTTGCCCTTTCTCAATCTGATACCCTTTAGTGTATTCCCAGAATTTCCAATGAGTTGACTGAACTCGTTAGATTGGGAAAGGCTAATTTGGCAGGCTAATGCAGGAAAAATAATAATATATGCAATAGCAGATTTCCATTGATGAAGTAAACAGGTCCATCCATTGTGATTGAACAGAGTTCAGTTGAGGATTTGGGCTTTAAAATGAAAATATTAAACACATTACTTGCTGCTTTAAAATAAGGGGCAGCATTTACTTCCATAATCCTGTACTTCCATAAAATTGGTGATTAAGATATTCAACCATGAACAGAGCCCCAGATGCAGGTCACTGGGTTATTTGGAGACAATTCTTTTCTCTCACACACACTGAACCTGACTCAAGGGTTTTGTTGTGAGGATCAAATAAGGAGCAATATTTCCCATCCTTTATGCTATATTGATCTTGCAAAAAAAACACACATGCTATAAATAGAACACATGGATACAAAATAAAATAAATAAGAATCTTTGATTATGGCTAAACTAATGGGTATCCAAGGTGGTAGGGAATTGGAAACCTTGAATGTGCCAGTTTTTCAGAATTTCATTCATTGGTTCCTTGAAATGTAACACAATGATATAAATTGTTCCAATATCCCCAGATGTCTGTTGGCTGTCTTGGTGTTTTTGTTGCTTCACAGCCTGGAGCCAATTCTGGTCTATAACTGTGTTAAACTCTTTCCATAAAAATATTTCTTTCCCATACCAGAGGTTGATTTTAAAACAGGTATTTCTTCTTTTTAAAAGCCCAGTCACTCTCTCTCAGCCCAAGTCATCTCAGAGGATTGGTTATTGTGGGGAAAACAGGAGGAGAAAGTTGTGTTGAATATATTTACCACCTCGAGTTGTTTGTCAAAATAATGAAGGCAGAAATAAATAAATAAACAAATGAACAAAAACCAAATACATATAAAAATATAAATAAATGGATCCATCCAAATAAATGATGTATCAATTCATGTACAAGGACTATACTGTGGAATAGCTTGCCTTTTGAAATTTGCCAGGCACCATTACTATCAGCTTTTAAAATAGTGCTAAAATCTATTTTAGTTGCTCAAAATTTCTCAAAATCAAACCATATGGCTCCACTTAAGCTCCAGTTGGAACTGTGGAAACATGAAAAACAAACAAGAACTTCTCAAATATTATCTATTGCAAACTAAGGAGAGAGGGCTTCTTTCAGATTGAAAACTGAAAATTTAAGGAATATTAATCAAAAGGCAGTTTGAGCCACTGTCACACATTTCATATCATCAATTTTCCAGTTGCATATTTTTAAAGCAGGTTTCTCCAAACTGGTGCTTTTCAGAACTTTTGAAATACAATTCCAATCATGCTGACCTTGAATTAAAGAAAGCTTCCTAATGTGGAAACTTGCAAGCTATAGAAAAAACACTATATTTATATTCAGAACAATGTGAGATCCATAGGACTTTGGCAATTATGGAACAAAGGACTCTCCACAAGCTAATAAGGAAGTTCAATAATGATCTAGTCTTCTGATAGTGGCCTTAACGGTGGAAAAAATATGTAAATTGTTCATAAACAAGCAAATAGTTGCTGATTTGTGAGCATATTAAATACCCATTAAAAAGTATAAACGTAAAAGTGATTTTAAAATAGCAATGACTTCCTAATTACTCCTATAGTAGCCAGATTATATATGCTGACTCAGATAAGGTGACTAGGGAAAGGATATTGGCAATCTAAGTCATATTAATCTTGCCCTTTGTTGCAGGTACTGTTCTAAGAGCCAATTCTTTATAGCTATCTAAAAGTCTGAAAGAGTGTGGGAACCTGCTGGATCCCAGAGGGCCATGGCTTCTATGGAAAAGATAGACCATCTAGGTCCGTGATGGCGAACCTATGGCACGCGTGCCAGAGGTGGCACGCAAAGCCCTCTCTGTGGGCCCACGCACTGTCGCCAGCTGCTCTTCTGGTTTCTGGCATGTGCATGCGTGCCAGCCAGCTGATCTTCACGTGTGCTGGAGCGTCGGAAACCTGAAGATCAGGTGGCCGGTGTGCGCATGCGCACCGGCCAGCTGGTCTTTGGGTTTCCAGGGCTCCGGCACACGCGAAGACCAGGTGGCTGGAGCACATGCGCACCAGAAACCAGAAGACCAGGTGGCTGGTGCGCGCATGCGCACCGGCTAGCTGGTTGTCAAGTTTCCAGGGCTCTGGCGCGCACACCCATGTGTTCTGGTTTGGGCACTTGGTGCCGAAAAGGTTCGCCATCACTCATCTAGGTCTTACTAAATGGCAACATTTCATGGAAGGGATTGGAGTATGTATGTGGAGACAGAATGTATTTATCTTACAAAGTACAATGGAGTTATTATAATGTAAGGAGAATTTATTCTTTTGCAGAGTTTATTATGTGGGGTACTTGAAAACAAGAATATCGAAACTCAAACAGAGAGATGAAATTAAATGCTAAAAGTAAACAGTTTTGCTATTTCAGACAAGCATTAAATCCACTAAGGGCCATGAAGTTGAAGCACTTCAGCTGATTGGTCTAGAGCTATTGCATAATTTTGATGGCTCAGTGGCACAACATTACCTATTTAGCTCTGTAGAGAAACACAATGATGGCACAGTAGTGATCAAACTAACCAGGGACTAAAAGGAGAGCATGCTCACATCAGCCTGAAACAATCTCTAAGTGTGAAACAATCTCCATATCAGTGGACACCTGACTTAACCTCCAGTATAAAATGGTGAAGCATAACAAAATTTACATAACTTGCACATAGATTGATTTAATTGAATATGGGCCCTCAAGTCTGTCTTGATTTCTAGCAACAGTGCACCCATGGCCACTGAGTCCATCCATCTTGCTGATGTTCATCCTCTTCTTCTATTTCTTTCCATCTTTCCCAGCATTAGAGCCTTCTCTAAATTACACATGAATAATATCATAAAATATATTAATTGGTACAACTAAAGATGGCTTAAGCCTGACTCACTCATGACCTGGAAAAAAACAAACAAATCCAACAATAGAAAAAAGATGCTACCAGGGCATGTTTCTGCCATACGGAGATACAAGTGGAGAAAGATTCTTTATTAGAGATTACACAAGAGAATGGCAACATTTACATATAATAACATGGAATCCTATAAACCATGATTTATAGAATAAGACACACTGGCCTGGTTCACAAATAAAACTGCTGCAGTAGCTGGGTTCCAATACTGTTCCAAGCTAAAACAAACAACATTGTGATATAGTATGATGTGCAAGTTGTAACAATACTTTCCAGTTTAACTCTTTCCTTCCTTCCTAGTAGCTTCTTCGCATTAGGAAAAAAATTAATATTTTATTTGGAAGATCCACTTAATGTTAATTCTAATGTGCAGTAGCTGACACTGTAAACATTTTGGTCAAGTAGATTCTTATTGAAATACAGTAGCTGCATGAAAGAATCCATTGCAAAGTATCTTGAAAGCTTTGATCTCTTCGTTGTTTTAAGTATTATCTTTCCAGTTCTTCATCCAGCTGAATGTAAAAAGCTATTGAACAAGCTTAGCACTTTGTATATTTACAAACACTGCTTTGAGATCCACTGGTATAATTTTAAGAGAATCTAGATAGAAAAATATCACATCTCCTGATAGACAACTGTCATTTTTATTCCCCTTTTAGTTGTGTAGTAAGACCCCAGGACCACATGCAGCTCCCCTTCCAAATCTTTTTTTTACTCAATTCTAATTTTCATTGTAATTAAAGAGAGTAATTCTTGGTACATTTAATTAATAAATAATTAAATCAGCTTCCAATTTTAAATATAAATCAGATAATTTGTTTTCATTCTGGATCTATTCCTTATTTTGGAAAGGATGGCACCTGGTACACCATTCCAAGGCTTGGTGTGGTTTTCAGCCTGAAAAAAGTTGCACAGCTTTGTTATAGCAGGAAGAAAAGAGCATGATCCACCTACACCTGAACAATCTTGAGTTTGCTACTGTTTGAAGTCCTTGTAATTTAAAGGATGAGAGAAATCCTTTCAGTTTTAGGGCTAATTGTAATTAATGTTAGATCTGCCAATTTTCCTTATTATAGCCACAATTTGGAACTCTGGCCAGAAACTTATTTCCAGACTGTAGCTTAAGCAAACCATTATGATGAGCCAAAATGCCAGTGCAGATATAATGGTAACCACAGCTGACTCTTTGGTAGAAATAGAACGTCCTCAATGATTCAGAGTTTAAGTATATTCTTTCTACCCATCAAGTGACCCATTAATAGTGTTATGTTGTACAAAGACTAAGACTATGGGATCATCTCATAATTCTCCTTATTTGTTATTCAGTTTGATGGTGCATATAAAACACTATGCATTCCTGATCTTTTTTCTTTCTCCATCTCTTCTTCTCACATCTTCATTTACAAGTTGCAGTCCGCCCTTGGTTATACCACATATATCCTTTTATATCAAAATAACTTTTCTCCTTACTAATGAATATAAAATGAATGAATGAAAGCCAAACATAGTAGCTAACATTAATAAATAATGTTAATATATGGTTTTTAATCACGCAGCTGACTGCATGATCAGAGATAGGCCTCGATGAATTGTCTTGTATACAAGTTAACTAAACAGTTAACTAAACTAAACTTTTTTTACCAAATGCTGAATCTCCACAACAACTACATCAAATTGTACTGAAGCCCATAGTTTAATTCTGAGTATGAGGCTCCATATTTGGAACATAACAAAGAAGAGTCAAATGTTATCCATTGAGTCTTGCCTGACATTATACAACTTAGTGTACTAACTTTCAACGATGGCATGAATTTTAATTCTTTTTGAGAATGGGGGGAGGGAATCCCTAACCCCAACAAATTGGCCACATTGTTTGTCTGGTTTCTTACCCACAACAGCAATCAGTATATTGTACTTCTGTTATTATTGTACTGTTTATCTTACTTCATGCTGTGGAAAAATATTTAATATAGGCACCCTTATTCCGGCCACATTAAAGATGAACACAATTATTACACCAAACAAATCAGACAGATTTCATGGAAAGTGTTCTTGTTCACAACATTTTAGAGTTTAGACTATAATAGTTATCTTTCTGGTGTTTTTTAGCTGCCATAGAACTTTTTTGAAAATTGACTATGCAGACTGCATTAAAATGGTTCTCTTTAAGCTGTTGCAGAATTCTTTGTTGTTCTTGATGAAACAAAATACTTTAGGGTACACAATGGTGCCAACTTGTCTTCTGTGGGTAATGCAAAAGAGAAGAAATGGTTTGATTGTGTACTCTCCTGTTTCTCACCTAAGGATTCACTCTTTGCAGATGAGAGAGGAAAAGAAAGAGCACAGCCAAATGCCTACAAAATCACTGCTTAATTAGTTTGTGTGGATTCATTCTTGTCAGTCCAGAGTGCTCAGGATCCAAAACAACGCACATAAGCAAGCCATGTATATAATGTCAGAATGTGGCTCATCTCACTGGGGCCAGCTTTAAGACAGGTATAGACATATATGGTTACAGGCTAGGAGTTAGCAACAAAATACTTGCAAATGCACGTTTGTTTGATTGCTAGCTTACTAACACATCTTACACACCTTCAGTTTTTGCTTTGGGGGAAAGAAAGTCTTCTTTTCTCTCTTTCCCCCAAGTCAAAATCTGACAGGAAAATGTCAGATGGTTCCTACCAGCAGTCTAGACTGATCATATGAAAGTGATTTTGACAGCAGACCAATATCAAACATCTAGTGAAATCATTTAAATAATTTATTCACAAAGCAAAATGTGCTCAGAGAAGTTTAAAAAAAAAAAGCCCTCAAGATGGCAGCCATCCATCAAGGACAACCCTTTTCCTTCTCCGTAATTCTACTGATTAGAGAGATTACCATCACTCTCAATCCTTCTCTATTTGTTTGATCCTTCTGTCAAGTAGATGACACCAAACAATAGGTATAAACCACATATTTTACTTCATTTTGCCAAATCATTCCTCAAAGAAAAATCTACTGCATTCTGTAAACTGTGTCACAGTAGAGAGAAATTTATGGCTTACAATCAGGCTAAATTGTTGATTTAATTTGTGTCTTCCCTCAGTAAAGTAGAATCAAGAATTCTGTTTCCAAGTCACAATTCCCTCAGTAGGCAGACCATCCATTCTCAGGTATGAATCACTGGAAGGCAATCCTGTTTTGCTAAATTACTTACCTTTAAATGTTTCAACTGTATGCTAAATTGGTATGTCTGTTTCCAGCAAGTCTGAATGTTTTGTTTTGTTCTTTTCTGTTGCATGGACAGCCAAGCCCAGGAAAGAATGCTTTGTAGATATAAATATTCTCCTATTTTGGAGAACTGAAACAGCTTGATAATAAACTTCTATAAAATTAACACAATTTAAATATGAAATGATTCATAATGATTATGTAAGATCAAAATTTTTCTTCCTCCTTGGAGTTTCTCTTGAAACAGAAAATATTCTACACAATACCACAGTAACAACAGATGTCCCAAGGCATGTCATTTTATTAGACAAAGCAAACACATGCAGTGTTCAGTGTAAGTCATCCTACTTAACAATGGTGATTGGGACCAGAATTTCCATCGTTAAATGCTGTAGTGATAAAATGCTATGTCATGTGACCACATCGCTTAGTAATCGTAATCCTGCCAGCCCCAATTGTCATCATTAAGTGAGGGTAGTGGGTCACTTAGTGAGAACCTCACATGACCATGATTTGCAACTTCTGCGGACTTCCCCAAAGTTAATGGGGAAGCCAATAGCAAGTTACAAGTCCAGGGTGGCTTGCAAGCAGGCTGATGGGTGGGTGAATACTAGGAAATGGGACAGAGTATGTGCAGGCTCTGGAGGACTTGCTGCTGTTGCACCCTATGTTAAAACTAAGTTCTTACGGCATTTCTGGATCTTTGCACAAGTGGATAGCTGCATTCCTATCAAACAGACAACAAATAGTTAAAATTGGAAACGCTATATCAAACCCAGCACCAGTTAATAGTGGTGTTCCCCAAGGCAGCGTTCTAGGACCAACACTCGTTCTGCTTTATATAAACGACCTTTGTGATCATATTATAAGCAGCTGCATCCTCTTTGCCGATGATGTAAAACTATTTAACACCACAGACAATTCTACTACCTTACAAAATGACCTAGATTATGTATCTGAATGGTCAAACAATTGGCAACTCCAAATCTCTGCTAACAAATGCTCAGTCC
>QLTV01001722.1:788028-822165 GCA_003457575.1 Thermophis baileyi
ATAAATAAATAAATAAATAAATAAATAAATAAATAAATAAATAAATAAATAAATAAATAAATAAATAAATAATTGATAACATTTCAAAAATTACATCTTGTCCTTAGACATGCCATTTTAAATTGGACATAGCATATTTTTACAGCTGTTGTACAGCATTCAGTTGAAAGCATGCAGGTAACAGTCCAGCAGAAAAGATCAGCAGCTCTAGCAGGAAGATGTTATTGCAGAAAGATTGGGAGAGGAAAGGATTAATCTGAACCAGTTGTTGATAAGTTTATTAATACTTGTGGAAGAATCTGAGCATATTTGTGATTGCTACACTTCTTTATCCAGCTTCTTTATCATATCCTAAAATACTATCAAAGATAGTTTCAAAAACCTTTGGATAACTTTCAAGATTCATGGCCTAATACTTTTTATTTAAAAAGTAAATTTTGAATTGTATATGTTACAGCAAAAAAACCAAACCTTCTTTTTGGTTTGTGTACATCTTAGTGGTGATGTCAAATTAAATCATCATATTTTGACAGAATTCCAAAAATAAGATGCTTGAAGCCAGGTATCAGATAAATAAATAATTTTATTGCTTTTAAAGCTATTGGGCTTTCTGAGCCAAAGGAGAAAATATAGTGACAATTCATAGGGTCAGCCAAATCGCATAGCACTCGCCTCCATTTAAAGCTTCCTTGTGAATCTTGAGTGGTATGCAGCTATTTAAATAACAACAAATAAAATCTATATGATTTCTTTGCAGGAATAACAGTGCATATATGGAAGGGAGTGACTGATTTGTTTTAGTAATAGATTTTGTTTTAAGCAAGTTAATGAATGTTATTAGTTAAAAAGTCAATGCACAAAATTCAGCATCCCTGTCTTAAATATGGAACACATACCTTTTCCATCTTTGCTCCAAAGACTTGCTGAAGAGCATTGAGAAACAAGTCTCATTCATCCATCAGGTTTAGCTTGCCACAATGCCAGCTACATGGGGAATAAAGGGTTTCTGTAGATTCCCTTCTCTATTTTGTCTATCAGAAGCGGACTGCAAAAATATCGACAGCCATTACATGGCTTCAAAGAGACATAAAAATGCTAACTCTTTGTAGCCATTTAGTGATAGATTTTTGCAGACTAGTCTGATAAACGTATTACCTATCTTGGTACCCATTAAATATGTTAAATTGTCCATCACCTTAGTCAAAGAAAAGGTGGCACATTGAGCAATCTGACTGGTAACGCATATGTCTAGTAGGCTGCATTCAAGCTCAATAAAATGCAACTCATAGCTACAAAAGTCAGATGAAACCTTCAATTTATTTCATCTTGTGCTTGACCCATATCAAATCATGAAAGTTAGAGGAAAAGACCATCACTTGCTTTGCTTAAGATTAGTTGAAAATGTATATTTGAAGTCACAGAATGGAAGTTAAATGTCTTGTCCTGCATTCATATACTAAAAAAGTAATTCCTTTATATAGGCAAGAATGATTAACACAAATTATAGGTTGAAGGTATCAATTACAAGTCTCCAATATTTCATATAGTTTAGCCCTTTGGTTGGGGTTACATAATATAGAACAGGCTATGCTAAGTGATAATAGCACAGAACAATGTTAATCTACATGATTGATAGGATGTAGCCAAAAGCGAACCCACTTTTAACAGAATTTTCAGTATAATGAGAAACAAGCAGAATGAAAGCAAAAGGTTAGGCTTGCCAACTTTTTGTTGCTTGTATTCCAAGACTTTTAGGAACAGCTCAGTCCACAATAAAAAGTAATATTTTTTTCCCTTTGTTTTATTGTACTATATGAAGAGAAGCCACATCCCTCTTTTACACCTACTTATCAAATGTTGCTTAGTCAGATACTTCTGTCCATTCTAAAAGCACTTCAGAACTGAGCAAGTAATGAAGGCTGTTGCCACTGATAAAAGCATGGAGAGGTATTAGATAAAAAAAATTCAGGGCCCATCCTTTTTAAAGGAGGGTGGAATGGGATTGTGTGGCCTATCATGTTAATACACATTTTTCAGAATGTTGAGTTTCCTGCCTGTGCAGGAATGAATTATTAATGAACAAGACACAGTACTACTACATTATAAAAAAGTAGTAAGTTGGGGATGTGACTCAAATTAATAAACAATGAAGTAACAGTACTCATTGATACATTCAACTAAAGTCTATTCAATGTTTAAATGCAAGGCCAACTTGCATTTCCAAGATAATAGAGATATAGTACTTTTATAGGTAACTTGGGCAATGACCCCCACTCTAAAATGGGAATACAAAAGCCCTATAGTGCAAGTGTTTTCTGGTTTCTATCCCTGTGATCCTGTCTACACATACCCCAGAATGAACACAGCCTTGCTACATTTTGCAGTGAGATGTTTTCTCAAAAAAAGTCCTGAAGCTGGGCCAGCAGAGCTTTGAGAACTGGATAACAATGCTCATCTGAGCTCAGCAACAGTGGGATATATTTAGAAATCCTTATATCTAAAATGCCTTTTCACAGCCTCTCAAATAACCTGCCATGCAGGATTTTTCTTGACAGTTCTGAATAGGGAAAAACAATCCTGCAAAAAAAAAAAGAAAAAGAAAGAAAAAAAAACCCTTTGTAGGCTGGTGAAATAATTTCAGCCAATGTTTACACTCATTTAGATTCTGAATGTGTATAACTGCCACTTTCTAATTATTGTTTATAACAGTTTTAAAGAAAAATGTTTTCGTTTGAAGTATTTATATGCTGCCAAGCATAGCCAGCCTTTGGTAGGGGTCTTCGGATCATTGCTTCTAAAGGATCAGCAGCTTGTTGTGCAAGTCTCAAAAAATCTCCCACGTGTTTCACTTTCCTCCAAAAAAAAAAAAAACTTCAACATGCCTATGGTTGAACAAAACCTAGCATGGATATCAAGAATTGTCCCACAATTTTTTTTAAAAAGGTACTCAATTTCTCCCCATTTTTATTCATTATTCAAACTATGGCATTTATTTGCAAAATCTACAAGAATGTGCACCTCTCTTCAAAAGAAAAATAGTAAGGAAATAAATAGTAGCTAGTCACTCCCTTCCATCAACACTTTGTGTAGATTATATGTCTGGCTGAACTCCTTGGCACTAATCAGATTAGAATGAGAAAATATGTCAAGAAATTCAGTCCGAGGGAATCCAAATCGTGGTCAAAACTGTCCGTGGTCAAGGCCAACGTTGAAGGGAGCCAGTCAAACAGGAGGGGAGAAAAATATCCACGTCTGTCCTCTCTGAGGACCGAGTCGGATCTGGGTCATAAGAGGGCGGACCCAGCAAAAATGACAGACTCGGTCCTCACTCTGAGTGGACGAGGACAACCCATCCTGAATGATGGCTCCTCCCACGTTGGAGAATGAGAAAATATCATTGTTTAAATGTTTAATGGACTAGAACCAATCAACCCCCCCACCCACCCTCCACAGCAATTTCTAAAACATTACCAGCGCAAAACATAATCTGTGATGTAATTTTGTATTTTATTTCCTAGTGAAAATAGGAAACAGGCATGATTTTTAATTCATCCAACTATAGAATATTCAAAATAACTGCACATGTATAAAAACAGAATTTTGTAAAATACTGTAAATGATATGCTGATCTTTTAAGAAACACAACTGACTTCCAAAAACTGTAGCTTAGTTTGACCCACTAAATATTCCCAACCTATGCAAGCAATATCTACCCTGTACAATGATTCATATTAATCCACATCAGTCTTAGAATATTTGTAAGGAAGTATTTTTCCTATAACTTCCCTCAGATTTTGCTTCCAGTCTCAACAAATACCTAGTAAAAGCCCAAACATACATCTAGAGTATTTTTGCTCTTGAGAGATACATACCTCATCAACAAGGGTGAACAAGGTTTATTCAATACTAGGGGTTGTGGTAGAATAAAAAAGAATGAAAAATGCCAATCCCACCTCTTTCCTTGGGGATAGGAAACAAACACTTTTTTCCTTTTATTTTATATGGGTGAGGGAAAGAAAACTGCTAAAATTCAAATCTGTAGTTTTAGGTGGGCATTCTTTTACCAGAGGGTTCAAAAACAGCACACATCTGGCTCTTGATCAGTTCTATTGACAATTCAATCTGCAAACAGCAAAAATGTCATTGCTTTAACAAGTTATCAACCTTTGTATCTCAATGTTTGCAGCACAGAAAGTACTAGGACTTTTAAATGCTTTTATGACATAAAATACAGGAGTTTAATTAATAGGATGCTCTCAGAACAGAAATAGACCACCACTATTCATAAACATCATAATTGCATAAGTAATACTTCCAGGTATTACCGGAAATACATTGTCAAGTTGTGTGCACGGGTCATTTTTAGAGACACAAGGACTAGCCCCTTACATTTTGTATTCAATTGAACGAGTGACCATAGACTTCAAGAGAAGAAATGAGAACATTTGTATACTAAGATAAGGTTACAGAGAAATGTGCCACACCTTTGTAACAGCTAGATTATTCTACAACTTAGTGAGAACATCTATTGTGTACTAAAGCTTGTCAGACACTAGAATCACAAAACTGAGACAAGAAATTGTATCAACAATTATATTTCATTGTTATAAACAGACAAAACATAATGCAAATTGTCATTAAAATTTTAATACCAGTGATTTTTAAAACATTGTCACATTTTACAAATGTCATATGAATAGTTCAGTTTCATGCAGAGAGTCGTAATAAAAAGCAAAATCAATATAATAAAATGTGTTCAACTTCTGTTTCAATGAATTACTTGGAACTGAGTTTATTGAGGTTTAAGAAGTTATCTACATTTCTATAAATATAGACATTAAGTGACTTTTAATGTCACTAGTGCAGATACATATAACCACCATACAAAAGCTCCATTAGAAGCTACTTCAATTCTTTCGAAAAGGATCAGGATTTCTTTTCTTTTTTTAAAAAAAGCTTACACTTTCAGTATTGGAAAACACTAAAGTGCATTTTTGGTTACCTTCTAACCAGTTTCTGGCTGTAAAATTTGATTTTGCAGAAGTTTTTATTTCTTAACAGTCAGAACAATAGTTAATCCTCCCTATATCTGATCAATAAAATTATACTAACTTTGTTGATTGTGCTGAAGGTAGGACAAATCTATGTTCCTTTCAAGTTCATTTAGTATTGGAATTATAATTTCTCACAGCACCAGTAGAGTAATACAGGCTTCACTTTAGCCCTTTGACCTGCTACCCATACCAACTGATTTTTTTTGGGGGGGGGGGATTGTACCAATAAGAAACATGTTTCAATATTACATGCCATCCCAACTCAAACACTGTTTGCATGACTGTAAACAAGAAAAGCTTAACGCATAATTAGAGCAGACATGTCATCTTTAAACTCTTGTTTTCCACAGTGTCAAAGTTTTCAAGTGTATAAATATTCAGTACATTCCTAGTACTACAAATTTTTTTTTTTTACAAAAACCTGGCAGTACATTTCAACAATATTGGGCACAAAGGACATGTAGCTTTGCTGATGTTAGTTTGACATACTGAACCACAATCAAATTTTATTGCCATCAATTTAATCTAAAGGTAATATTGCACTATAAGAATCCTGAAACTCCTTATGGTAATAGTTTACATTTGTCTAATTGTTTGGGTTTTTTGTCTAAAACATGTCTTCTTGGAACAAATAAGTATGGTCCAAATCTGATTAGCACTGCTTTAAAGATGCACAGCTATTTCTAAATAACTCCTACAGACCAACACATGCTATATTATCAGGAAACTCATTCATACTCTTACATAGTCCATATTTTTCTCTATCAAGCTGCAAATAACATGACTACCACAATAGTGGTAGTTCAAATCATTTGAGTTCCAAGTAGTATTTTAAGAGAAACCAGTTAAAAGCATATACCATTCAACCAATCTTTCACATTCACAGCCTCTTAAATACTGGTTGTCTAGATCCAGACATGTTAATATTGTTTTAAAGCTGTATATTCATCTAAACACCCCACCGACACAAGCAGTAGGTGAAAAACTAATGCCTTGAATGCAATTTTCTTGCAAAGGCACTCTCAGACATGACTATACCGTCAAGCAAACCACTCTCCATTGTTTTATTTGGTTATTTAGATATCCAGATTACATTTACCCACCCATCTGTTTCCTGAACTCTTTGTACTATGTAACAAGGGAGCTGCTTTTTTTTTAAGTAGTAGTGCCCAAATACATATAGGGAAATGATAAAATCATCTGCCTGCAAAACTTCCCACCAGGCTGAATGTTTAATCAATCTGTACAAGATCTAAATGAGCAAGTCTGGTGCTGCAGACTTTTTTTTTTGTCAAATACCAAGAAGGAATTCACCCCTACAGTCACAGCAGCTCATCTTTTCTTCTTCTGTTGCCTCAGCATTTTCCTTCGTTTAATTATCATGTCATGCAGTTTCTCCAGTCCTTCTTTAAGACCATCTCCTATTATAGCACAAGTGGGCTGCAGATGCCAGGGAGTGGAAGAGGTCAGCTCGCTGGTTGCCAACATCTTTTCCACCTCAGAAAGCGACAGTGAATGTCTCAAGTCCTGCTTGTTGGCCACAATGAGCACAGGCACTCCCAGGTTCTCGGAAATCCGTGTGATTTTGTGAAGTTCCGTTTTTGCTTCTTCCATTCTTTCCACATCCACGGAATCCACCACGAAGATGATGCCGTCCGTGCAGCGGGTGTAGGACTTCCAAAGCGGCCGCAGCTTCTCCTGGCCTCCGACGTCCCAGAAGTGAAAAGTGACCGTCTTGTGGTTTCCCAGCGTCACCTTGATTTTCTCCGTATTGAAACCTTTAGTGGGCACAGTGTTGACGAATTCGTTGAATTGCAACCGATAGAGGACGGTGGTCTTGCCGGCACAGTCCAGCCCCAAGATCACGATGTGGAAGCACTGGAAGGAAGGCAGGCTCGACAGGATCGAAGTCTGCTCCGACAACCCATTCCCCATCGCAGGGGAGGGGCCCGCGGCGAGCAGAGGGCACCAGTCGCCCGCTGCTGCCGCCGCCGCAAGGCTTCTTCGCCTGTCCCAGGCTCCTAGTGACGATCTTGGTTCCCTGGCAAGCAGACGAGCGCAGGGTCAGACCAGACAACGATTGCAAGGCAGAAAAAGCAAGCCACGAAAGCAGAAAATCCCCATCCGCTGCTCAGCTAAAGTCTCGCCGCCTCTTCCCCGGAGGCTCCGAGAAGGCACCTTCCAACGCTGCAGCAAAACCCGCCTGTGCTTCTGGTCGGGCCGCGCCTCCTTACCGTTTCACCCAACCCCTCATCCTTCCCACCCCCTCGTTCACGCTCCGCTCGCCATTGGATCAAGGCGGCCTTGCCGAGGAAGCAATTGGGCGGCAAAGTAGGAAAACCACTCTGCAGGCTCTGCTCTCCCCGTTCAGTTACTGGCTCCAACAGCCACCCATCAATCTCATTGCCCAATCTGTTTGAACCTCATTGGTCAAGCTGAAGCGCGTGAAGGCAGGAGGAAGTTGGACGTTACCTCCCCGGGGCTGGACTGCTCTCCCCCACCCTTCTCCCGCCGCTTTTTCTCCATTCATAGCTGTTGAGAACGGAATGTGCTGCAGTGCCTGTCCCTCTTACGCCTTCAACAGAAAAGGGAGTTGCCTCCCGTCCTGTTTTCGAAAGGAAGGGAAAAGATCGCTGAAACTGACGTCTGGCTTCAGATTCACCCCTCCTTTTCTAGCAGGAAACACCCTGCCAGGGCTAAAGAACTGTGCCTCTTGGGCGATTTGGCATAGCTACTCCTGCCACCTATAGGAACATTGTGATTCATTTCTGGAAGCCTTACTCTTAATCCTCTTTTCCTTCCTCGTCCTTCCTAAACGTGGAAAGAGGGGGAAGTGGGTATCTTCAAGGTTCATGAGGTGAAATAATGGCTAAAGGCGCTCTGCCCAACCAGCTTTTCACACATTTTACAAGCCCAGTTGCGTTAGGCGCAGTAACCGAAGAGTTCCTACGTTGCCCTCCCCGTGCACTCGTTTCCTAGCAACCGTTTTCAAATAAATGCCCTCAAGTAACCGGCAAAGAGCCGAAGCAAACGCTTTAGAACTATTAGACATCCCCCTTCCCCCCTGGCTTCTGGCACGTCTTTCCCGAATAGCCCTGCCTCCTCGGAGTTCTGCCTGCTACGCATCACCTTCCTCAGCGCTTCTCGGCCAGGTCACGTGAATGGCAGACAGAGCGCCTTGGCCACGCCGGCTTTTTTGTATTGATCGTATTGAGGCATCCACGCGGCCTTGGTTACCTGATAACTTCCCGGGGAAAATGTTAATTTTTCCTATTCCTAAAAGAAACTCGCCGTTTTCGGGAAGTATGACAAAAAAGCAAACTTATTCGATGGAGAGATTAAAAAAGTATCCCTTTTCCCTTGCCACGAAAACATGCCTCCTTAATTCCTATGTAAATAAATGTACAGGGGGTTCTGATTAGAAAATTGGCAATGTTAATTCAGAATTCTGCTCACATGTATTCATGTTGATAAATTGCATACCCATAAGATGTTTCTAAGCCAGAGATTCTTCTCTCTGCTACTTAATTATAATTATCTTTGCCAGCCATTCCAATCTTACTCCAGTGTTGTTCCAGTGTTATTCCAGTTATTAGTACTATAGCCTGGCTTTATTCCTCAAGTCCAGGTTGTCAAACCAAAAGTTCTTTAAATTTAACACTGAATTTTGTATGATGTGTATTCATAATGTAGGTGCTGTTATACCTGCTCTTCCTCACACCTCTCTGCCTCAGCACTTGTAGTATGGAACTATTGTGTAAATCAAAGCTAATCCAGGGTGTGTGGTGTCAAATCCCAAATCTTGACAATTTACACCAGGGTCTGATTTATAAAATCACAAGATCTCTCAAACCAGTTCTGAGCAATTGCTAAAAGCTAGGCCAGGGTTTACAACCTTAAACACTCAAAGAGCCACTTGGGCCCGTTTCCCACAGAAAACAAAACACCGGGAGCCACAAAACCTGGGTGGGCGTGGCCACCTTGACATCATTCACTCCCACCCAGTCACATGACACCCCCCCAGCACGCCTACCCAGGTTTTGTGGCTCCCCATTTTCTTTTCTATGGGAAATAGGTATCTCCACCCCCGCTCTCTCTCATATGTCTTTCTCCCTCTCTATCTCCATCTCATTCCCCTCTCTCCCTCATCTCTCTTTCTCTCTCTCTTTTTTTTCTCTCTCTCTCTTTCTCCCCACCCTCTCTATGTCTCTCTCTATGTCTCTCTGTGTGTGTGTGTATCTCTCTCGCTCCCTGTCTCTGTGTCTTTTCTCAGTCTCTCGGAAAGCCCTGCATCAGTGGTGAAATCCAAATTTTTTTACTACTGGTTCTGTGGGCGTGGCTTGGTGGGCGTGGTGTGGTTTGGTGGGCATGGCTTTGTGGGCGTGGCAGGGAAAGGATACTGCAAAATCTCCATTCCCACCCCACTCCAGGGGAAGGATATTGCAAAATCTCCATTCCCACCCCACTCTGGGGCCAGCCAGAGGTGGTATTTGCTGGTTCTCTGAACTACTCAAAATTTCCGCTACCGGTTCTCCGAACTACTCAAAATTTCCACTACCGGTTTTCCAGAACCTGTCAGAACCTGCTGGATTTCACCCCTGCCCTGCATACTCTCCTTGGGGCTTTTCAGTACTTGTTTTTTTCTCTCTTCCTTTTGGAAATCCGGGCTGGGTGAGGAACGAGCGAACCCGTGGCGGAGGCTTCCCTCCTCCTCCTCCCTCCCCCTCCTCTTGTGCGCACCCTCCAGGCCCCACCACAGCCGGCCAGGGGATGGGGAGAGAGGGAGGGGGAGGAGGAGGGAAACCTCCACCGCGGGTTCGCTCGTTCCTCACCCAGCCCGGATTTCCAAAAGGAAGAAAAAAAACAGGTAGTGAAAAGCCCCAAGGAGAGTACGCAGGGCTTTCCGAGAGACTGGGAAGAGACACAGAGACAGGGAGCGAGAGAGAGTGACACACACACACACACATACACACACACACACACACACACACACGACATAGAGACACACACACACAGAGAGAGGGAGACTGGCTGATGGGTGAGCGTCTTTGGTGAGGGCCGAATTGAGCCGAATCTGTCTCTGTCTCTGTCTCTCTGTGTCTCTCTCTCTCTCTCTCCCCCCAACTGGCGGGAAATGGCAGGTGGCTACTTCCGGGTTTGCTCTCCGCCCTGAGAGAGAGAGAGCTGCCAGGGGCGAGTGGGGCAGGGAATGGGCTCCAGGAAGAGTGGATCCAGTCTCCTCCATTGTGAAGAGCACGCTAAATCTAACTGCTGTGCTCAGCGCCTTGCACAGCAGTTAAATGGGCTCCAGGAGGAGGAGACAATCCAGTCTCCTCCATTGTGAAGCATGCTTTCACTGTGCTGCTGCGAGAGCAGCGGGCAGGCCATGGAGGGGGTATTGGGTCTTCCCCCAGCCCCCCCACCAAAGGAAAGCCAGCCAGGCTTCTCCTTCCCTCCTACCCTTCCCCCTTCCCCCCACTCAATCCTACTTTGGGACAGAGAAGCGTGCACTGGAAATGCGTGCGTCTTCTGACCCTCCGGCGCTCACCCGCAACTCTCCGTGCTCCTCCAGGCCTGGCTTACTGAGGGGAGGGAGCAGCCCTGACGCCTCTGCTCCCCCCCGACGGCCCCAGCCATCGCTGCCCGGGGAAGGCAAGGAAAAGAAAGTGAGCAGAAACAGCTCTCGCTGGGCCGAAAGAGCTGAGATCGGGGAAGGCACAGGCAACAGAAAGCAGCGCATTTCAAAGCGGTGAACAGCATCCTGCTGCAAGAGTTGGGCCACGCCTCTCCGCCATCCAACTCGCCAATGGGGGAACTTCTGCCGGGCCATCTCCCCCGGGCTCTTGTGCTTGGTGGGGGGGGGGGGAGAACTTCCCCACGCCGCCCCCTTCTTTTTCTTGGCCCCGCTGACAAAGGATTTCTCCTCCTCCAGGCTTGGGGGATGGCCTCCACCCTGCAATATCCACCCCCGCCGTTCTCTCCCAGCCCTCTTTGCTGGCGGCAATGAAGGCGGAATGCTGTTGCCATGCAAAGGCAAGTGCAGGGGCGCTTCGCTCCTGCACTAAGGCTCCGACCATGCCACTGCTACGACAAGACATGGCTCTTTCATCCCTCTGCCGCGACAGGGTGGCAGGGAGCTGCAGCAGAGGGCCCAAAGAGCCGCATGCAGAGCAGCAGGTTGCTGACCCCCGAGCTAAGCTATTGGTTGTGACATGAAAGCAACATTTTTTTACAAAATGGGGTATGGAATGAAATCACAAGTCTTTATCTAAGGCATTGTGTGTGGTAGGAATGAAAGTTTTGCAAAATAGATTGGTATAGTATTTGCAAAGCTCATAAATCTGCCTGAACTAAACAACTGTTTATGACATAAGTCTTTTTCAAGTTAAGCCAATGTTAAGTTATATAAAATAATCTATGCCTGAATTAAACTAGAATTAAACCGTTTTTAGTCACAAGTTTCTTGCTAAACTAGCTTTTGCTATATGATTTTTTTTGGGGGGCAATGAAAATATTTAGGTTATGAAATAGACATCTTTGTGAGTTAAGCCAGTTTTTATGTGTTAGCCTCTTTAACCTAAACCAATATTTGTCATGAAACTATTAAGTCTGTGTGACATAAATCAGCTTTTGTAGAACAGAATCATAAGCCTTTGAAAGTTTCAGCAGCTTTCATGTATAAAGTCAAAATAGTCTATTAGCTACGCTAAGATTGTGTGTGTGGTATTAAATCAGTCTTTCCAGGCTAGACTGATATTTGTGGCATGAAATTGTATTTGGTTTAAATGATCGTAGTATAAAATCACATATTTCTCCAAGCTAAACTAAATTTCTAAAAGTATTAAACCAAATGTCCCCATCATTTATCCATCTTTAAATGATTTTTCTACTTGGAAAAAAGCATCCTTAAAGTCAAATCCTGGACCATGCAATTGTAGTATAAAATCACGTATTTCTCCAAGCTAAACTAAATTTCTAAAAGTATTAAACCAAATGTCCCCATCATTTATCCATCTTTAAATGATTTTTCTACTTGGAAAAAAGCTTAAAGTCAAATCCTGGACCATGCAATTGGCTTACAATGCCTATGTATATTATTTCTGATCAATCCTTCCCTTTTTTCTTCATATAACGTAGCAATCGGGGCAGTAAGCATTTTTTTAGAGTTGGAATGCCAATCTAGACATTTTGGAATATTTTTCCTCATGGATGGAATTCCAAATCTTGCAATACTTGGAAGACTGTATGATCCTCCAGCAATGTGATTATAAATCACTGGGACCTGATGGATTACAACCCAGAGTTCTGAAGGAGCTGGTAGATGTTACCTCAGAATCATTGTACCATAGCTTTTAAAAATCATGAAGCACTAGAGAGCTACCAGAGGATTGGAAAAGAGCTGATGTGGTGTCTATCTTCAAAAAAAAGGGGGGGGGGAAGAGACCCATGAAACTACAGACCAATCAGCCTAACATCAATTCTTGGGAAGATACTGGAAAAAAATAATCAAAAAACAGATCTGTGAACATCTAGAAACAAATAAAGCTATAACTAGTAGCAGGTTTGTTAAAAACAGATCATGCCAAATCAATCTTATTTCATTCTTTGACAGAGTGACTAAATTAGTAGATCAGCTAAATGCTGTAGACGTAGTATACTTAGACTTCAGCAAGGCATTTGACAAAGTAGACCACAACCTACTTCTTGGTAAACTAAAAAAATGTGAGATAGACAGCATCACCACCAGTTGGATTTGTAACTGGCTGACAAACGGTACTCAACGAGTAGTCCTTAATGGTACTACATTTACATGGAGTGAAGTAAGCAGTGGGATACTACAAGGTTCTGTCTTAGGCCCAGTACTTTTCAATATCTTCATAAATGACTTAGATGAGGGAATAGAAGGGGAACTCATCAAATTTGCAGATGACACTAAACTGGCAGGAATAGCCAACACCCCAGATGACAAGCTCAGTATCCAAAAAGATACAGACTTGAACAATAGGCCCTATCCAACAACATGAAATTTAATTTGGATAAAAGCAAGCTTTTACACCTAGGCAGGAAAAACCAAGGGAACAAGTACAGATTAGGCAAAACCTGGCTCAAAAACAGTAACTGTGAGAAGGACCTTGAAGTCCTAGTGGACAATCACTTAAACGTGAGCCAACAGTTTGCGGCAGCAGCCAAAAAAGCTAATACAATCCTTGGTTGTACAGTACAAATAGAGGCATAGAATCAAAATCACGTGAAGCATTAGTACTGCTTTATAAATCCTTAGTAAGATTTCATCTAGAGTACTGCATCCAGTTTTGGTCATCACATTACAAAAAAGATGCCGAGACTTTGGGAAAAGTGCAAAGAGCAGCAATAAAGATGATTAAGGGCTGGAGACAAAAGCATATGAAGAACTGTTGCAAGAATTGGTTATGGTCAGTCTAGAGCGGGGGTCTGCAACCTGTGGCTCCGGAGCCGCATGCGGCTCTTTGGGCCCTCTGCTGCGGCTTCCTGTCAGGTGATCTCATCACTGACTGGCCCAGCCCCTCGCCCTCCCTCCGTCAATCCTTGCCTAGCCTGAGAAGGTAAGGGCAACGGCGGGGGATTGAGAAGCGACTGGGGCTGATTCTCTTGGCACCTCATTCTTGCTGGAGCTTCTTCCAGCCCTTGTTGGTGCTGGGCGTGCCTCGGTTGCTTGGGGAGACGCGCAACCTGCTCTCCGCCCTGAGACACTGGCCCGACCCAGCCGTGACTGATGCTGGCCTCGCTATCACGAGGGCTGGTGGGGTGGGAATGGGATCCGGAAGGAGGGGACGACAGAAAGGGGACGGGCCTGCAGCGCCCAACCGTGGCTTTAAAACGTGCACAGGGAACTTTTGCTGTCCGGAGGACGCTTTTCAATTAAAGCCGTGTGTGTGTGTGTATCTCTGTATCTCTGTCTGTCTCTCTTCTCTCTCGGAAACCCGGTGAGATCTCCTTGGGGCTCTTCGCTACTCCTTTTCTTTCTTCTTGGCAATTTTTTGGAAATCCGGGCTGGCTGAGGAATGAGTGCAAGCCACGGTGGACGCTTCCCTTCGGGCGACCATCCTCCCCCTCCTTCTCCTCTCACGATCCCCTGGCCGGCTGTGGTGGGGCTGGGAGGGTGTGCACAAGCTGGGAGACTCTCCTCAAGCGAGTGCCTGCCCGCCCTGTGTGTGCCTTTTCTGCGCTTTCGCCGAGCCTGGCCGCTCGCTTGAGGGTCTTCCCGCTCGTATGCACCCTCCCAGCCTCGCCACAGCCGGCAAGGGGGTCATGAGAGAAGGAGGGGGAGGAGGGGGGTCACTGAAGCCTTAGTGCAGGAGCGAAGTGGCCCTGTAAATGCCTTCGTGCAACATTTGTGCTCAAGGCAGCCTTTGCCTCCTGCCGCTTGGGACTGGAGCTCACGCCCGCCGCACTCGGCCGAAGAGCTGCTGGGGGGGGGGAAGGGGACACAGCAAGGTGATGGCCGGAGCCTTAGTGCAGGAGTGAAGCAGCCCTATATTTGCCTTCGGGCCACATTTGGTTCAAGGCAGTCCTCGCCTCCCGCCGCTTTGGGCTCAGAGCTGTAAGCCACATCCTGTTGCTAGGGGCTAGTGGGACAGGGTCGCATTGTGGCTCCATGTCATAATGGGCTCCAGGAGGAGGAGGGGACCCCATCTCCCCCATTGTGAAGCACGCTAAAGTTCACTGTGCTGCGCAAGGCACTGCGAGAGTGCCTCATGGCCTGCTTGACGCCTCATATCAGAATCAGATGGGGAGGGGAGGGGGGGGAGAGAGACATACAGACACACACACACACACACACACACACACACACAGATACAGAGAGAGAGAGAGAGAGAGAGAGAGAGAGGGAGAGAGAGAGAGAGATACAGAGAGAGGGGAGAGACAGAGAGACACACAGAGAGAGAGAGAGAGATACAGAGAGAGGGGAAGAGGGGGGAGAGAGAAAGATACAGAGGGGGGAGAGAGAGAGATACACACAGAGATAGAGAGAGGGGGGGAGAGAGATAGAGAGATATATACAGAGATACAGAGAGAGGGGAGAGAGGTGGGGAGAGTGGAAGAGAGAGACAGAAAGAGATAGAGGGGGGGGGAGAGAGAGACAGAGAGATACAAAGGGGAGAGGGAGGGAGAGGGGGAGAGAGAGACATAGATACAGAGAGAGAGAGAATGTCAAAAAGATTTTGTGGCTCCCGGTGTTTTTTAACAACCAGTTGTCTGCCCTAATGACCGGCTGAGTAGGCATGGCTAGGGGCATCATGTGATTGGGTGGAAGTGAGTGATGTCAAGTTGGCCACGCCCACCCAGGTTTTGTGGCTCCCGATGTTTTGTTTTCTGTGGGAAATGGGTCCAATTGGCTCTCTGAGCCCAAGTGGCGCTTTGAGTGTTTAAGGTTGCAGACCCTGGCCTAGCTTTTAGCAATTGCTCAGAACTGGTTTGAGAGATCTTGTGATTTTATAAATCAGACCCTGGTGTAAATAGTCAAGATTTGGGATTCCACACCACACACCCTGGATTAGCACACAGAGACATAGAGAGAGACATAGAGAGGGTGGGGAGAAAGAGAGAGAGAGAAAAAAAAAGAGAGAGAAAGAGAGATGAGGGAGAGAGGGGAATGAGATGGAGATAGAGAGGGAGAAAGACATATGAGAGAGAGCGGGGGTGGAGATACCTATTTCCCATAGAAAACGGGGAGCCACAAAACCTGGGTAGGCGTTCTGGGGGGTGTCATGTGATTGGGTGGAAGTGAGTGATGTCAAGTTGGCCACGCCCACCCAGGTTTTGTGGCTCCCGATGTTTTCTGTGGGAAACTGGTCCAAATGGCTCTTTGAGTGTTTAAGGTTGCAGACCCTAACCCTAACTCTAGAGAAAAGAGGAACTAGGGGTGACATGATAGCAGTATTCCATTATTTGTGGGGCTACCACAAAGAAGAGAACAACTTATTTTCCGAAGCACCAGAAGGCAATACAAGAAACAATGGATGGAAACTAATCAAGGAGAGAAGCAACTAACAGTGAGGACCAGTGGAACAACTTGCCTTCAGAAGTTGTAGGTGCTTCATCACTGGAGATTTTTAAGTGGAGACTGGACAGCCACTTACCTAAAATGGTATAGGGCCTCCTGCTTGAGCCGGGGGTTGGACTAGATGACCTCCAAGGTCTTTGTTTAGGTCGTTTAGTGACCAAATTTACAATAGTATTGAAAAAAGTGACTTATGACTGTTTTTCACAATTATCTTAACAGACTCCCATGATCACGTGATCAAACTTCAGGCACTTGGCAACTGGTTCATATTTATGACTGTTGCTGTGTCCCAAGGTCATGTGATTCCTTTTTGCGACCTTCTTGCAAGCAAAGTCAATGGAGAAGTCAGATTCACTTAACAACTGGGTTACTAACTTATCAACTGCAGTGATTCACTTAACAACTGAGGCAAGACTGGTCGTAAAATGGCGCAAAATTCGCTTAACAAATGTCTCATTTAACAGTGAGAAATTTTGGGCTCAGTTGTGGTCATTAAGTCGAGGACTACCTGTACTCATTTTCCTGATTTAGTGTGATATACATGGTAGACTAAAGTGTAAAGCTTAACAAATGTCTTGAAGTGTTTTTGTTAATATGTCTCTCAGACTTATAATGATAATGGAATGGGTAGAAATTTATACACTGTATTCTGATATAGTTTGGAGAAAACAGATAAAATTAAATGGTTACTTCTGCCAAAATAACTATGTATATTGGAGACAAACTCTTTAGAAGATGATCAAGATAATAAACTACTTGAATATGTAAGTAAATCAAACATAATTATATAAAAGGAAGACAACAGTTTAACAATAGTTTTGATTAAGAGGCTTTATTAATTGGAAGTGTAAAATTCATATTTAAAAGCATATCTCATGTTTAATTTACCATAACCTTCCCCTCACCAATAAGAAACAACAATTATTCTCACTTTTTGATAATATATTCATTTTGATCCTTCATGTTCTCATCAAACTTAATACTTACTATAGTTGGTCATGTCAAGGAAGAGAGAACTATAGGTCAAAGCAGGCTTCCATAATGTTTTCTTAATCAGAAACTGAACATATAGTAAATAGATCTAGACATACCAATCCAATTAATAATGCATAATAGTTTTGTTTCTCATAAGTGCTACAAGCTCTGGAATGTAAATCATTTCAGAGCATCTTAAACTGGAAACAAAAAAATTAATACTACTATTGAGATATATTCTTACAATCAGTAAATACAGGATTACCAGATGAGTACTGCAAAAATCTCAATAAACAATAGTAACTAATGAGTTTTTCTGTATTTCTTTCCTGCCATCTAATGGTCATCACATTGTAATTTTGTGTTTGTGTGAAGGATCAGAACAGAAGCATGGTAGGTTAATAAGTTTTTCTGAAATGTTCAGATTTCAAAGGAATATAAATAACATTGTTTTTGGCAAATCTTCGTTCTGAACAACAGTGTATAGTTTTCTTCCTACAGAGCTTTATAAGATGCAAAGGTTAGAGTAGTATTTAAATAACTTGGAATATTAAAACCAACTATTTTCACTTCCTTTCCTAAGCATTGACAGACAAGCTCAGGTATTGCATAGTTGCCTCTTTCAAAAACTGGGAGTTTCCTTGGGCTGTACAATTCTCTGGGTCTTTAAATGTCAGGTTTGAAGAGTTAAGTTGTGATTATTGTCCAGGACTTGGCATAAAAATAGATGAAAAATAGATGTTTTATGATTGAAGTATAAGCAAAATTAAAATGACTGCACCAACATAATGAGTCAGGAGAAAAGTTTGGACAACCAGACCAATCTTTCATAAATATTTAATTAGAAAGCTATAAATTACTGAGCTAGTACTCAATCACACTGGGGTTAATAATAGACGAGCACATAATAAGCCAAGCTATAGGCAGAAAAGAAGGCTATGCTGTGGAAATTCCATAATGTCTTTTCAGAGTGGAGCTCTGGTGTTCAGTCAGTGAAATTGACAATGATAGCCCTAAATCTTGCCCAGAGATTTTGGATTTCTTTCTTCCTGAACAATGTATTTATGAAAGGACATTTTCTAATTATGCTGGGAGCATGTATTTATGCTTGTAGAATGTGACATATGTTTTATTCCCTAAATATACACCCAAGATTAAGGCATGGATCTCAATAATAGTTGTTTTTAATCCCCTTTACAATCACATACTCAAAACTGTTGGAGAATATGCAGCTATGATACGTTTTCCATGGTTCAGTGTTTTGCAACTATTAGTTCTTCCATTTGTTGTAATCCCAACCCAAAAACCAGCCTGTTAATGTTGGAGGTTCAAAACCTTGTTTTACAATAACAACTGGAGTCCCTTTATCTCTTCCAGAAGGATCAGTCTCAATGTAGTTTTTGGCTGAAATACATGAAATATATGGAAAATAATATTGTAATAACATATCACTGCAAAATAGTGTTCTATTTTTAGCTAATTTCTAAATCACTTTATTTAATTTCTACATCATTCTTCCCCTTAAGAGAATCCTAAAGCCCAAGAGGAGTATGAGAACTCTGGTATACAGCTATTCTAATAAAATCATTCATGTTTAAAAAATAAGATATTTTTTTTAAAAAAAAGTTCATTAAAGAAATAATCAACAAAATTAAAGCAGAATGCTGAAGGAGTAATTGTTTTCCCATACACATAAATCTTGAATTGTTTACAATAAAGAGGACATTCTGAGGATCAGCCAAACATCTGAAGAAAGAGTCCTATAACTGGATACCATCACTGAGATGGTCCTGCAAACAGAGCCAAACATATCAGAGAAACCACAAAGAGGAACTCCCAACTGATCTTAGAGCACAAGTTGGGTGGTACTGAATGAAATGATTTTTAATATATCTAAGCCAAACTGCTGTTATTGGGTATCTTATATTTTAAGAGAATTATCTATGATAAGCTGGTCCTTTTTATAATTTAAAAAATATCTAATTTTATGAATTTTCAAGCACTGAAAGTTCTGACACAACAGTTTAAATTTTAACTTTAATTTTATATTGTCTATGCAAATAACACAATTTTAGTAATGTATTTTAATACTGAATAGAATGATTTGTAATTTAAAGAAAAAAGTGATATATATTTTTGCATTGATATTATCTGAATCACTGAAAATATAAGTTGGATTCACACTTCATATTGAATCATGATGGATGGATTCATATATGATACTGAGGCACAAACCATGAATTTAAAATTGCTGTACTTTGATTTTATTTGCACAATACATTAAACCAAAACTAAGCAAAATGCACAATATTTTTACACAGCCTACTCTTTCTCCTATATTGCATTAACCCCTCTTAACAAAGAATAGGCTGTCCATGACTGGGCTGATGATAAGTTACTGTACTGTCATCTTAGCAATATCCAAAATGTTCTTTGTAAAAGTAATAGTCTCCCAATATCTTGGAAGTAGGCTTTTATATATAGAAGAGAGACTTGCTCTTATTGTTGATTTTAACTGTTATACTTTCAGTTGTATAAATTGAAGTTCTAAGGCAGAGGTCTTCAAACTTGGCAACTTTAAGACTGGCTAGAGAATTCTGGGAGTTGAAGTCCACAAGTCTTAAAGTTGCCAAGTTTGAGCACCCCTGTTCTAAGGGTTGTGAGGCAACTGTCATTTTAACATTGTTCCCCAAATCAGAAGACAAATATGCACGGCATTTGCAAACACACAATTATCTCTCTGATCTCTTATTAGCAGATAAAAGGAAATAGTGCTATGGTGTAATATTTGCCATTTTTATATAAATTGCTAACATTTTGTACTGCAGTGAATTGATGTAAGAAAGCTAAAGTGGTGCAGTTAGAGATACTAGGCTAGAAACCAGTAGACCATGAGCTCTAGTTCTGCCTTATGCCAAATGCCTACATGCCTACATTTTGATCACATAACCAGGAGGGTGCTGCAGTGGCTGCAACAACCATTCATTCAGTACCACTGTAACTTCAGTCACTGAATGAATAATTGTTAAGTGAGAACTACCTCTATGGTTAAGTGAGAACTATATCTATTGTGAACCAGCATGTTGTATAAACATAGTTTAAAGGTCTCAACAGTTAAAAGAAATAGATTCGAACAAATGTCAAGATATTCAGAGCAACAGCCAAAGAAAAAACTTAAAATAATTCATTATAGCTACAAAATGTAAGATCGAATAATGAACCAATTAACCGGTGAGATAAAGAGAACTTGCAGTTAAAAGCCACCACACTTCAGTGGTTTTAAAACACAAGCAACCCATCCTTACATAAACCTTATCTTTCAATAAAGGTTTTCTTATTATTAAAAAGCGGTTTCTATTAAACCTGTGCCAAGCCATATATTTTGAAGGGCATCATCAGCTCACTATAGAATCAGTCTCTTGCAGAAGAAACCGGATTAACCGTGGGTTTTCAGAGTGCAGTAACAGTTGTATGCAGCTGCAGCATATCAACAGTGTGTTTAAAACACTGCAACCATTTGGAAAACACCTGGGATATCATATTTGGAATGCAAAACCTGAACAACCTTTAGATGGCAGCAAACAGGTAGAAAAAGTTGTAGTGCTTTGCTACCATATTTTTGGAGCACATATTAGATAGGCATTTAAAAAAATAGAAATATTGATTTGCAAAACTGACTAAATTTATCTAATGAACTGAAAAAATATGTAAAAGAGAAGTGTGATAAAGGATGATTGTGGCTGTACAAACAAATGTGTACACTTCAAACGAAGCAACTGCTATGCCACAAAAATAATTGGTTTATCTTACTCATCATAATGTACTGTCTTCTAGGAATAAATATAGCTGAATTAGGAATGTACCTGAAAAAATGATCTCTTATTGAAAATCTTTCTCCTACTTAATACTCTTCTGAATTATTTGCTTTCAATTGTTACGTCGATAGGAAAGTATAGGTGCATATCTGAAGGGAAACACTGAACTTAAAATATGAGCATCCTGCAAATCAATCAACTATTTGGTTTCTTTTCTTACCAGATTTAACTGATTCAGCACGTTCGGTTTCGTTAGCATCTTTGCCAATCCAGACAAATACCTTGGAAGGAAGAGAAAAAACATCCATATATCAGCTTTTGAAATGGAGTTTGGAAATCATTCTACAGATTAAAGTTAAAAAAATTGTGTCCAGTTTTAAACATTATTTTTTCTCATTTACTAAAACACTACAGGTTGTACTTAACTTACTACCAACTGGGACTGGAATTGCCATTGCTAAGTGAGGCTGTCTTCAAGTGAGTCATGACTGATTTTATTACTTTTTTGTCACAATCATTAAGTGAATTATCATAGTTGTTAAGTAAATCACATGAAACAAATTCGATTTTCCCATTTACTTTGCTCATCAGAAGCCAGCAGGAAAGTTTTCAAATGGCGATCACATGACTCTGGGATGCTGCAACCATCATAAATATTTGCCAGTTGTAAAGCACCCAATCTTTGATCGTGTGCCCATGGGGAGCTGATGGTCATAAGTGTGACATCCAGTTATAAGTCATTTTTTTCAGTGATGACATAATTTTGAATGTTCGCTAAACAAGTAGTCATAAATTAAGGATTACTATACCTGCAAATGCATTTTCATGTTTTATTTTAGTATCAAATTGTACATGTATCTTCATGCATGAAGCATTGTCTGAGTGTTTATTTTGCTATGCAAACATATTGAAACACATTTGAAAACCAGCTATTGTTTCACAGCTCATAGTATAGACATATTCATTCAAGTCTTTCACTTTCCAGGCAATACTTCTCCATTCTAAAAGAGTTCCCTTATTTACTTGATTAATACCCTACCATTTAATAGGACTCTGCTGGATAGCTTCCAAAAAGTTAAAAGTTATAATAAAACAAATATTAAAACATGAACATACAAACCTACAATACATAAAGCCATAATTAAACAATTAGTATTAAAGCATTAAAGATTAAATTCTTACATGACTCGTTTTTAAAAAGTTTTCCTGTGCCAGCATCTTAAATAAGGATTTGCCATTGGCTAAACATAATGGAATTGAGTAATATCAAAAAAATTCCCCTCTCCCCAATTTGATTTCAGTATCTAGTGCAAGATATATATAGATAGATAGATAGATAGATAGATAGATAGATAGATAGATAGATAGATAGATAGATAGATAGATAGATAGATAGATAGATAGATAGATAGATATTATTGCAATATTCTCTTAATCTCATTTATTTAAATAGTTCATTTTTTACATTAAGTAGTTGTGGTTAGGAATGAGCTTAGAATCAAATGGGTATAGGTATGTGAATATTACTTTTCACTCTTTTTCTAGATTTTTTTTTTAAAAAAAACCACAGCCATCTAAGAACATAAATAAGCATTGGAAAAATTGTTTCTAACCTTACCCATTTTCTCCCCTCCTTTTCTATTTGCTGGATACAGAATTCAAAATTTAATTGCCTATCTTTAACTTAAATGACACAAATCTTTGTATCATGTACACATTGTACATTTAGCTCTATACTGTAGCTTCTGTCATACAGAAATCCTCTAGTAAAATAAATATTTTACCTGATCCCAAGTATCTAACAACATGACATCATCCTCAGCCAAATCTTCCTGTGTGAACTCTCCAGGGACTTCTTCAATCTTTAGGAAATAATATTTTACTGAATCATACATTTCTCTTATTAAAAACACCCATGCTAAACTAAAAGATCTCCTTACTAATGAGATAAGTTAACATCACATTCATATTATTTTAAGATTGGCAGAAGGTGTATAACAATGGGAAAAAAGGGAAAAGTAAATAAGACTGCAAAAGCTGAAAAAATAACAACTATAAGGAGGCTACAGATAGTCATAGCCAAATGATATTAGCAATTCAGGTCAAGTAAGGGAAGAAAGTTGTCAAAAGCTAAGTATAATACTAAACAAACAATAGTTCATGTACCCTGCATGAGGATATGAGCTTACAGATAGCGAGTTAAAAGCAGTACACCAAAATGGCTTACACTACAAGATTTCCACAGAAATCTTAGCCAATACTCCAGCATATATATATTTTCAGATTCATATGTGAACAAACCAGGGGTGGGTTCTAACTTACTTCGCTGCCGGTTCGCTTCCTCCCGCTCTTCCATGCGCAGTGCCGAATTTTTTTTAAAAAAAGCCAAAAACAAGATGGTGACGCATGCGCAGTGCCGGAAACTCGGCTTCTGCGCATGCACAGAAGGAAATTTTTTTTTAAAAAAATTCCCAAAAAATTTTTTTGTTCAAAAAAAATAATAATTAAAAAAAAAAAGATGGTGGCGTCCATGGACCGACACCGACCGAACCAGCTCCGTGACATCACTGTGACATCACCAGCGGGTTGCTACCGGTTCGGGTGAACTGGTCCGAATCGGGAGGAACCCACCTCTGGAACAAACCCAACAATGTGGCATACCTGTTCTTGGCCAGTCTAAACAGAGGACGATACATTGAACAAAAATATTCCAATGGCATTATAATTACAGGCTCCAATGAACATATGTTTACTGCAGAACTACCTTCATAAATGATCTTAATACAGAATAAATAGCAAAAAATCTATAACATTAATTGGGTACCAGCTTACTATACTTAAAGAAAAAAATGATTAATTAGCAAATGTTCATGGCAAAACTTTTAGTACAGAACATTATGTTTTTGTAAATGAGAGCAGATGTGTGTGGGAATTTGTGTTGCACCTGTTACTTGACTCATGATGATAGTATTCTCATTTGATTAGCTGTAATATAAACCTACCATATGCAGAAACTGCTAAGATGTTCTCTTGCCCCATTTATATCATTAAGAGAATATGCTCACTAGATGTTTCAAATCTTATCATACTACTTTAAACAAAGTTCAAAATTAGTAATTTCAAGAGTGTAGAACTGAAATGTAGGCTTGAAATTTCATTAGAAAATCAGAAATATTAACCTTTTATTTTGATAAATTGTGTATGTACAGTAAGGCTATGTAAAGGATAAACATGTTTCACTTGTTTTAAATTTTGTTCTGATCATCCTGGCCACATAAAAATATTTTAAAGGACTTGCACACTTTAAAATCATCTGCATTTGGCTCAAGTTAAATTACTTTTCTTTATTTTTCTTTTTTTTAAGATTAGATGACAGAATTCTTAAAGAATGCAATTGTTTTACTATATTTCTAAAGTCCTGTTTTATATAACTCTTTCAAGAACACCAAAGCTAAACATCTGGCTTATATTTAGCATGTTGCATACTAAATTCTGAAAGTTTTGAAGCCATATCACTTTGACCAAGTTTAAATAAATGAACCATATAGTAGCTTAGTGAATTTAAATGTCAACAGGAAGAAAACAATTGAAAATTAATGTATAGTGTCCCAATATTATTCTATCAACCTCAAGGCAGCAACATCTGTGGGAAAGAATCAAAATAGGCAAGATGACAGGAGAGCATTGCAAATGAAATCCTGCTTTTTTGAACATGTATGTAACACTGATGCACATAGAAAAGGAACAGGGTTGTTTCCACCATCATTTTTCCTGAGGTACCCTCCCTTCCTCAAGTGCCTGATGCTGCTATGACAAGATAGCAATATCTGAATCTTTATAAAATATTCCTTCATATTTTATTCTCCTGCAAAAAATATTTTTATTTACTTAAAACATATTCAAATAGATTTATTATGCCCAAGAAATAAACAACCATAGTAAACTGGAAAAAACTGTCTTAAACTTACTATAAACCTGCCAGTTTTATTAGAACAACCATATAGACGAGGTGGATGGTCTTCTGATTCAGATTGCAAATGGGGTGATGATTGGTATTGTTTTTTTCCACCAAGCACAGTCCAAAATTCCTCTAAAAAGTAACCACACAAAAATTACCATGCAGGCATTAAAGACCCTCTTCCTGATTGTCATGCCGAGATATTTTTTTATATTTTTTTTTTTTGCACACTCACGGGGTTCATGACCTTCTTCAATTCTTGAAGTTTGACATTTTAGGACATCAGCTACATACTTAGCACCTTTTTCTTCTTCTTTGCTTGCTCCTTTACCAATCCAGGTATACCCAGACTTAGTTGGCAGTTTCAAAACAAAAACATCATTGGAATTCAATGAAATTGCATCAACATCAACCTGAGATAAAGAAAAGACAGATTCATTTTTTTTCTGTTGGCCCCCATTTCTGAACTTTATATTATAAGCAAAATTAATTTTTTCAAGCATCATATGCTTGAGCTAAGGAGGTAAGTCCTTGAAATCAAATACTATGTAATTGAGACACAAATTGCCATTTATAATCTTAAGAATAACTAGTTAGGAAAAAAGTTTCCATTACACATACACAGAAACGCACTCAAAATAATCATAAAAATAGGAACAGAAAATATATAATAAGTTCAGTGTAACAAGCAAATCAGAAGTGCAGCCAGTATTTCATGTACTTTAAATATATCAATATTCTAGTGATGGCATATTTGGGGGGGGGGGGGAGAGAAGGGATTTAATTTGTGCTTAATTAGACTTGCCCTTAGTGTATTAGGTTGCAATTTGTGTTTATGGTATTGTAAATTAAAATATGTTATGAAGTGGTATCACAGACACAAGGAACATGGGGAGATCTTAAGCAAAGAATTGTATTTTCTCAGCTGCACATTCACCTCAATTGTTTTGTTCAGTTTCTTATTTTGATTATCTGAGGTTTATTTTGTTCCAGTTTTGTACCCATTTGCAATTTTTAATGGATGGATTAGTCTATGGATTTTTAAAAACATTTCCCCCAATTTTATTTCTTTTGCAAAATTATCTTTTCTAATACAATTTCATGCATTATTTTTATTGACTGAAATTTCCCAAAATGTGTATTCAGTATACGGTATAACGGATATTGAATGCAAATTAGCTTAAGCTGCAAACTGGCTGGATTTCATTAGAGTAGTTTATAGCAGCAGAAGCATAAATACAAAAGGCATAAAGTACAAGTCTGAGATAGATCTGTATGAAAATACCTGGCCCTGAGTCTGGACTCCAAGTAATTATATTTAGTTACACAGAGAACAGATTTCTGAATGGGAATTTGTTACCTCTACAATCCTGGTGATGGCTCCAAGGTTTCTGCGAATTTGGAACAAGCGGGTTGCAGCAGGGGGCACTTGGCCAGTAGCCTTGGAGGTCCCATCCTTATAAACAATGAGTGGCTTATCTTTGAACAAACTCAACAAATGTGGAGGTTCCTTGCCTTGGCTCACTCTAATCTGCAAAGTATTTTAATATAAAATACAGGATATTTTTACAAGTCTTATATGAGAAAGTCTACTGCCCAGTTCTAGCCTCAACAATAGATCTTCATTGCATGTTGGCAGGAATCATTTCTTGAATAATTTAAGCTTCAAAACAAGATTTAAAAATGTAAGCTTTAAAATAAGATTGTAGCAGGCATGTAGTACAGTTATAGAACTTTAAATCTGTTCTCTCTCCCACCATAGCAACAGTATGACATGCTTGCGGCAATTTAAATTTTCCCTTAAGTAAAATGGGGTGAGTGTATCTGTGTGTGATTCAGGAAGATTTGCATGTAAATTCAGAAGAAAGCAGGGGTGTTTACCACACATAGGAAAACCCTACATCTATTTCTAGAAACCTCTTTAACACTCCCTCAACACTGTCTGTTCTTCAAACATTCCAAAAATAATCTAAATTACATTGTGCCAAATTGCCTTGCCAAAAACCTGAGACAAATTTTGGACCATTAGCAATATATATGTACATTTTTCAATCCATATTATTAAAAATGTGGAAAACTCATGTGGCCAAAAAATTAGCAAAATAACAAAGAACTTTGGAAAACTGATTTCTAGGTTATGCTAAAAATATTTTTCCTAAAACTATCTTTATCTGGCAGGGAAACTTAATAAAGAATCCTTTCCAACTCTATTACTCTGTTCTGTTATTCTTTCTATGGTCATGTATATCCATCCCATCAAGCCAAAAGAAAGTCCAGAATAGTTAGGATCTCCTGTCACAGGCAGTGGGTTGAACTAGAAGACTTCCAAGGTCCCTTCCAACCCAATTAACGTATTTTTCAGAGTATAAGACGCACCTTTTTACTCCCAAAAAGAGGGTGAAAACTTGGGTGCGTCTTATACACCGAATGTAGCCCCACCCAGCCACCCCCACCCTTTGGCCTCTGCCTCCCAGCAATTTGCCTCCTTGCAGCAAACAGTGCAGAGCCTGTTTATCGGCAACTGATTATCGGCCTCCTGACAATCAGCTGATTCAGGCTGAATGTTCAAATTATTAGACTTATTTTTTAAAGACTGCTTTATTATTGTTCTAGACAACTTAACAAAATGAAGAAGCTTTTTAAAATAAATGCTTGATCTGAAGAGGCCCATTGCTATTGTATCTTCTTTTAAATAGCAGAGAATAATGTATACTTCCAGAAAGCCACATCAGTTTTAACAGCATCTGCACAAGTATAGTCTGAAGTGTAACAGTGTTCCTGTTTTAGTATTAAGATAAGGCAGCTGAGTTAAACCCTGACTTAGTCATGTTTGGAGTAGATCTATTTAAATAATTGGGAGGAGTTAGTGTGACTACATTTAAGAAAACTTTCTGGCATTAATATACTGCCATAATGTACATTTCTCCAATTCTTTGCTATTTCTATGGGTCAGGCACACATGCACAGAAATACACAGCAAACAGTGTATATCATCTGTACTGTTTGCTGTTTGCTGTTTGCTGTGAGGCAAATTGCTGGGAGGCAGAGGCAGATTTCCCCCCCCCCTTGTTTTCGTCCCCCAAAACTAAGGTGCGTCTTATACTCCGGTGCGTCTTATACTCCGAAAAATACGGTATTTCATGTTCTCTCTATATATATATGCTTAAAAATACTTGCATTGCTCTTTTTTTCCTTCAGAATTGTCTTTATGCCCAAGAAATGTACAATCTAGCATCTAACATAGGAGAAATAGAAAGGTAGGCAGGAAGCAGTCTTTCTCAACTACAGGACTCTGTTCCTGGAATATATGGATGTTTTCCAAGATATTACTCTTCTTTCAGGCCATTTGTGTACTGTATTTTTATATATCTGTTTGAATCCTTTTAAGTAACTTGGTTGGGTTACAGTGCAGTTTCAAAAGGACAATGTCAGTTGTGAGTGGAGGAAAAGAATGATAGGTAGAAACAACACAAGAGAAAAATCTGCATTACAGGTTAGGGAAGGAGTGATTCTTTGTAGACACCATATTTTTCATAGGCACTGAAGAGTATCAAAGCTTCTCTCAACAATCCACATTGGGTGCCAGTTTCCTGTAAGTGTTGCAAACTTTCAAGCAACATAGCCCCCCCCCCGTCCATACACAATAAGTATTATGGATTACTAGGAACTTGATAAATATACTAATTCCTGGTTTCTCACCAAGACTCCAAAAGTGAGAGTTGTTCAAGCACATGGCATATCTCCTCAGAGAGCTTGCCCTGAGCTTGGTGGTAGGAGAGGAAGACATGTGAATTGGGAGAGAGAAAAGTGAGCACACACGAGGTTGGATGTTTCCCTACTTGCTACAAATGGCATTTCATCTTGCACAATAACCCTAGTCTCTATCAAACAATCTTTTAAACACAATCTTGAGATTTGAGATCTCTACAATTTTATTCACACTTCTAGTGTGAAGTTTGCGTTCTGTTTTGTTGGTCCTTATATGGTTTAGAATTACTATGGCCTCATCCTCCCAACTTGCATTTTGCAAGACAAAAACATTCTTATACATCATAGTTTTGGTCCAAACTGACTGTAGACACATTTATAATTACTTGATAATTATTAATGTTATGTTTTTCTGGTTTCTTAATTGTTATTATCTGGCCTTGTTTTAACTGGTTACATTGTTGTACGTAATCCAGAGTCTGACCATGGAGACATTTAATAAATAGTGAGGAGGGTAACCGTGATCTTATGGAGATTCCTAGGAAAACATAACACAATACTATTTAGAATTTAACATTTGGAGAGCTTTATATTTGTTGTAAATATAGGCAGCAGTGCCATCTGGTGACTGATAACCTAACTGCATTCTAGATTACCTAGTAAGGATTTTGAAAGATCCGTTTCCTTTTCAAAATCTAATTAGAACATAAAATAATAGAGTTGGAGGTCTTCTAGCCCAATCCTCTGCTTGAGCAAGAGACTCTATACCATTTCAGACAAGTGGCTGTGTCCAGTCTATTCTTAAAAGCCTCCAGCAATGTGGCACCCACAACTTCCACTGGTTAATTGTTCTTACTGTTAGGAAACTTCTCTTTGGTTCTATGTTGCTTCTCTCCTTGATTTGTTTCTATCCATTGCTTTTTGTCTTCTGGTGCTTTGGAAAATAGATTAACTCCCTCATCTTTTTGGTAGGCCCTCAAATATTGGAATACTGCTATTATGTCTCCCCTAGTTCTTTTCACTAGACATACCCAATTCCTGCAAACGTTCTTCATAAGTTTTAGCCTCCAGACCCCTAATTGCTTCTTTAAGTGTAACAAAAAGTAAGGAGATATTTTTGTTCTCTGTAAAGAACAAGCAGCATTAAAAATAGCTAAATATATCTATAGAGACCAAAAATGAATTAATGTTATTACTGAAATTGATTAGAAAAATATGAACATATTTGGTATGTAATTTAAAAGTGGTTTAAATTACATACCAAACACTGTTGCTTTGCTTGTTATTTCTCTCTTGTTTCCTCAAGTTTGCACCATCAAGATTTTCATATTTTCCAATAGAGTTCTAACCTGGACAGCGTGTCCGTCAAGTGATCGATCAAGTTGGACAGTTAAGAATGCTGAATGAGTAAGCTCATCTTTAGTTGCATGAACCCCTTGCCTGTGGACAGAAGAAGTACAATTAAATCTCATTTCAAATCAATCTCCCCCAAGATTATATAAAGCATAACTCTTTTTTTGAGTCAAGAAGCATAAAGTAATGGGGTTAGAACACATTTGGAAAAAATGAAACCATAGAAATACACAACTTATATAAGTAATCTTATTCCAAAAGCTACTTGAAATGATCAACAATTGGAAGATTAGGATCAAATATTAGGACACTAATATGTTTAAAGTAACAAGGAATTCTGTTCTATAGTAATAGAAGGGACATAAGGAAATCCTATATTTGTCATAAAGGTATGCATCTTACTGTACTATGATAATTTCTTTTTAGATCTCATTGCATTACAAATGTATTATACTTCACAGTTTGAGTGAGACAGGACCAAAAGTCAAAAGACTGAGACTGTATATCTTTTATCTAAAACAATGTTGGTCTTTATTGTAAAGAGTTATTTTGACAGTAAAAGTAAAGAGTTTTCTCTCACTGTGATTTTCAGCTGCTTGCCTTTCTTGTATAAACCAGCTGGAATTTAAGCCAATTTAAGAAATACCTTTCCAGATTTCAACCTTTTCTTCCACTTTGGCCACGGTGATAGCCAGATCTTTTATCTAGGCCATGAGTAATACAGCCACAATTGTTACATTTCCCAGTTCTTTTCCCCTTTCACCCATATCAGAAAAGCAAAGGTCAATTGCTTTCCCTTTTGTGAGCATGGTGGGGGTAAAAACAGGTTTGCATTCTCCCTGTCAGAGAATAGAAACTGGAGTGAACTCTTGTCAATTTCTCTCCGTTAAAACAAAACCAAAGGAATAGCCAGCAGTCACCCAAAACAAAAGGTTAATCTTTCCTGGTAGGCACATCAGCAGTCCAATACAAAATGGCTGCTGAAGACAAAAGTAGAGACTGCGTAGGGCGTGATATCAATCAATCAGAATGAAGACATTTATTTAAAAAAATGGAATGAGGTGTCAGGAACCACTTTTGATGCAGCTCAGAAAACTCAGGTGAAGGTCCCTTTCTGAACAAGCTGAGAACTGGCAGAGGGTGATGCCTTCCATTCTAGCCATCCCAAAATAATAGGAGGTCCATCCTTGTCCTAAGACAAGCTGAAGCACAGAACTATGCTTAGTATGACTCTCTATGCCTACAGTAACCCAAAGTTTTCAGACAGACTATTCAAATCATATTAACACAATAATAGCACATTAACTAAACATACCATGTGTAGATAATCTTGCCCTTAGGGTAAGTGTACAATACGATGTAGCAGTCACCACCATAAAACTGCCCATAGCTACCAGGTTCTATAGGGATTCTGCCATTACTTTCAACTCGCCAAATCTAAGAAAAATAAGGTATGAATGGGAAACTACTGTACATAGCTTTTGCAGATCCTCAAACAGAATTTTTTGATACACTATCATTTCCAGAGGGATAATCTGTCTGAAATCTTTCACAGAAGAAATAAATCCTTAAGGTATAAGCTTACATTTTTTTCCTATTTAGATACATTAAAGGCACACTTATAATTTAATATTTAGATGTCAAAATAATAACTTGTTCACATTTACTTAATTCAGATTTGGTACCACAGACATCTGTGAGTCTGAGAAAAAGGAAGCATTAGTATCCTACAACCCTTAAATGGTCTTTTATTTGTGGCTTGACCAGAGATCTTTAGTCTATAGGAACACTAATGAGAAAATCATGCATGTTATGTTTTGTTAAGAAATCACACAGTATAATAATTCTCATCTTCCTGTGTAATATAAGTTAGAAGGGGAGAAATTACAACAGTTTTTTTTTTAAATCTGCAAGGGATTCTACAACTGAGGAAATCCTTTTCCACTTCATTGGATTCAGGTTCTAGATATCTTGGGAATTCAACGGATACAAACAACAAAACTTCAAAGTTTTGTTTTAATCCACAGAATATAAGCACGTCTCACTTCCCTTCTTTAATTAATTATAGACATAGGAAGCTATCATCATTGGGAATAATGCATGCAGGGATGGCGGAGGGGGAAGGTGTTTTTCTGTCTTTTCCTTACTTGTAGTTCAAATAAAAATCACCCCTCCCCTGATATTTTTCTCTAAGGGGGGGTTCCCTTTAATACCAAGAAAGCTTTTCTGAAGCCTGGGTGGGGACGCAGAAGTGAAAGAACAATCAATCGCCCTTCTCCTGACCTGAGGACCAGATGTAAAGTTTGCTGCAGCTGCAGCGGTGGGTTGCTCCCGGTTCGCCCCGGTTCTTAGAACCGGTAGCGGCAGCGGCGGGAGGCTCCACCCACCCACCCGGGACGCTTCTGTGCATGTGCAGAAGCGTCACGTGAGCGTGCGAGTGAACAGGTAGCAAAATAATTTAGAACCCACTATTGCGCAGCTGCACTTGTTAATAGTTAAAGCATTGTGCTAAGATATGTCCGTGTATCTCGCAGTAAAGTTTTATATTTATGAGCCAAAATATCTCAATTAAAACATGAACTGTGAGAGTGTTTGGGATAAAAATATTACAAAAATACTACCATAAAGCAAAACAACTGAAACAGTAAGTATTGGAAGTTGACAGAAATATAAGGTCAATATGCATAAATACCTCCACTTTCCCAGAGCCATCATCTATCATGTTGTGCTGGGCTGCCATCTGGGGAGATTCATGTAACTTGCTAGCATCAAATTCAATTGGTTCAATTTTTGCCACTCTCTCCATGACATGCACTTTTCCAAAGCCATTGCTTTGATCTTTGTCTTTCCAGTCTTTAAAGAACTGTTTGAAGATGGGTGTCTCACCTCCTTCTGGAAGAATCTGAATCTATATGTCAAATCATAGAATTATATATATAAAAAATTGAAATACATATAATTACCAGTACTATTTTTCTCCTACATCAGTGATGGTTAACCTTTTCGGCACCGAGTGCCGAAACTGGAGCATGCCTACACCACAGTGCTGGAACCCGGAAGAGAGCAGCTGGCATGCGCGCGGCAGCCAGCTGCACTTCCAGGTTCCATCATGCGCATGCACACCGGACAGCTGGTCTGGCACGCATGCGCACCAGCTAGCTCTCTTTCGGGTTCTGGCGTGCGCATGCATGCCGGCCAGCTGGTCTTTACGCGAAGCGTGCTGGAACCCGGAACAGAGCACGCCGGAACCCAAAAGAGCAGCTGGCGATGGTGCGTGTGCCCACAGAGAGGGCTCTGCATGCCACCTCTGGCACGCATGCCATAGGTTCGCCATCATGGTCCTATATTGTAGGAAAATAGTATCAAACAGTACTTGATCCAATCTCTAAATATGCCCCAGATCATAGGGCATATTTAAAGATTGGATCATATTCCATTATATTCTGAAATACAAACAAGACTGCATAATTATAATTATTATTTCAAATGTACTCATCATGTGTCCCAGCCAATATTGTTGGCTTTCTTCTTAATGATTTAAATCCTATCAAGGGGCCTATGAACTGACCAAAATACAACTGATACCACTGTAGATTTCTTCCAAATATTTGCAATCTCTACCGTGTTTCCCCGAAAATAAGACATGTCCCAATAATAAGCCCAACAGGGCTTTTCGGGACATGCGTTGAAATAAGCCACCCCACGAAAATAAGGCCCCCCCATTACTTTCCGGGGGGAAAGGGGGGGCATGCCGGGAGGCGCTCTTTTTGCTGCGGGCACTTTTTTGGCCGGGAGAGCGAGAGCAAGTGAGAGTCGAGGGCACGCACACCCCACGAGACTGCTCGGCTCCTCTGGGCTCTGCCTCTGCCAGCGTTTTCAAACGCGCTCCTGCCTCCGAGGAAGAAAAGGGGAGCCTTGATGGCTGCCTCGCCGCCCCATCTCAGGCAGGAGCGCGTCACAACGCTGGCAGAGGCAGAGGCCGGGAGGCGCTCTTTTTGCTGCGGGCACTTTTTTGGCCGGGAGAGCGAGAGCAAGTGAGAGTCGAGGGCACGCACACCCCACGAGACTGCTCGGCTCCTCTGGGCTCTGCCTCTGCCAGCGTTTTCAAACGCGCTCCTGCCTCCGAGGAAGAGAAGGGGAGCCTCGATGCCTGCCTCGCCGCCCCATCGCAGGCAGGAGCGCTTCAAAACGCTGGCAGAGGCAGAGCCCAGAGGAGCCGAGGCAGTCCAG
>QLTV01001722.1:832725-843075 GCA_003457575.1 Thermophis baileyi
TTTAAAAAAAAACCTTTCCTAAAAACAACGAAATGCCCTGAAAAAAATTAACAATAAAATATCCTTTTAAAAAAACCATTAAAAGCATAAAGAAAAAAAAAAACCAGCCACTTAGTAACAGGCAAAATCGGCCATTCTCCAACCACAGCTTCTGAGGCTTAGAGGTAGAACTTTTGCCTCACAATCAGGAGGATGTGAGTTCGATCCTAGGTAGAGGTGCCCGCTGGGCTTCAATTTGAAAAAAAATAAAAATAAAACAAATAAAGCCAAAAAAAGATGGCGACCACATGCACAGTACTGGAAGTCACCTTCTGAGCATGCTCAGAAAAAAAAAATCGGAAAAAATTAAAAAAAAAAGATGGCAACCCCCACGAACCGGCAACCACGGATCTGGTTCGGATGACATCACTAGTGGGCGAACCGGTCCGAACCGGTAGGAACCCACCCCTGATTCTTACCATGTAGAGTTTAGCATTTCTCCTATTAGTAATATCAGCTGCTTCATCATCATTGTCATTGCCTTCCTGAAGATTTTGCGTGGGTCCTAAAACCTGAACATAAAGAAAGAAGTTCGGTTGAAAGAGAGATAGGATGGAAAAGTAATATAAATAAAATGACTATCCTTTTTACTTATGGATTCTTGACCATTTTTTTGGTGATTTTGGTTGTTTCAAAGTGGCACCAACATAAGCCTACCTAAATTTTACTTCAGTCAGATACCTTCATGCTTTTTGAAAGATGGATGACAAGGGGTTGATCTGAAACAGACACATGCTAGGAAGGTAGTGGGTATTAAAGTTGTTCATTCACAGTATTTATCCAATGGAAATATTTCATTCTCTCTCAGCAACGTGATCCTGATGCAAATCTACTCTCTGCTTATAATGGTAGCAGAACTATAAACAGTTGCTTTATAATCATAGCAAAAGTTATTTAAAAATGTGATCACTTCATTGGGTTCCTCCACTCTTGAACAGCATATGGCATTTCTTGGTATTCTGGTAGCTTCTGGTATTGTTTTTAGTTTACTGCCTATTGTTTACAGCTAGTTTTTGACATTTTATGTTATGTGGTTTCTTCTGATTTTCTGGTTGTTGTTTTTTTGCTTTTGTCCCAATAATGACTATAAACTAAGCCTTGAAGCATTTAGTAGTGTCACACTACCTTTCAGATTTGATTCCAGAAAGGTGCTTTGCAGCATATGGATACACAAACAGGCCTATCTGCATCCTATTAAAGTAGCTGCATGTTTTTGCAAGACTGAGCAATACAATCCTCAGCTACCACATCCAAACACTGGGAAAACACAAGTGCCCAAACAATAGCAGAAAGGCAACCACTTAGCAGTGGCTCCAAAGCAAAGTGACTGACAGCCCATTGATTAATAAGTCAGTTGTCCACAAGATAGGATTAATGCCAAGAGATAAATAGTTCTTCCTGTTGTGGCCCATGCCAATTTCATATGTGTTTCTTCATAACTCCATTCTGTTCCAATTTCCATGGAAGTTCACACAGAAATATTTTGTAATGTTCTTTTGAACTTATTCTTTCATAAAGTGTACTTTTAAACATATACAACTTTCAAACCAAGAAAGTCTAAAATATGTATTTCACAGTTATGTCTTCTATCATAAAATTCAAACAAGTGGAAAAACCAATCTACCAGTGGTGGGATTCAAACTTTTCTACTACCGGTTCTGTGGGCGTAGCTTGGTGGCCATGGCTTGGTGGGGCAGCACCTTGCTGTGAGTGGCATTGAGTTGGTCATGCCCACTGTCACATGACCCCCCAAGCCACACCCACAGAACCGGCAGAAAAGGCAGCTCCTGCAGCCTGTCCCTTTATGGTCCCCCTCCCCTCCGCGTTGAAGTACCTTAAAGGGACACCACAGTCCGGCTGCCTTCCGAGCAGCTCCGCTGTGACGCCATCCCTCCAGTGCAGCAGGCTGTTTTCCTGGCTGGGTCTGGCAATGGGTGGCGGCCGCGCACGCGCACCAGCAGGCAATCGGGTGCGCATGCATGGCCGGCGAGAAGAACAGGGTGGCGACGGCAGTGACGGGACTTCAGTTTTAAGTCTGTTTAAGTTCAAGTTCTGTAGTTTTCGGCGCAAGAAGCCTTCAGCCACCACCTCTTTTTTGGCGCGAGAAGCCTCTTTGCCAGCCAGAACCGAGCCGGCAGTGGTGGCTGCAGGCTTCTTGCGCCAAAAACTATCGAAAACTACAGGCCAAAAAAGAGGCCTGAAGAAGTCCCGTCGCCATCGCCGCCCTGTTCTTCACGCCAGCCACACATGCGCACCCCATTGCCTGCCAGTGCCGCTCGCGGCCAGACCTGGCCTGCTGAGCCAGAGGGACATCATCACAGTGGAGCTGCTCGGAAGGCAGCCATAAACTACCGGCAGCTGGAGGCTCGCTGGCCGGGCCTCGCTGGGGACCCCCACCAAGGCGCGGATGAAGGTGAGCGAGGCGAAGGGCGAGCAGGCAGCATGTGGGCGGAGTCTCCAGGGAAAGGCCCGAGCCGGGGAATGGCGCATTCTCTGACCAAGGCAAACGGCAAGCGGGCAGAGGCTCTGTGGTAAGGCTGGAGGCGGGGAATGGCGCATTCCCCGGCCAAGGTGAACGGCGAGTAGGCAGAGGCTCCAGGGCAAGGCCGGAGCTGGGGAATGGCGCGTTCCCTGACCTGGCCAAGGCAAACAGCATGCAGGTGGAGGCTCCGGGGCAAGGCCGGAGCTGGGGAATGGCGCGTTCCATGGCCAAGGTGAACAGCGAGCAGGCGGAGGCTCCAGGGCCTCGGGGAATGGCATGTCCCTGGGCCCTGACCCAAGGTGGGCGAGCAGGCAGCATGCTTTGGTAAGCAGAGCGGGCGAGGCGTGGAGGTGAGGCGATTAGCTGGGCCGCGTGACAAAGGCAACATATATAGGGTGGCTGGGCGGGGTGGGGCGGCGGTGGGTGGGGCGAGCGGGTGAGTGGGGGCAAGCGGCGACCGGGCAAGCAGTGAAATGACTGGCAAACCAGTCGAAATTTCTGCTACCAGTTCACGCGAACCGGTCCCAACCGGCTGAATACCATCTCTGCAATCTACCCATTAGTTGGTCTGGTCACATTGTCAAAATTGAAAATACAGTATCAAAGAACAAACTAAATACTTAAAGAAAATTTATGAAAATTATGGTACGAGTACATCAATGAACAGGAAGAACTTATTAAATTTCTTGAAAGGTTTAGCAAAAAATGCTACTAAGAGAGATTACATAAGTCATTTTATATAAGCCATTCTGTTGCATCTTGCCTCCCCAAAACTAGGAATATTTTGGACCGATTACAAGAAAGATAAAATATCCTTCAAGTTGAGCTTGAGTTCTGGTGACTCCATGACCATGTCTACTGGTTTTCTTGGAAGAAGTAGGTTGCCATTACTTTCTTCATATTCTGAGAGGTTTTTTTAATTTTTCAAACTAGCTCAGAAGCCCTGATATTTCCTAGAAGTCTCCCATACAAGTACTAATTAAGCCCAATCCTGCTTAGTTTCCAAACCCATTTTATACACCTGTTAATGAATGACAGAATACATTGATACCTAGGCACATAGTCAAAATGAAGATAGGTCAGCACTAAAACGAGTCTATTTATAAATATTTATCTAAGGGCCAAATCCTGAGCAAATCTCAAAAACAGATGCACACTTTAAAAATCGCCAAGTTTATATAATTTGATATTCTGGATGTAAAAAAGTTATTCTGAGACACCATATACTGTATGTGACTTGTTTTCAAGTCTACTTCATTTTAATGGCAGAAAGAAATATAATTGCAAGATATAACTATATCTGTACAATTAAAATGAGAAAATCACAAAAGCAAATTCTTAAAATTGAGTTATATAGGCATCAAATGTGGGAGACTGTTGGAAATTCACTGCCTAGTATAAATACATCACTGAATTCTCTTCATATTTAGTAAAGAAAAATTAACTTCATTTGGCTTAATGTCTAACCAGAATATATTTAAATAAGATAACTGAAATGCAATATTACCCAGGGCAGGGTATATATTTATGAAGCAGAGTTCCATGTTGACAATGCAAATATTTGATAAGGGAGAAACAGCAAAGCAATATAGTATAAAGATAATAAAAGCACTTTAAACGTATTTAAAACAATAACCACCTCTATATTTTTCTGTCCTAGCAAGATATTATGCAATAATATAAATAAAATTGTATTTGCCAGCTGGCAAATACAGTGGCATTACCTTATTCATGGTATATGGCCCTTTCTTACTTTGCTGAGGAGATTCAGAGCAGAGCTAACAGAGTAATTATTTTCAGGGTAGTTGGGAAAATGGTCAACTGCCAAATTAAACAGTTCCTCCAATAACCCCCCCCCCTATATCATTTTTGCATCAATTACAGTATACTGATGACCAGTGTGTTTTTAGTCTTATTTTAAACTACTGTTGATATTTCTGAAATCCCTGAATGATTTGGGTTGCTTGGATGATCATCTTTGCTTCTACATATCAATCTTTATGTTAAGTTCATGATCAGGAATCTTGCTCATATGTCCACCATGATGATGAACATAATTTCCTTAGCTCTAAGATGTTTTCAGTTGAATAGGTTATAATCAATGGAATAACATTTTGATTAAATCTGAGGATTCCTTTTTACACGCATGAAAATGCTTAATGGGCCTAGTCTCAAAGGTGCTTTTTTTCAAAATTGGACTTAGCACCTTTGGGACAACCATGACCTGGATGACTGAGAATCTCCATAGGCCCAAATAGGCCTAGGCAATGTTGGTCTCAGACTAGCACATGATACTTCCTTGTAGGACATCAGGAGCACAAGGAGTGAGCAGAGGAATAGCTGGAGAAGATAGTACCAGAATGGCCTCGGTAGTGGCGGCAGCTTGAAATGCTATGCACCAAGGAGAATCACTGCTCATTCAGCTGTTTCTCCTCAGGCGATCTACAACAGTGGGCAGAAAGTGAGATGTGGCTGAGGAAAAACAAGAGCAGCAGACAACAGCCTGGAGAGGAAGTTCTGATGGCATTGGCAGCAGCACTGAGTGAAAAGGGCAAAAGGAGGAGGGGTTTACTCAGCCGCTACTTGCCAGTTTTCTCTGGTAACAGCATTAATTGAGAAGTAGGAGAAAGAGCAGGCAAGTAGCTTCAGAGACATCTACGAAGTCAATATTGTATACTGTAGCTGGAATACTGTGGAGCAGTGATGGCTAACCTTCTCGGCACTGAGTGCCGAAACTGGAGCGTGCGTGTGCGTGTGTGCGCATGCGTGTGCATTCGCACTGGAACCTGGAAGATCAGTTGCACGCTGCACGCATGCGTGTCAGACCAGCTGTCTGTCGTGCATGTGCGTGACGGAACCCGGAAGAGCAGCTGGCGACGGCGCGCGTGCTCACAGAGAGGGCTCTGCGTGCCACCTCTGGCACGCAAGCCATAGGTTCACCATCACGGCTGTGGAGTATATCTTGGCTTTTAAGGCACACACTGAAGAAAACAACAGGAATGGATCAACTTACAATTGATCCAAGGTCTATTTTACTACACTTTCAAACTGGCTTCCAAAAATTTTTTCAGGAGTTTTTGTGCTCCTGTAATTGTGCTTGTGAGAAGGAAGTTTGAGATTTCTAAGCAGTTTTAAACTTTGTTTTAATGCATCTGGGGTTTTGTTTTAAAGTTTAAAGAGTTTAAAAGACCTTATGTTTTAAAACTGCTTAAAGGCTGATAATTCAAGGATTTTTAAATATTTTTTTCCACCTGCCCTTTTTAATAAGTAGCAGCTTCCAAAACATGTCAACTGGCTTCTTTATGTAAAGAGGGATTGTAATTATTGTCCCAGGTAAATTTGGACTAAGGCCACTCTAAGCATGGCTTAACCTGTTCTTCCAGCAAGAACCATTAATTTAGACATTCATGGACCAAATCTTTCAGAAGTAAATGAATGTCATGATCCACCTAAATTATCCTAGTAGGAACTGAGTTCCTAGGTAGCTCAGATACTTACTAACAAATATCAACTCTGTCCTGAGGTAATTTAATCTAATCCATCCCTCCAGTCTTTTACAGCCTCCTGAGACCTGTTCAAGATTTTCACAGAATCTCCAATTTGGCCTGGAATGGCAGTTAAAGAATTTTCAACATATTGGGAACATTTCACTCCAAAGTAATCGATATTTCCCAGCAGTTTCATAGAAATGCTAAATAATATAGAATAGATGAAACACTCCTTGAAATAAGTTTTAACTACCTCCTGAATCTAGTCATACTTGCACTGCCCAACTACACAAAGGATCCAGAAATATGGATTTATTCTACAGGGGCCTAATCATCTCTCATTAAAAACATAATAATGTAAAATTTCTGTTTGGATTCAATAGAAATTGAAATTGGAGGAATATGGTTAGTTCCTGGGAAAAATAAACTGTCTTTAGCTAGCAAGTGCCCAGGGGTGGATTCTAACTTACCTCGCTGCCGGTTCGCTTTTTCCCACGTCATGTAGGCGCGCTTTGTGGGCGCGCGCATGCGCAGTGCCAAAAAAATCCAAAAAAATAAATAATTAAAAAAAAGCTGAAAACAAGATGGCGACTGCATGCACAGTGCCGGAAACTCGGCTTCTGCACATGCTCAGAAGAAGAAAAAAAAATTCAAAAAATTCAAAAAGAAAGAAAGAAAGAAAGCCGAAAACAAGATGGTGACCGCATGCACAGTGCCGGAAACTCGGCTTCTGCACATGCTCAGAAGAAAAAAAAATCAAAAAAATTCAAAAAAAATTAAAAAAAGATGGCGGCGCCCACGGACCGGCACCGACCGAACCGGTTCTGTGATGTCACCAGCGGGTCGCTACCGGTTCGGGCAAACCGGTCCAAACCGGGAGGAACCCACCCCTGCAAGTGCCCTATTTCAACCCCAGGTTTAATTTTCCATATTTGGTGGAACTAACTTTTACTGTTTTACTTTCTTCCAGTAAATTGTAACAGTTTAATAACAGCTTTCTGTGTAAAAGAAGACATGACTATATTGATAACTGCAAGGTAGAGTCTTGAACATAATTTGTAACTGTCCAAGTGCCTCTGATCTTATAAGTAGTTAAGATGCTAAGGACACAATCATACAGAATAGATGAGTTGATTGAGTATACTATAATTTAAGTGTAAAGAGTAGAAAAAATGTAATTTCTCAAGAAAGCTGTTTAATCCCTTTATTCAAGAATGTCTCAGCTTGCCTAAAGAAAGAAATGATGTGTGTAACCATTCATTGTAGAAATGCTTGATAAATGTCCATTTATTTGAATAATTTTCATGTGAGAAATCATTGGGGTAGTCCTCTGAGAAGTCCTTCAACTTAATATTTAGCTTAATATTTGGAACACTCTGGCATTCTGAAGAAGAGCTGGGTGCAGAGTGGGGCCAAGCAGGATGCAATGGGCGGCGGCCGCTGCTGCCGCCGCCTACTGAAAAGCTGGAAAATGGAAGGCCCTGCCCCCAACCAGCCCCTCCCATGTGGGCCACCTCGAGCTCCACCAACCTGGTGCAGGCAACCTGGACGAGACAGGGTGGCTGACATTGTGGCTGTCTCCTGGGCCAGTGAGCTTCAAGCTTTGAGACCCTGGCAGAGACACACACACACACACATTTGCTCCCGTGCCCTATTCTCTCTATCTAAATCTCGGGGGAGGCAACACTCAACAGTGCTGCAAGTGACCCAGAGGGAGTTGCACAAGCTACACTTACAAAGGGCTCTGGTGGCTGGTCACCCCCTGCCCCTGGGAAACCTATCCCAAGCATTGGCGCAAATCCCATCAGTTCAACAAATTGGGCTCTAGGTCGGTAAGCAAAGCCAGGGTTTCAAAGCTTGAAGCCGGCTGGCCTGCCCCCTCAAGATTGTCTGTGCCAGGTTGGTCGATCTCAAGGCAGTCCATATAAGAGAGCAGTCAGGGGCATGGCCTTCTCCTTCCCAGCCTTTCAGGAGGCAGCAGCTGCCACCACCTGTTGTTTCTGCCTCACCCCACTCTGCACCCACCTCCTCATCGCAACACTAGAGCATCCAAGGGAAGCTGGATGCAGAGCAGCATCAGGTAGGACACAGCAGCCGGCGGGAGCAGAAGCTGTGGAGTAGAGCCCAGCACCCAGGTATGTGGCTATTTGTCCCACACAGGTTATTGGCTGGGGACAAGTGTCCTTCTGTGAATCACCTGGGATGAGGGAGTGGGAGACTAGTGGCAGGTGACCAGTGGTGGTGGGAAAACACCAATGGAGGGCCAGCTGAGGATAAACACCAACAATGGGTCAGCTGCGTTGGGGGGGCACGGTGAAGTGGACACAGCCATGGGCCCATGGTTAATTGTTCTAGACAGTTTGTGAGTACTAAAATAGAGATTTTTGATCAGAATAGCCAATCATTTGTGTTTAAGTCCAAGTGGAGGATTTTTAAAGATTTACCTTACATCTTTTACACTATTTGTTTGTTGCTTCATCTGGTTATAAGCCTTTTATAGTTAACTATTAATTTACACTCAGAACAATAACATATGTGATGGAGAAACAAATTATGGGAGATCCTATTCATATATCTCTACAAAGCATGTGTGATTAAGCCCTGAATCAATTATTTTAAAGGCAATGATACACAGGAGATTTGCCAACCAAGTCTAAGGCTCCTAAATGACATTTAAAAATTATTTGTTTGTATTTGAATTAAGCTTTTTTTTGTTGTTGTTGTTCAAGCAATGAGAGCCAATAGTTACTCCATCCTGGTCCTGTTCAAACAATTTTTTAAAGTTTGTTTTTCAGAAAAGAGTGAGCAGAATGTCATGAGAGATGTGAGAAAGAAATAAAGAAAAACACATTTGCTATAGATTACTTCAATTGTCCTCATGTTGAAGGCACTCAAGTTAACCAAATAAAAATCAGTATTCCCACTGTGCCAGTCACTGTGTAATCATAAAGTTGGACAGACTGGCCAGTGAATTCTGCATTATTAAAAGAATGATATTCTCAGTTTGTTAGTTATAGTCCTATGGATTTTAATCAATTAAGTCTATTGATAAGTGAATGAATAAATTAATTGCTTAATAAATTAAATAAATAAAAGCTTCCTTTCAAAAAATTGTTTTGCTGTATCAGAAGAAAAAACACTTTTTAATATCTTGGATTTTATGAGAAAAATATATTCTAGTGTATGTATAGTCACTGAAGGAACATTTAAAAACTCTGCCATGTAAAAATCCTGAATAGAAAACATTGTTATAGGTAAATCCATGGAATAACTGTGATTTATACTCTGAATAATGAAGCCAGAGTAAACTACTTGAAATCGTTTTCAAATTAAAGTTTAGAAATTTAGCTACTTGTAAAAGAGAGCTGCTTCCTATTTGGGACTGCAAAAAAGAATTGCAGGTTAATTAATGACATTATGATTTAATTGCTACTTGTAAAGAAGAAAATAGTAAAAATTCTATGTATATGCAAAAAAGAACATCGTAGTTCTGCTTACATAGAAACAAAATAAATAAAATAAGTTTTATGTATAAATGATGCTGAAACTTTATGCAAACACTTCTCAAACAGAAGAATGAGTCATCTCCATTGCTACGCTCCATCTTCATTTTATAACATAGTAATTTATTTATTTATTTTTATTTATTTTGTAAAATTTATATGCCGCCCAACTCCCGAAGGACTCTGGGCGGCTTACATCATAAAAAAATAAAACATATAAAAACAATTTAAAAAAGAAAGGGGAAAAAAAAACCCCAACTATATTTAAAATAAAACATTCACACAACCATGCATGGGCCAATCAGAACAACTATTGGCCCCAGGCCTGCCGGAAAAGCCAGGTCTTAACGGCTTTACGGAAGGCCAGTAAGGTGGGGGATAGTACGGATCTCGGGGGGAAGTTGGTTCCACAGAGTCGGAGCGGCTACAGAGAAGGCCCTCCCCCGTGGTCCTGCCAGCCAACACTGTCTGGCCGACGGGACCTGAAGAAGGCCAACCCTGTGCGACCTCACTGGTCGATGGGAGGAATGTGGCATAAGGCGGTCACGCAGATAAACTGGTCCTGAGCCATGTAGGGCTTTAAAGGTAACAACCAAGGGGGGATAGTACGGATCTCGGGGGGAAGTTGGTTCCACAGAGTCGGAGCGGCTACAGAGAAGGCCCTCCCCCGCGGTCCCGCCAGCCGGCACTGTCTGGCCGACGGGACCTGAAGAAGGCCAACCCTGTGCGACCTCACTGGTCGATGGGAGGAATGTGGCATAAGGCGGTCACGCAGATAAACTGGTCCTGAGCCATGTAGGGCTTTAAAGGTAACAACCAACACCTTGAATTGTGACCG
>QLTV01001722.1:845119-855837 GCA_003457575.1 Thermophis baileyi
TAACCCCCCCCTCTTGTCCCTTCCAGCTTTCAGTTATACATGCCAGATCTGCTCTCTCCTCCAGGATCAAATCCCGGATGAGAGAGGCTTTGTTAACGATCTTTGTTAACGAGCCTGAGGCCAGGGCCCTGAAAACCCAAGTCACCAGAAGGGACAGAACAAGAAAACGCTTTGATCCAGCGAGTTCTAGTTCTCCACACATGGTCTGCCTTTCGGTTCCCGCCATACCTACGTCTCCCAACCACCACTGGGATGCTCCGACCCGCCACCCTCCTTGAGATCCCATCCCCCACCTCAATGCCCCCCCTCTATCCGGCAGGCCGACAATATCATTCATACCAAGCCCAGGGTCAGATCTGGGCCCCCATCTGCTTCTGTTAGTACACTCAGCAGAGGGGGCTCCATTTCCCTCCCCCGGCTCCCCCATTCTCACCAACACAACCAATCAGACATACTCTTCCATTCACAGTCAAACCAGACAACCCACCACATTCACACACAAAACATGGCTAAAATTGCTAAAAACTGGCCAACACTGTAATGTAGATTCTGTACTTTTATCACTGCAAAGATCAAATAATGTTATTATTTATTATTATTATTTATTAAATTTGTATGCCGCCCAACTCCCAAGGGACTCTTATTTCAGATTCAGGTCCATGTTGTCTAAATCAGGGGTCCCCAACCCCCGGGCCATGGCCCACTACCGGGTTGTAGGCCTTTCGGAACGGGGCCACAGAAGCAGTGGGTGAGTGCATGTGCGCACACAGCTCCACTTGCATGAGCAGCAGGCAAGCACATGCATGCACACAGGTCCATTTGCGCAAGCAGCAGGCTAGTGTGAGCGCAGTTCCATTTGTGTGAGCGGTGTGTGTGTGCCTGCCGCTCACACAACTGGAGCTGTGTGCACACGTGCTTGCCCGCTGCTCACGCAAACCTTCCCCTCCCTCTCCCGTCGGTCCGCAAAGCCAGAAAGGTTGGGGACCACTGGTCTAAATAATAAATCTAATCCAAGCTGGTACAATAAAACACTGCCCACCCGCCACCCCCAGTCTTTAATGGCTATTGCACACTTCATGAAGCATATGGTCAACTACTTTGGTAAATGGCCCAATGGTCTTCGGGGTAAAATATCCACTGAACACACAAAAGCAGAAAGTCTACAGTTGCTAATTGTTTGTAATACTGTAACTACTTTCAGCCACTATTTGACTATTCTCAAAAAGTTTGCATAGTAGCATGGCAGATTTGGGATGTTTTACATGCTTCCAAAAGATGGGATTAGAGCTATAGTCAAATCAGAGAACTTCAAATTCATTACTTAATGGGCAGAAATGACAATGCAGAGTACTTCATCCCATCTGGTGCTTTTTAACATCACTATCCCCCCCCCCCTCTCTCTCTGCAGGTTTGACATGTGCCTCTTAAATGTCAAGTCACCCTGCATGGATCATTTATCATCTTATCTGCAAGTTGAAAAGGGAATGTGCTGTTTAATTTTTATGACTCTGTGAAAGATATAAGGAAGTTATTTTTCACTTTGAAATAATGCCAGCAGGAAAGGGGGAAGAAAATGGCAGTATATTTAGTTAAAAGATGTTTATTTCCAAGATTTAATGAGATATATTTATCCTATAGTTTTCAACATGCAGTTATCTAGTGCAAATTAGAATCCTGAGTGAAAGGAACAAAAACTCATAACTTTCTAGTTGGCGTTTCTGTAGAGAGATTCTGTGCTTTGGAGATTATAATCATCACGTGTTGTATTCGTTCAAGGACTTTATACAAATAAATTGAATACATTACCTTTGACTCAGTTCTGCCATTTTAATATAATAAATAGCCAGGAGTTCTGTGAGAGAGTAATGGTTAAAAAAAAAGTCTGCTTGATCATGGGCGATTTTCCATCATAAGAGTTTTGCATCTTGATCAGGAATTCTGGTATTTCTTTTTTTTAACAACAGATTCCACAGCCTAAAAAAGTTTGAAACTACAGGAAACGTGTGTGTGTGTGTGTGTGTGTGTGTGTGTGTGTGTGTGTGCATATATTACACTATATTATTCCATATTATATTATATGGAAAGTACAGCTGGCCTATAAACAAAGCAAAACATCCTCCAAGCAAGTTTTTGTTTTTCTGTTCAATTTTTGAATTTACTGACACCAAATCCCCTGTCATCTTCATAACTATTTCTCAAGAAACCAAAGCTCACAGAACTTGAGTTGTCTTGTCTCCACACTCTTTTGAAACAAACTGGACAGAGACAGCTCTACTTTTATCACTATGCATGGATCCAAATTTTGCCCTTCTCTTCTGCCACTGTTGGTGTGATACAGAAGCACGTGGGTTCAAGTAACATTTCTTTCAACAGAATTCTATACTATCATCATATAAAGTTGTCTCTTATACACTATAACAAATAAACCTTGTTTCTGCTTGCCCCAAAGTCATATCCGCATGGTTTTTTATTAAATATAATTGCTTCTCCTAGGCAACTCAAAAATTTAGCCTTTTCATGTCTCTACATTTCCTTGAAGAAGGAGAATGAGATATAATCTGTTTATGGTATAAATATGCAAACATTTACTATGCAAATTTTGAATAAAAAACATTTCTTTCCTGATACACCTGATCCTATTTTATACTGAATTGGTTCAATTACTGAGATATTCTCTGGAGTCTCATAGGACAGTGATGGCGAACCTTTTTTGGTTTGTGTGCCAAAAGGGTGTGTGTGCACACGTTGACGCGCACGCACGTGCCCACACCCATTCCCTCCCCCCCATGCAAGCCTGGGACGGTGAAAAACGGGCAAACGGGCAAACCGGAAGTTCGGAAAAACGCACTTCCGGTTTGCCCGTTGGGCCATTTTTCGCACTCCGGGGCTTCAGGAAGCTTCCCTGAAGCCTCCGGAGGGCAAAATAGCCTTCCCCAAGGCTGAAAATCAGCTGGCCAGTGCGCGCATGCGCGCTGGAGCTGACATAGGGCAACGCCTCGCGTGCCCTCTGATATGGCTCCGCGTGCCACCTGTGGCACGCGTGCCATAGGTTCGCCATCACTGTCATAGGATAATTTCATTTCAATTTGCTCATTCATTCACTCATTCAAACTACATCAGGTCACTTTTTAATACCCATTCCTTTCTGGTGTTCGTTCCACTTTCTTCAGCCTGCAGCTCACTACTGGTCTACATAAATCAGGGGTGTCAAACTCGATCCCATTGTGGGTTGTATCAGGATTTTGTTTACCCATGGCAGACCTGAGTGGGCATGGCCTTGTCATCATGGCCAACTGGGTAGGCATGGCAGGGTGGGCCAGGGCCGGGGCGGCACAGGCTGTTTTCTCGCCATCTCTGGGACGGCCCCGTGGGACAATTCTGGGCCTATCGTGGGCCGGATGCGGCCCACGGGCTGCTGTGTTTGACACATCTGACATAAATCAATAGTGACTGCAGGATGAGAGTTTTAACCAAAGTTCTTTTCTAGCCTTGACAAGATGCTTATACCCTCTCACATATACAACAAAAAAATTCATTCATGAGATCTGGAACTATGGCCTGAGGCAGGCTAGATAAACTATCCAACTAACAGACATTTTTAAAGCAAATGAATATGATACCTTTAGGAGTTCCCGGGGTTCACTTCCTTCATCCACAACAATCAACTGTGCTCTCCCATTCCGTTCATTGTCTCTAATGCCCGCAGCAACCTGAGTAGCTTTCAAGCGCTCATATTTATTGCAGGTAGAGCCACACCACTGGTAGATATGCTACAACAAAACAAACACAATTTCAGTTAACAGAATTTATTTAGGAAAGCATGAATGTGAAGTATGAAAAATGTAGGATGCTTAGGGACTTTCCTTCATTTTATGTACATAACAATCAGCGAGGGGGTACTGAGAGACAGCCACCATCCAGTAAGCTCTGTGATCAACAGGGACTTGAACATGAGCCCCCAATCCAAGCAAACACCCTTAACATCTATTTTACTGTTGAAATTATTTTCAGAATTCCAGGTGCTTGTCTTTCACTGCAAAATACAGAAGTTAAACATTTTTTTTTGTCTTAGAATATAGAAGCATAGTTGAGAAAACTGTGAAAATCCCTTTGTACTTCACAGGAATTTATATGTTCTTTTTAATATTAATATGGATTACATTTATGGAAGGTTTTCCCTTCTGAAAGGTTCTAGGCCAGTCTTTTCAAGCTTGGTGCTTCCAGATTTGCTTTCCATATTTTATGGCCAAGAATTCTGGAATTGTAGTTCCAGAATAGAGATGTTGCATTCTAGTAGGTTAACCTTAATAATCAGGAGCTTCTATATTTCCACAAGGAAGGTTCTATTTTCATAACAGGAAGCAGAGTTGCACATGTTTTTTCTCTATGCATATAAATTCCAGACACATAAATCACAGGTTCCAAGCAAAATTTATTCTCAAAGGATCCTTTCTGCTAATTATTAACATCTAGCTGATGAAAAAAATGAGGCGAAAAACACAGAGAAAACTAGTATAAGCCATCTTATATTAGAAATTGGTTCTGTTTTTGCTGACAAACACATTCTAAGTACTAATTAGATCCAATCCTGTTAATTCTTTGAGATACCCATCTTGACTGGGTGGTCACCTATCTGAACTCAGAAGACTTACAACAAGGATTTTAAAAGGCGAACTCAGAACTCCTACTCCTCTAATAAAAGGCATTTAAAGAAAATGGGGTGCATACTCATTCTGCATGATTCAACCACCCAGCAACAAAAATTGCCAGCTCTGGGGCTATGGCTGATCCACTGGCCCAAAAGCAGCCTAGAAAAGTTTCCTCTTACTTCCAGAAATAGAGCAAAGGGAAAATGTGATAATCTATTAATACTGTAGTATATCTTGAACTTTTATTAGCCTATTTGGATGCTATTTAGCAATGAATAGTACTAACAGTTAAGCAAATACCGTGTTTCCCCAAAAATAAGACCCTGTCTTATATTTTTTTGAACCCTGAAATAAGCGCTTGGCCTTATTGCCATGCACTCAAAAGCCCAATTGGGCTTATTATCAGGGGATGTCTTATTTTTGGGGAAACAGGGTAGCATGTTCTCATTTACCAACACTAGGGTACATTTGCTCAGAAAAAGTTACAGAACTAACTGTATTTTTGATATCATGGAGCATTTGAATTTCCATCAATTTCTATTGCACATAATACATCCCAACACAGGAACAAAAATTAAAATCATACTACAATATGAATTTACAAATATATTCAATGGTATAAAAGCAGATGGCATAGAAAATTAACTTCAAAATTTTGTTTTAGAAAATATTCAATATTTGTTCTAGATATATATTGCATGAATAATTGCTTGGCATGTAATTCAATTCAATTAACATTTAATTTTAGCTGAAGTTAAATTGATTTAAATACAGCTAATATCATCACTATTTATGTAGCAATTTCTGTCTTTGCTTGATTAAAAATTGTAATTCAGCAGCAACGTGTCACACACACACACACACACGTGCTTTAGGCTCACTGCACAATATTAGATAGGTCTTTCTAAATAGAACAGGTAGATTTAGAAAGAACTCTCTGCGCATAGTAAACACATTACAAACACAAATACAAAGTGTTTTATTTTTCTTTTCATTTTAGCAGAGTCTTTTTTGTAAAAGAAAACAGTGCATAATAATGATAAAGGAGTGAGAAGGACAATATTGGTTCTTTCAATTTTACTATGGTAAAGGTAGAGAGTTAAAGCAAAAGAAGGTAAGACAAGGTCCTGAAGTGCTTTTTAGAACATGAGAAGTAAAAAAAATCATTGCTACACTTATATAAAAAGAAGTGGTTTAAAGGTTTCCATTAATAGCTTCTGCTTTTCCCCACACAGAACTCTGGAGAAACATCCTGTTCAGACTGGGATTTTCCACTGTTAACAAATTGAGACATTATTTCCATGACAGCCTGGATCAAAAACTTTTCATATAGGGCCCATGTAGTTCCTTGGAAGTTGGTGTATGTGTTTGCCAGTTAGTATATAAAAAAAAGAAAGAATAAGAAAGGCAGTAAGGATATTCTTTTCTACAGCCAGTAGAAAAGGGAAGAAAGCAAGGTCCCAATAGCAAGACTCTTTCCATAACCTGCTTTCCTTGTCATAAGCACTGACCAACAGCACCTGGCAATTGGTCTTGGCCCATTTAAATTCCACACTCATGGCTACAGGCTGTTTCTAATGAATAACAAACTTCTGTCTTCCCCAAATCTCTATGAACGAAAACTGTGTTACCATATTCTTGCCACTAGCAAAACATTTTGTGTCTATAAAAGCCATGTTTTACATTTCCATGCTTGTCTTTGTCTACCTGCCAGAGATATGACCACAATTTTCTAAATGACATGAATCATAAAACCATAAAGCTGGAATGACTTTAGGCATCACCTCATCCAACCTCTTTCAGAGAATAGGATGCATTACATAATTGTTGACAAATGACCATCTGGCTTCTATTTAAAGAACCCTGGGGAAGAAGAACTTACAACTTCGTGTGGTTGTTTATCTGAAGACTCATATCTTATCTCCCTTCAATCATCTACCATTGATTAAACATATGCATTCCTTTAACAGTTCCTCAAAAGTTTGGTTTCCACACTCCATAGTTTCTTGGTAGCTGTCATTGAAACTTGCTCCAATTTGTCAAGAGTAATTTATGAATGTGGTGCATAGAACAATACTACACTACCAAAAGTGGGCTCTAATCAGGATAGAATAGAGTGGAACAATTACTTTCCATACTCTGGACTCTATGCTCCTACAGTATTAATGAATCCTAATATCTAATTTACCTTTTTATCAGCTGCTTCACATTTCTTAAACTTGTGATCTAAAAGGCCTATTCAAGTCCACAATATGGACAGGTGTATTTGAAATTCATTCTCGTCCCATTGCTTTTGAGCATCTCACTTCTGCAATTTCTGTTTCCTTTTGCAGTAACATTGCATCAAGGGTATTTTTCATAATTCTGTGTGTGACAGTTGGCCCACATTCCATGATAATCTCTATCTATGAATCATACCTCCTGACCACATATAGTGGGAGGAAACTAAATGGAGGATATATCAAATTTGACTCTTGTCTTGTGAGAATAGAATTGTTTCAGTTCTTCAGCACTTCTACTTTCTATTGAGAAATGAAACAAAATAAAACATACACACAGAGAGAAATATATACATATACACCCATTTTTAAAGTTAAGGTTACAGATTACTTAAATAAAATATAGATTTTATTTGACAAATTTAGGATTTCTAAGAAACAGGATTTCCTGCAAATTTTCTTTTTGCAACCTGTACAAGCTATAACTATAAATTAATAGTAGCAAACCTCCTCTGATATTGAGTCTTAAATCATATAAATTCCAGAAAACCTTTTCCCAACCTGGTGCTTTCAGATTTTCAGTAGGGGGCGGGAATTATTAAAGTTATTAACCAACACATCTGGCAAAGCATTCAAATTAGAGTAAGGCTAGGCAAGACATTCTGGTTTGAACTTATACATTATATGGTATTTGCAGGACTTTCTCTTGTTTGTTTTGAAAACATGAGATCTGTGACAACTTACCGTTCCAAGATCTACGATGAAGCAGTCTCCTTTGTTGAAACTCTCCCAGCTAAGGGGAACTTCTGTAGCTCTTACTACTCTCCGGCCCTTGATATGTAGGAGTCTCTGAGCACTTAGGTCATTTGTAATTACATGCTTAAAACCAGAAGCAATGCCACCTGCCTGGAACAACAAGCACATCAAAGAACCTAGGCTTTAGCAGCATGTATTAGAGATCATAACAAAACACGTTTCCAGAAAACTTAAATTTGGAGACTATGCATGCACTATATGCTTGGAGCTTCAAGTACATACAGGCAAACCATAAAACTTATTTGCTTTAGTTCTCCCACATTCAGGTGTAATCAGCAGTAACAGCTCCATCTAAGAACAGTTTCTCGACAGTGACTTCAGCAGAAATGGGAGAAAAATGAGGATCACTTCACATCAAAGAGAGATATATCTTTTGGTACTTTTGGCAGAAACAAGCTATAATAAACAGGGCTATACAATGCAAACAGATAGGGAATGAGTTTCCCACATTTTTTTTCTAGTTTTGTGGCTTTTAAAGTATTATCTTAACATTTTAAGAACATTTGAGGCTTGACTGATATCATTACTATTATTCAGTTGACATCACTGAAATTCTGCAGTCCGGTTGCTTAGGTTTCCAAGGACTGCGAAAAATTAATTAGAGAACAATACAGCAATTTTTATGACTTTTCTTGTTTCTTTCTTTTTTCTAATTTTTTCCTTATGTTACTGTAATTTTTAATTCTGAAAAAAAATATCAGTAACAATTGTAGAAAAAAAAAGTCCTATCATTTTCTTCATTAACAATCATCCTTGATAGCCAGGAAACTAAAGTTCATGAAACAACTTCCTGGTACACTGAAGGAGGTACACTAATCTAAGAGTTCATCAACTGAATTCTCTCACTGAGTTCATAATTCTTTAACTAAAGAGGCTTGGTAGTAATTATGCCTATTATTTAAAATGGATAGGATTACGACCTGCTTTGATTTTACATTTAATATTACACTGATATTTTAATGTAAACAATTCTTGAAAAAGTCTCTTATTTTCATGCTATACCTTATATTTAATGCCTCCTTTGAAGTATCCAACGAATTGTGTGGACTCATAGCCTTGGATTTCTCGGTGCTGCACAGGTTTCCCTCCAAGATAATCATCCAGCTGAACTGTAAAGATGGCTGCTGCAGTGCTTTCGTCCTGAGTACATTCTTTACCTACGAGAAAGTGTAGTATGGTTCTACTTAGAGAAACAGAGAAGGAACAAGACCAGGATGCTGCAGATTCTGAATAATCACCCAGACTAGAAACCAATTATCCATCTTCTGTGAATTTCTCCAAATTTCCTTAAAAAAAAAAAAAAGAAATTGGTGACTATCATCACCTCATCTGATGACAGGGACATCAAAGCAACTTCTTGTATAAAGAACATTTGCTTGATTTTGATCCTGAAATAGTGGCTGTAGATCCTGCTAAGGAACTGTAGAAAGTTCAAATCAGTGAAAAACTGATAAAAAGATCCAGTCTTCAAACAGCGGAAGGCCTATCATATAGAATAGGACAGTGATGGCGAACCTATGGCACACGTGCCACCGGTGGCACGTGGAGCTATATCTGCCGGCACGCGAGCCGTTGCCCTAGCTCAGTTCCAGCGTGCATGTGTGCACCGGCCAGCTGATTTTCAGCTCGCGCAGAGGCTCTGGGAGGTCGTTTTTTGCCTCCGGAGGGCCTCCGAGGGGCGGAGGAGGCCGTTTTCGACCTCCCCAGGCTCCAAGAAAGCCTCTGGAGCCTGGGGAGGGCGAAAAACGGGCCTACTGGGCCCACCGGAAGTTGGGAAACAGGGGAGCGGGGGGGTCATGCGGTGCGCATGCGTGCGCATGCGTGCTTTCGGCACCCGAGGAAAAAAAGGTTCACCATCACTGGAATAGGACATAGTACATTTTATACTGACCTATAAAACAGGACTAGACTTATGGATTTAAGTTGTAAGACAGTTTTAGGAAAAACAGCCTGGTGATATGGCAGTGAATTCAGTGACAGGTGTGCATTTTTCCTTATTATAAATCTAAGCAACAAAAGCATTTGATAAATACTATAATGAAGAACAATTTTAATCCAATATGAACAATTTTATTAGCTATATTACTGTTTTTCCTGAAAAATTTATCCCACTAGCATAGTTGATGACTAATTTTTTGCTTTCTCCTCAGTTACAGATGTATTCTCAATTCTCTAGGGGGGGCGTGGCCAATGACTCGGCACCACGGACGTTTCCCTCGGAACCTCCAAGGGAAATGCCAAATTTCCAGTTGTTCGGGGACCCGGAACCATCTGGAACCGGGTCGGAGCCACCTTGGAGGGGTGGTGAAGAGGGGAGGCACAGGTCGGTGGACCGGAGGGATCTGCAAACCTCCCAGGAAGCCAGCACTAGCCTCCTGACCAGCAGCTGCGAAAAGGCGACTCATTGCCATTAGCTGAGATGGCCACAACGGAACGATTGAAATAAAGAGTTTGTGGACTGCCTGGGTGAAAAGATTTAAGCGTTTCTGCAGGAGCGGTGTGGAAGTAAAGTACTGAAGGTTAATGGAAAGGAAGAAGGGTAATAAGACATATGTTAATAGATTTATTTGTATCAATGTTATTAATTGTGTATAGCTAATTATGGTATAAGGTTTTTATATAAGATCGGTATATACATTATGTATACTTTTCATATACATTATGAAAAGTGAAAATTAAACTTTGATGATAATTTAAAAGGGATGAATTTAGAAAGGAAAAAGGTAAATAAGGTATATTATAGTAGGTGTAATTGTTGGAATGCTATAAAATTTGTATAATTATTATTTTAAAAGGTTTCTATACAAGATTTGTAATGGAAAGGAAGAGGGATAAAAAGACATATGTTAATAGATTCAATTGCATCAATATTATTGTGTATAATTAATTATGATATAAGGGTTTTATATAAGATTGGTATATGATGATATATATTATAAAAAGTGAAAATTAAATTTTGATGATGAACTTAGAAAGGATGAAGGGAAATAAATTACATTATAGTAGGTGAAATAGTTGGAATATTATAAAAGTT
>QLTV01001722.1:865581-884734 GCA_003457575.1 Thermophis baileyi
CTCTCCCTCTCTCTCTCTCTCTCTCTCTCTCCCCCCCTCCCTCCCTCCCTCTCCCTCGCCCCCTCCCCCTCCTCCATTTCTTGCAGTTTAAGGAAACAGCAGCATTATTTTTCAACAGAAACAAACAGTTAAAGACAGGAAATCATTGACCGTAACTAGAACCCACAGCCCTTTAGATAGCATGAGATCTGATGTGAAGATAAAATACCTAAAACAGTTCCCAAAGTATGAAGAAAATAATGTGCTCAGATATGGTTTGCATACAGTTACAGTATGCTTTCGTGATAGTTCTACGGTGTCTCAGAATGCAGCTCTGAAAGAAACGCCTGGACCACATATGCAAAAAGGTGGCTGAATATAATCTAAATACTTTTTATGAGAAAAAAATTGATTGGAAATTGAAAATCAAATTAGACTTAGAATAACTTGTCTCTTTAAATGTACACTAATTGACATACATTAAAATGAAGTTTCATTGCATACAGGTCTCAAAGGGTCACCACCTCCAATGTACACTACATAAACATGACTAAATAAATAAATAAATAATAATAATAAATATGCATAAACCCACATATATTATATGACACAGAGAAACAACACAGTCTAGTTCAGATGTATAAATGGCGAGAAAAATGAATCTTGAGAGTTTACCAGACGGATGGCATAGGGAACAAAGCTGTTACAGAATCAGGTAGTCCTAGCTAGAAATACTTCAAAACCTCCTCCCAGAGGGGAGCAACAGAAACAGACCGTAAAGTGGATGTGTGGGGTCTCTAACAATGCTTTGAGCACTAAGCACATAGCGCTTATAAGCAGTATCCTGAACAACAGGAAGCGAGCTTCCTATAATCTTCTCGGCTGTCCTTACCACTTTCTGTATGGACCTTCTATCTGAGTCACTGCTACCACCATACCAGTGATGCAGTTTGTTAAAACACTCTCAATCGTACCTCTGTAAAAAGTGGCCAGGACAGAAGAAGAAATACGTGCTCTCCTTAGACAAATTAGACAAATATTGTACTTTATCAATCTTCTTGCTCTCTTGGTTCTGCATGTATTGTTTTCCCTGTTATAATCATTACCAGAGTGTCTTGTCTTGCACATCAACTGGAACAGCATCTTCTGAAGATCTGGATGTCTCCTATTATTTTGGCTTTTTGTAAGGCATCAAAGACCTGATTGGTCCCCAGTGTTTGAGGCCAGGAGGTTAAATGAGCACGGTTGGCTGATCTCTTTGGTTTCACTCCTTAGATTAGAACTGGAATGTTTTTAGATTCAGATTTTCATGTTTATCCGGTTGGTTTGGGTTACTGCAGTATTTATGCTATGTTATGTTTCAGATTTAATCCTTGTTTGCTGCCTAGAGTTACTGTATCTGACTCTTAAATAAATATCCAAATTACTCAGGAGATACTAATCTTCCTTAAACAACTGTCTTTGTGGTTGTTATAGATTTTTTTTAAAAAATAATTCACCTTGTTAGTACTATTTCTTTTTTCTTTTAACTTACAATTAGTAAATTATTTTGAAATTTTGGAAAGATAGTAGATAAATGTTTTAGATACACAGTCTATATCTTGCCACTTCATACAGTATTTTCTATATATCTAAATTTCTTCAGAATGCATGTTTTATATGCAAATTTCTATCAAGTGAAAAATAAAGCTCTGTATCCATTCTATATATCCACACATTATACGAGAGAGAGCCAATTTGGTCTAATGGTTAAGGCACCATTAGACTTTAAAGTGGAGACTATGAGTTAAAAGTTCCACCTTAGTCATGAAAATCAGCTGAGTGAGTTTGGGCTAGTCTTTCTCAGCCCAACCAACCTCACAGGGTTGTTGTTGTGGAGAAAATAGGAGGAGGGGGGGAAGGTATGTTAGATATGTTCACCACCCTGACATGGCGATGGTGATTGGATAATTGTAAAAATCCTAAAAATATCTCTCAATTACTGGCAATGCAAATCTCTGTCTCTATATCCCTATATATATGGGATATAGAATTTCCAAGGATTTTTTTTTCTTTTTCACCTGACAGAAATTTGCATTGCCAGTAATTGAGAGATATTTTTAGGTCTTGAGGAGAAACTACATTTTAATTAGGCCATCTATCTCTGATTGCGCCACTGACATTCTGTACATTTCCTATTTTCTTACTTAGCATCTGAACAAGTTTTTACTAGAAAGTACACCTTAGGGAGAATACTGTATTATCTCAGCCACCTTTGCAAGTACTTTTCACATAAATAACCACCACAGTTTTTAAAGGTCTTTAAATTCAGACTAATACATAACTGTATGAATATGCAAAATTACTTAAAATGTTCAAATTGGTGGTGTTTGCTAATTTAAAGTTATCTTCTTCTAAAGAATTCTGGCCAGCATAAATCATTCCAGCTAGGAATTCTGGGATCTGTGGTGTTAACACAATGGGAGAGTGAGTTGTTAGAATTTTTCTTTGCAATTCATCACACCACCTACACGGATGGCAAATTGGAGATTGCTCCCAAAATGTGAACTATACATTAAGCTGTAAGATGAAACTTTCATCATATTGTACTATTTTTTATTATTTGAGAAAAGCAACACTGATCTATCAAACCACATGATCATAGCACTATATTGACCATATAATAGCACTTATAGCACTTAGACTTATATACCGCTTCATAGTGCTTTACAGCCCTCTCTAAGCGGTTTACAGAGTTAGCATATTGCCCCCAACAATCTGGGTCCTCATTTTACCCACCTCAGAAGGATGGAAGGCTGAGTCAACCTTGAGCCGGTGAGATTTGAACCACCGAACTGCAGCTAGCAGTCAGCTGAAGTAGCCTGCAGTGCTGCACTCTAACCACTGCGCCACCTCGGCTCTAAGATGGCACTCTAGTCTCCTGTCAACCTATTTCTTTCTAACTGTAACCAATCCCACAGTGAAGGACACAGTGAAGTGTCTTTGGGCCAGTCATTCTCTCTTAGCCTAACTTATTTCATAGGATTGCTGTATAAAAACAGGAGAAAGGAATATTAGGTATGATTGCTTATACATATGAAAAACAAGTGGGTTAAAAAAAATTTTTTTTAACTGTCTAACAAATATTAAATTAGGTGCATATTCAGGCTAAGATTCTACTTTCCCTTTAGCTTTATATTTGAATTTGGAAAGGCTTTTAGCTCACAGCTTCACTATTTTTGCCTTTTGTATGCATTTTTCTAAGTGCTTTTTAATTGAATTGCAGGCCAAATGCTCTTCAGTTTAGCCTCAGGAATTCCATTGCAGGCTTCAGAGCACTTTAAAGAGACTATTGGGCAGTGGCTGATTAATTTTATCTAAAAGTTACTCCTATTATAAAGGTGCAGAGATAATTGTGTCTTCCTTTCCTGTTTCTAACAGGAAAGGGAAATACTGTATATACATATGCAAGAGTTCTAATTTAATTTACTTATCATTTATTCTACACAATTTTTAGATCATTTACTAAAATGATTGAATAAATATATGATAAAACATGATAAATAGAAGCATATTTGAATAAACAACTCATAGCCCTTTAAAAATCAAATTAAAAAGCTTGGGCAATCAAACGGTTCTCCAGGCACCATCAATTTAGGCCTTGAAAGCTAACAAGAAATTCTTCAAAACCTTCTGGGATAATAGGATCAAAGAAGTCAAACACACCCTGGAGGTCATCTGTTCCATACTGATGTGGCCCCCTTCAGAGAAGGTTTGCTTAATCACCCCAAGATTTCACAGGATGAACAGGATCATTTTGTACAATGTGGTCCCTAGTGTAATCTTATGCCCTGTTATGTAGACCTTTAATATAAATAAGACAAATACAAACTTAAATCCAAACTTGATTGCAGAAAATACGACTTCAGTAACAGAGTGGTCAATGACTGGAATGCACTACCTGACTCTGTTGTTACATCCCCAAACCCCCATAACTTTAACCTTAGACTGTCTACTGTCGACCTCACCCCATTCCTAAGAGGTCTGCAAGGGGCGTGCATAAGCGCACCAGCATCCTACAGTCCCTGTCCTACTGTCTCAATTTTTTTCATACACATTTACTATGTTCATATTTATGTTTATACTATACCTGTTATCTTGTACATGTTTGACAAATAAATAAATAAATCGTCGTCATCATCATCAATCCATATAAGTCAGTATATTATAGCTATAGCTTCCAAAAGCTTTGTTCTCTGAGCTGAAATCCATCTTCCAGTTTCCCAAAATTATTATTCTGCTGTAAAAGTTCTGCTGCTTTCCTATCTTATTTTCAGAACCTTTTATGATGGTGTATTGGCTGCTGTTGCTATTGTTTCTTTCTGTTTGACATCTTTCCATCAGTTTGCAATTTTTCAGGTGTCCTGTGTTTCCTCATTAGAAAATAGCCATATCCATTTCCAATTTTCCTTGTAAATGAATTGAATCATGGAAAGGTAGACGGGGTGTGCACTGCTGGTCAAATAACTACAATAAAACTATACATTTAGACGTCCCTTCGTTGTGAGTAGCCATGCAAATTTCACTTTGATTTTCTTCTCCCATGGAAAAACTTTGTTACATCAAATTTTTCCTCATCAAATTCAGAAAATTGTTATAAAATTCAGGTTTTGTGGTTGTTGTTGTTTTTTAGCACAACCCAATAAATGTTGTCCAAAGTGTCTTGTCGTAAGTGTCAATTTGTTAAAATAGATAAGTTGGGGAGAACAATTTATAAATGATTCAATAGAATTCAAAGCTGTGAATTAAATAATTGTCTGCCACATTCAATACTGTATTACAATGAAGTAACCAAAATGCGTTTGCAGAGGAAAAAATGATCAGCCTAAGAATGAACCCTATTTATTATGTCAAGTCTTTCTATACTTTGGGAGGTACTACAACTTGAGTTAGATATAGGCATGAGGGATAATATGATAGGGGATAAGTCCTTTCCAGCATCTCAGGTCTTCTGCACTCCAAAAAGTCCTAGCAGACTGGTTTATATATAATTCATCTATATTTATTATAGATATATTATAGATTAGATGGTTTATGACTGGTTCCTTCAATTCTTGGCACAGGAGACTCAACAGTTACAAGTGCATTGACAGAAAGTATAGTGATGAGACTGTAATCTTTGGGCCACTTTGGGAAACTTTTTTATGTTGATTTACAAAATTTCTGTATTGTATATTTCCACCATGTTATCTTGAATTGCAAAGTTCCTAAAAAGTCAAGCTTATCAACTACATTACTGTACTGTAAAAGTATTAGATTAGGACTGGAGAGCAGTTTTGGGTAGTTACCATATATCATCCTAATATATTTTAAAGAATGGAAAAATTGAGAGTCAGGAAAGAAAATAGGGCATACTAAATTTTGCTCCTGGAGTAGTGGGGATTATAAGTATATATACAAATAATAAAACAAGTTCCAGGAAATAGGCCAAATCTGAGCAAGAGTATGTATTATTAAAATGTTGATGTGCCCTCCATTTCTGAGAGAACGTTGTAATAACAGAACCTGATTTTGCATATTTACAATATACAGTATGTGACAACATAAGCTATAGGAAGTTTTTCCCCTCCATAATCCTCAGGAATCTTCTTGAGATACACCAGAATTTAAGGAACTGGATAGCTCTGCTTTATTTATAATGTCTGTTTCCCCACAGCTTATCCTTGATAGTGTAAATATATACTAGAGTTAAAGTGCTTAGTTTTTTCACCTTTATCTTACGATATCCTGTTTATATCACAGTTTCAGAGGTGGGTTCTTCCCGGTTCAGACCGGTTCGCCTGAACCGGTAGCGACCCGCTGGTGACGTCATGGTGATGTCATGGAGCCGGTTCGGTCGGTGCCGGTCCGTGGGCACCGCCATCTTTTTTTTAGATTTTTTTTTTTTTGGAAAAAAAATTTTGGGGAATTTTTTTTATTTTTTTTTCTTCTGCACATGCACAGAAGCTGAGTTTCTGGCACTGTGCATGCATCGCCATCTTGTTTTTGGCTTTTTGGGGGGAATTTTTTTTATTTTTCTGCACTGCACATGCATGGACAGATTACCTATCTAGAGTCTCTAATCTCTGCTCTCCAAGCAGAAATTAGGCATCCAATTCAGCCATTCTACTCTATTGAGCTGCCGCGCTATCAGCCCCCTCTACCACAAAGATCCTGCAGGAGAAGGGAAGTATGGCCCACCGTGGGATCTGGCAGGGTGAGACCTGTGAAACATAAACACAAAACTTATGCTGTGTCCCAGCATAACAGATACAGTGCCCTTGCTGACCTTAATAGAGACACTAAAGTGACAGGTCAAGGTAGTTGTGATAATGATAACTCAAATAAGCAGGGGATCATGGTCCAAGTTGAAGAACTTGCTTTGGATAGGGGAAAGTGTGAATCAGGTATTACACTTCAGTCATGCAAGAAGAGCAAGGTATCCAAAAAGAGAAGCCACCTTCTGGTTGGTGATTCAATTGTAAGGGATATAAATTTAGGAAAGGATATGGAGGTTTTGAAAGAGGTCAGGTGTCTGCCAGCAGAGACGAGGTGTATCTTTAAGATAGTCAAGAATGCCAGTAAGAACTGTGATATTGATGCTAATATACATCTTGGCACAAATGATCTGTCCCAAAAAGATGTGCTTTCTGCGCAGAATGATTTCCAGAGCTTGGGGTACAAACTTAGTAGTATAGGCTGTAGCCTTACTTTTTCAGAGGTTTTACTAGTATATAAGGAACAAAAAGGAAAAGGCCAGCGTATAGCAGAGTTTAATGTGTGGCTAAAGAAATGGTGTAAAAGGGAAGGCTTTGATTATATTAGTCATGATATCTGCATCTGGTCCAATGAAAAACTGTACAAAAGAGATGGTTTGCATCCATCAAAGAAAGGGACTGAGTTACTTGGCATTAAATTCACAGATTTTCTAGATAAACATTTAAACTGCACAGCAGGGACAGAGAATTAATTAATACAGAACATTTCTGTCCCCAGCAATCTAAAATTAATAGGGTTATCAATGCAAGTAACATAGATGTTAAGGCGCGTAAGAATATCAACCTTGCTGTCAAGCAAAAATAATAGTGAGTTCCATACCATGTGTTTTTGGCCTCCCGAACCCGCCATGCATCCTGTTTTTGCCCTCCCCAGCCCCCAGGAGCACTCTGCAGGCCTCCCAAACCCTTCACGCGTCCCATTTTTGGCAAAAACGGGATGTGTGTGTGTGTGGGGGGGGGTGTTTCAGGAGGCCAAAAACGTATTGGCTGTATTCGGTCTATAAGACGCACAGACATTTCCATCCACTTTTTTGGGGGGGGGGGAAGTGTGTCCTATAGTCCGAAAAATACGGTATATCTTTCAAAGATCCTGGAGCACTGGAGAACTGCCAGAGGACTGGAAAAGAGCTGATGTAGTTCCCATATTCAAAAAAGGGGGGGAAATAGATCTAGGAAACTACAGACCTATCAGCCTGACCTCAATACCAGGGAAGATTCTGGAAAAGATAATCAAGCAACGAATCAGTGAACACCTAGAAGCAAACAAAGTAATAACCAAAAGCCAACATGGGTTTGTCAAAAACAGATCATGCCAGACTAATCTTATTGCATTATTTGACAAAGTGACAAAATTAGTGGACCAGAGGAATGCTGTCGATATAATTTACTTGGACTTCAGTAAGGCATTTGACAAAGTAGACCATAACCTACTACTTGATAAAATAGAAAATGTGGGTTAGACAGCATCACCACCAGATAGCTTCATAACTGGCTGACCAACTGCACTCAACGTGTAGTCCTCAATGGAACTGCATCTACATGGAGGGAAGTATGCAGTGGGGTACTCCAGGGCTCTGGTTTAGGCCCAGTACTGTTCAACGTATTCATCAATGATTTGGACAAGGGGATAGAGGGGAACTCATCAAATTTGCAAATGACACCAAGCTAGCAGGAATAACTAACACTCCAGAAGATAGGCTTAAGATACAGAAGGATCTTGACAGACTTGAACATTGGGCGCTATCTAACAAAATGAAATTCAATGGTGAAAAAAGGTAAGGTTCTACATTTAGGCAAGAAAAACAAAATGCACAGTTACAGTATATGTGGCACTTTGCTCAATAGTGGTGACTGTGAGAGGGATCTTGGAGTCCTAGTGGACAATCACTTAAATATGAGCCAGCAGTGTGCTGCAGCTGCCAAAAAAGCCAATACCTAGGCTGCATAAATAGAGGGATAGAATCAAGATCACGTGAAGTGTTAATACCACTTTATAATGCCTTGGTAAGGCCACACTTGGAATACTGCATACAATTTTGGTCGCCACAATGTAAAAAAGATGTTGCGACTCTAGAAAGAGTGCAGAGAAGAGCAACAAAGATGATTAGGGGACTCGAGGATAAAACATATAAAGAACGGTTGCTGGAACTGGATATGTCTAGTCTTATGAAAAGAAGGACTAGGGGTGACATGATAACAATGTTCTAATACTTGAGGGACTACCACAAAGAAGAGGGGGTCAACCTATTTTCCAAAGCATCAGAAGCAAGACAAGAAATAATAAACGGAAACTAAACAAGAAGAGAAGCAACCTAGAACTATGGAGAAATTTCCTAACAGTGAGAAAAATTAACCAGTGGAACTGCTTGCCTCCAAAAGTTGTGGGTGCTTCATCACTGGAGGCTTTTAAAAAGAGACTGAGCAGTCTCAGGCAGGAGCAATGGGTTGGATTAGAAGACCTCCAAAGTCCCTTTCAACTCTGTTATTCTATTCATTTATTTAATACACGATATAAAGAATGCTGGACAGCCTTTACCAAACTTAGTGAACACACCATATTTTGAATTGCCCTGAAACAGACTCTAATGCTGGGAAAGGGGAAGGAAAGAGAAGAAAAGGATGACCAATAGCAAGGTAGATGCACTCAGTTACAGTAGAAATGAATGCACCATTGGGAGACTTGAAATGACAGATTTGGGACACACAAAGGCCATGGTGAATATCTGTGTGGTCACAAAGAGTAAAAAATGACTTGATGGCACATAATCAATACTCCTGTTTTTTGTTTTGTTTTGGTTTTGGTTTTTTTTTGGATATACATCAATATCATTATATGAACAGTGAGGCATCTGGGTATCACTCATTTAAATACAGATAATAATAGTAATAATAATAATATTTGTTACATTATTCATACTTATGTAATTGTGGTATTATTATACATATTTGTATTAGAGTGTGTTCCTTCATTGTTTACTTTTTCTGTTTTTTTGTGTTCCATTCTAATATAAAAAAAATTATTATATTATTTAAACTTACATAGTGATACCATCTTTCAACATCTAATCTTTACATCTAGCTATTACTTTTAGTATATTATATAAAAATATGTATAATGATATTCCCCCTTGATCTTGTTTCTACCTCTATTCTAGCTCTCAGTAAAGCCAATCTTATATTAAACAGCATTCCCTTTCTAACCATCATCTCTTGCCTGCTTTAGTATTTAAATTCTTGTCCATTTTTTAACTTGCCTCCCAAACTCCTCCCTTGTCTCTGTCTACATCTTTCCTATTTAACCCAAATATTTCTTCCATCTCTACTATCTTTTGCTGCCGTACCTCCGGAGGATCTGCCCAAGGTTCAAAAATATCTTTCTTTTTATCCAATCCCATTTTTTTGCTCTCTTAATATATATTGTCCCTTATTTGATTCATAAATCTTTATTGTCTTCTCCTTCTTCTCTTCTTGCTTTATTTGTTGATTTATCTGTTCTGTCTCTTCCTCTGGTCTTTCTATCATCTCCCCTATTTCCTGTGTTTTATAATCTTTATTCATTGTCCCTTGTTGAACATTTTCTGATTTCCCCACAATGTCATGCATTAAGTCTTTTATCTCCCTGTGATTCTTTATCAACATATTATAAATACTTTGGAGCATCAACACCATTTCTTTTTGAAATCCACTCATCTCCCCCTGATTCAACATCTTGTCTTATTTTGATAGGTCCAAATATTGCTCAATAGCCTGTCTGTAGTCTGTCACTGCCCCAAAGTCTCAATTGTCTATGACCTCAGAAAGCCAGCTTAGAAACCATTTGCTCAATCCTAGCGTTGCTCCTCAGGGGAATGCAATAGTTATAGTTCTTTGTGACCCACAGTTAGTCAATTAGTTCCATTTAGGTAATCCAGGAAGATTTCCAAATGTCTCCTTAAGTCCACTCCGTAAGTTCAGTCATAGATCTTGGCATTTAAAAGTAGCTTTCTTTAGATGCCTTCCATAATCTCACAGTTAAATCTCCAATAACCATGAAGTAGACAGATATAGAACAATAGATAGCACAGCAGTCCTCCAGGTGTTATTTATTTCCACTTTTTCCCCCTTTGTCTTATCAGTACTTCCCAAGGTTGAGGGGGTTTTGTATATATTCCATTCACCAGTACATGGCACCTTCAACTTAAATTTCAACATTGCACAAAATATGACAAATGTTTATTTTAGGTTTTTTTTTGCAAATAGTCAATATTCAGACAAATAGTTCCAGCATTTTAAAATGCCTTACCAAAATATTGCCAATAAAATTTGAAAATCCAATCTTTCTATATTTTAAAGATTACTCTCCGTTTCTTTCTTCTTTCGGGTTTCTTTTCTTTCGGGTCTATAATTTTTCTCTCTGCAATTATTCGCTGCTTTAACAAGCATTTCAAAGAGTCTCTTTTCCAGGGTTTATTTTCTTTGGGGTTAGGTTCTAGGTAAAAAAAGAATCACGTCACCCAGTTCCAATCACTGTTCATCTACACCGCTCCAGCACATTCTTTGTTTCTTTGGCTGCCCCAGCTTCACAGCAGCCATAATGGCTGCCTCTCCTTTTCATCGTTGGATGGGAGGGAATCCCTGGGTCCAGCTGGAGAGCCGCCACTCTCCGCAACCTGCAGGGTGCCCCTCCTTTCTTTGTCACTCCTACAGGGTGACTTTAGCCCCTTGGGGGGTGCTCCAACAAGGAGGATTCGGCATGAGTATACGGAGTCCTGCTCCTTGAGTCCGATCTCACCACGACATCAAACCAGAAGTCTCAAAAATCAAGTCAAAAATGACTTGATGGCACATAATACTGCTATTGACATTAGCCAGGAAATGTAGTGTTATGCAATTAACTACCAGAAATTAAGTGATAGATTCAAATTTCTTTCAGATCAATGCTTGGTTTTTCTGCTGATTTCAAAGGAATTGGAGGAGCTTTAAGAGTCAATCAATTAAAATCAGACGGAAGAAAACCACTTGTATTCCAAACTAACTCATGTGTCATTTAGAGGAGATCAACTCTACTCTCCTAGAAATAGATAGAAATAAGGTATTTCTTTTCTACCCAAAACTTCAAGTGGTGAGTGAAGTCTTAGGGAGATCCTTGGTAGGAAAAGACCAATGCAAAACTGCTAAGCATTTTTCAGGATCAAAGAAAAACTATTTCACATCAAAGCATAAGATGATTCCTGTTCTGTTTATTAATAAGTACACTTCCTGGAAAACAGAATAAAATGCCCAATCTTTTTCTGGCTTCCCTTTACTCCAGAGACCAAACAGAAGTTGCCTTTGTTATTGAGAAAACCATCTTAAAACCCTTTTCATTATTTAAAGAACAAAAAGAAAAAGAAATTCAGATTAAAAATAAGATTATTAATGCAAATGACATTTCTTTAGACTATTAAATTTGGAGGTATACATTCCCCAAAGTCTTCCAAATTACTGATATTTAGGGTTTTTTCTCCCAGTTCCATCCATTTCTTTGCCCTGACCTAATATATTTTTTGAAGTGAGCACTTCAAAATGGCCTTCAAGATCATGCTTCTGGTCCCCAATTCATTGCAAACCTTAGCTTTATAGATATTGTGATGACCCAGGGCACAGCACAGAGGCAACACAGGCAGCTGGCAGTTCATTGCTCCAAATTTCCCTAAATGCTCCAATGTTTCTGGCAAGTCCCAGAACAAAGTGATGACACACACACACACACCAGAGGTGGTATTCAGCCAGTTTGCACCAGTTCAGGCGAACCATTGGCGGAAATTTGGCCAAGGTCGCCCAACCGGTAGTGATGGCCAGCTGGCCCTGCCCCCAAACCGGTCCCCTGGTCAACGCTCGCTCACCCCACCCGCCATGTTCGTCGCCACCATGTTCTTTGTGCATGCGCATCCCATTGCCTTGTAAGTCAATTGGGATGTGCATGTGTGAACATGGTGGTGACGGCATGGCAGCAGCTTTTTCCGCGACCTCTGGTACTTTTTGTCAGCCTGCAGCCAGCCGCCACCTCTTTGAGGGCCGCTTTGCAGCTGTGGCAGCTGGTTGCAGGCCGCCAAAAAGTACCGGAAGTTACAGAAAAAGCTGCTGCCATGCCATCGCCACCATGTTCTTCATGCATGCGCATCCCATTGCTTTGCAAGTGCAATGGGATGCGCATGCACAAAGAACATGGCAATGGCACAGCAGCAACTTTTTCTGTGACCTCCGGTACTTTTCAGCAGCCTGCGGCCAGGTGCTGCAGCCGCAAAGCGGCTCTCAAAGAGGCGGCGACTGGCCACAGGCCACCAAAAAGTACCGGAGGTCACGGAAAAAGCTTTTTGGCGTACTTTTTGGCGGCCTGCTTCTTTGCCAGCCGCTTTCCAGCAGCGGTGGCTGGCTGGGGGCCGCCGAAACTCTGGTCAGCTTGCCTTCTGGACTCTGGACCAGCCACCGAGGAAGGTAAGCAGCTTGAACAAAGAGGCGGTGTTGGGGGAGAAAGCAGGGCTAGGGCCGGGGCTGCTAAAGGAGGGGAAATGGGGGTGACTGGTGAAGGGAGGGCTGGGGTAGACAGGTGGAAATTCCAAAAATCTTCCTACCTTTTCCTGTGGGTATGGCTAGGTGGGGGGTCATGTGACTGAGTGGGCATGGGCGTGAGTGACATCAAGTTGGCCACACCCACTCAGTCACATGCCCCCCTCCTAGCCACGCCCATCGAACCGGTAGCAAAAAAAATTGAAACCCACCACTGACAGACACATACCTCCAGCAGCCTCTGAATGCAAGTAGTCCAGCCCAATGCTGTGAGCACAATGGCTGCAAAGCAAGAAATCCAGCAGGGCAAGTCAATGAGTCCAGGAAGCAAAAGAGCAAGGCAATTAATCCAGGAAACCAGGAAGAAAGCAGGAAATCCAGGAAACTTCAAACGTCGGCAATGGCACTCAACACTCCAGGAATTCAGTGTTTGTTCCCGAAAAATGCCCCTCCCCACAGCATCTCCTTAAGTCTCAGTCCCCAGGTGTGCCTTGTGAAGAGGGGGGCACTCTCCTCCCGAGTATCGAGTCAGTCTGTGCTGTTCTCATCTTCTCTCCACTCTCAGTGCTCAAGGATCAGGAGGGGGTGGTTCTTGCTCATCGTCTGAGCTCTGTCTCTCATGTTCACTGCTTAGCATTTCTTGGTCATCCTGTCCCCCTTCCTCCCTGCCTACAAGCCGTCCGAATCCTAAAAGGCCCTGGCCTGACTCGGCATGTTCCTCCCCACATTTCTCTGAAACCAACGAAGCCGCCCCCTTGATCTCCGTCGGCTCCAGTTCTGGCTCATCTTCCTCCGCAGATTCAGGCTCCGACAGGGACATGACAGATACCGTGTTTCCCCAAAAATAAGACCCTGTCTTATATATAATTTTTAACCCTGAAATAAGCGCTTGGCCTTATTGCCATGCACTCAAAAGCCCGATTGGGCTTATTATCGGGGGATGTCTTATTTTGGGGGAAACAGGGTATATAAATAATGCTTTATGGCAATTCTTCCCAAATAGTCTTTATTTTCTAGCCTTTGTAGTCTTATATGGAGATGCAACCAATATAATGAAAATACTGAAACATGGAAAATGTTATGACTCCAATAACAAGAATAGTCAATATAAACAACCATATAAAGTATCTGAATTTCATAATTTTATATGGCGAATATCTTCTTGGTTGAACAATTCTACCTTGAATGGACTCGGGGACCTCTGAACTTAGACAAAAACAGCATTTGCTATTATAGCTTTTCATATAGATGAATGCCTTTAAGAGCATTATTTCAATTTTTTATTATTCAAACTCATCAAATGTCTTCAATTTATAGTGTTACGATATTTTCTTATTGTTCTAATTAGTATTTAATCTGTGCAGTGTGAATCCCTAAGGGCAACAAATTGGTAGCAACATATCCATTTTGAAGACCTTAATACTATGCTACTAAATGCTATACAAGGTATCAAAGTTGTCTGTGGACAAATAAACAGTAATACAATCATGTTCAAAAACTAATAAACTACAAATGATCCTCTCTTGACATGCATTTAGGTTGGATGAATAATTCCTATTTCATTCCAAAAGCCATTATTTATCAGCAAGATTGCTCAGAAGCCTATCATACTGAGATTACATTGTGAAATGAGGCTGGAAATCTTTTGTCATCTGTATCTAAGTTTGCTTCTCTGATTCAGTCCACAATGCTCTTCAGTTTGTATTCTGATGTTTTATTGAAACCAGTTTTGGTACTGTTAAGATTTTAATGTATGACTTTTCCAGATATTTTTTTCATATAATTCTGCAATGATTGTTGCCCAGAATTTATAAATTATTTTCAAAGATAGCACTTTTTTTTTAAACAAAAACAAGATTCTATTCTTCAACTATATACAGGACAATACTCCTTGGGTTACAATGGCAATTGGGATAGGGATTTCTGTTGCTAAGTGATATGATCATAAAACATGACATCACATTTCCTGCTTTGCTTAGTAATGACAATCCCAGGACCATGTGGGTTAAGTGGGAAAAAATGGGAATCTTAGGCAATCCATTAGGTGCTGCAGGAGGCAGGGCAGTCCAGTGTTGCTCTCACTCTCATCAATTTTTCAACTGCCTGTGGTCTAATAACATCCCCCTTCACAAGACCCCATCATCTGTCAAGGTAAGAAGATACAGAGGTGCTGTGGGGAGGGTGCTATTGGACCACAGGCAGGTGAAAAATTAATGAGAGTGGGAGTGACTTCCAACTTGTGACAGCTTCCTCATTTGTGGAAAGCAGGTAGGGAACATTAGAATTTTCTAATGCAGGGGTGGGGAACTATGTACCTTTTATGACTTGTGGATTTCAACTCTCAGAATTCCTGAGCCAGCCATAAAAGGGACATAGTTCCCCACCTCTGTTCTAATGTAACAGCAGCTCACTCAATGTTGTCATTGCAATTTGGGCACAGAGAACCTTGATCACAAGCATGTGACTAAGAATGTTGCAATGGCCACAACTTCACAGGTTGTAATAAGTTCTCATATGCCCCTCATAAGTACCATTATAACTTTGAACAGTCACTGACTGAATAGGACTACCTGTATTTTTGTAGACCTATTCTTATTTACAATATAATGATTATAGTATAATATTATTATTAACGATTATATTTATAATAGTTTTGCTCTTATTTTAAAGTAAATTAATCAAAGTGCTGATAGCAGTTTCATTATATAATGACATTTTATGATCATTTGTTATGTATGCACATGTGTTTTGTTTCTTAATTTAACATTCACTGAACTAATAGCATGGGTGCATAGGTATGAAATAAATTATTCTATACTAGCCAGAATGCCATTGATTCTAAATGTTAAAAAGCAATAATAGTAACATTTAGGCAAATATTTTTGGAAATATTTTCATTACTCGTATTTCAGCTCCTGTACAGTTTGAGCTATACCTGTGGGCAGCAAGAAGCCTAAAGGTTCTGGCTTTACAAGGCTGATGACCTTAGACACTGACAATTCACATTGTCCTAAGGATAGTGATGGGGAATGGAGTGTTTTGGGTAAGCATTTTTCTTCCTTCCTTCCAGTCAGCTGTTGCTTTCGAATGGAAACAGGTATACTTGGTAATTTTTGCTTTATACTTGCTGCTGTTTTCCTTCTGATTTCTTTCTGATTCTTAATTGCCTAGAATGAAACAATTGAACACTCACTGTTATTCCTAGAGAATGTATCCAAGGATTTGCTATAATCCATTTGCACATTATCCTAGAACATGCATCCTAATCTTGCTATTTCAGACTTCTTTTCTTTCATTCTCTCATCTCCAGCAACTAATCTTCTGCCCTTTGCAACCCACAGAAACTGCATTTGTTTCTCCTAGAACTCACCTATTTAATACACTCATCCTCACCACTTGTCTTAACTAATCAGCATTTTATATGCCACTCCTTTTTTGTTGTTATCATTTTTTAAAAAAAAAATCCAACTCTCCAATAGTACAACCATAATGACAGCAACACAGGCTGTCTAATTGTGCAACTTTTTACCACATAATAACAGTTAGCATCTTTTAAAAATTCAGCAGCTAGACAACAAGGCTCAATATTGTTTGATACTTTTCAGGAGTTCAAATAACAAGCTACTGTGTAAACAAAATAAGTATAATGCAGCGGTTTTAATGAACCATGTTTGTTCCAAGCCAAAATAAATTCCAGCTATGTCTTGAAGAAATACTCTCAGAATATATCACACAACAGATCATGAAATATGAAAGTAATTATTTCAAGGAAAAAAGATTGTAGTCTATGAAATTCTCAATCATCCAGGTGATGGTTGTCCCAAAGGTGTTTTTTCAGAAGAAGATTCTTGGATAAGAAGTGAAAGGTTTCAAGGAAAAAAAAAACCAAGAAAGTCCCATTGCTTTTTGAAAAAAACAGCTTTGGGACATAAGATTGGAGATATCTCTAAGTTCAAAATCATATTTTACATGTTTATCAACCACGTAACAGAAAAAAAAAGTTTAGATAAGCATTTTTTTATATTTATTTAATCTATTCAGAAAGCCAGACTAAAATATTTTGGTAGGCTACTAAAAATTCTTAGTGAAAAATCACTTGCCTCTTTCAGCCACACTTTGCTTAACGTTTCTTCTACACGATCTATAATGGCAGTAGGTGCACCCCAATGGTTTCTATGCCTCTGAAAATAAAATAATTAAAACAGTTTGGGAGAACAATTAAATACTTCTGCAGTCAGAAAAGTATTTTTTAACTAAATAGGAAGTCACAGCAAAATAATAATGTCAATAATAAAGATTTGAAAGATAAATAAAAATGCCAAATCTAATCAAAACATCTGGCTGACTGTGCAACGAACCATAACAATAAGGAAACTTATTATAGAAATAGTTTAAAAGACAAAAGAAAATAAACCTTATGTATTTTGAATATATATATATGTGATTACATTAAATAAGAATTGTAGGGGAACATACTTCCTATGATGCAATTTACGCAAAGCAAAAAAAGGTTACATTTTCAAAATCAGTTCATTGGCAATAACCACTCTTGAAACTTAGAAAACCCTAGAACTAGTTTTTTAATACATCTTTAGATATTTGCTTTCTCAATTGTTTCCATGGAGGTTAAACTCCAGCAAATGACAATCTTTGCTGAGGCTTTTAAAACTCCTGCAACTAATATTCTCCTTAAAACTGCTCAAAACATCTATGGACAAATGCAGATAAAGAAGAATCAAAACCTGATTTATACTAACCGTAAAGGAACAAGCTTTTGTAGGCCAGGGCTCCTTGGGTAGAAATAGCTTTGAATCCCACTTCAGTTCTTTAGGCTTGTGGGTGATGAATTTTTCTTTTGAGCTGGACTTTTTTTTTCCATCTTTCAGAGGAGGCAGTCCATAAACTGAAGCAAATTCACAAACAAACAATAGTTTGTGCTTAATAACCATACCACGCAGAGGTGGGTTCTTACCGGTTCTATCCGGTTCTTTAGAACCATTAGTAACTCGGCGATGACGTCACGGAGCCAGTTCTGTCGGTGTCTCTGTGGGTGCTGCCATCTTGGATTTTGCTTCTGCACATGCGCAGAAGCTAATTTTTGTTTCTGCGTATGCGCAGAAGCTATTTTTTTATTTCTGCAGGCGCACGCGCATGGCGCGACCCTGAGCAAACCGGCAGCAAAAGGATCCACAAACCACCCCTGATACCACGCTATTGTTAACAATAGAAGGACTTAAGCCTGCAATCCAAAGCAGACTCGAAAATAGAATGCAAATTGTCTGCACTAAGAATTTAATTTAATAATAAGCAGAGTGTGTGCTATTCTTATTACTTTAGAAAAGGCAGGGGCATTTTTAAAATACAATGTAAAGTATCCAAGTCAAGTAAGGTATCCATCGACACCGGTAATTTTCTGGTAATCAGATGGTAGTGGTTTTCCTTCTTTGATTTTTTTTTAACTACCCAGCTACTTTATCCGTAACCAATTAAGAAATAACCATTTTAAAGCATGCCTAGACTATTTACAAAAAAAGAGAGCTTTGGAAGTTGTTTTAACATCAAATTTTAAAATGAAAATAGTGTAATAAAAAATATGTGGATGCAAGTTTTCACCTGCAAACTTTCACCTAAGTATCTCCAAAATGGCCCCAGAAAAAAAACTTGTTGAGCAATAGGATTACCAAAATAAACCTCATCCAGCTTCTCCCTCAGGTATCATTGGGCACTTTGCAAAGTATGCAGATAGTGGATTGAATCATATAATTACAGTAACTGTCTACTAAAAACATTAAGTACAATATTTCTAATAAATACTGAATAATGAATACTCTTCTAACTCAATAACTATTTGATTTTGGTCAGCAACACACATGATTAAAAAGAGAAACAGACAGAATTAGACATATGCAAGGCACTAATTTTGCAAGTTCAGTAGAACTGAAGAAAAGTAAAAGGAATTCTATAGGTCAGATTAAAGATCTACTTAGTCCAAGATCCTATTTCCCACAATAAATGGCTTCTTCGTTATACAGGTAGTTACAAAAGTTCATTTAGTGACCATTCAAAGTTACAACAGCACTGAAAAAAGTGACTTATGACAATTTTTCAGAGTTATGTCCTTTGTTGTATCCCATGATTATGTGATCAAAATTCAGATGTTTGGCACAGGGGTGGGTTCTAACTTACCTCACTGCTGGTTTGCTTCCTCCCGTGCTGTGTGGGCACGCCGCATGGGCGCGCTGCATGGGCATGCGTGCGCGCATGCACAGTGCAAAAAAATAAAATAAATCCCCCCCAAAGAAGCTGAAAACAAGATGGTGACGCATGTGCAGTGCCAGAAACTCGGCTTC
>QLTV01001722.1:926585-940059 GCA_003457575.1 Thermophis baileyi
AAATATATTACTTTTATTCTTTCCTGGACTCCGGTCTTATTCATGAGGATTGAGGGCAGGGAAACAAGATTCATTTCACCTCTAATTATTTATCTCCGCAACAGTTCGCATGTGTGATGTCGTAGGCAGGGGCTCTGTAACATAGTAGGAAGCGGAGTGTGGTATTTAAGGACAACTCGCAGATGATGGTTTCTGGAAGAGCGAGTTCATGTGTAACTTGAATATTTTTTAGGTTTAGTGACTTTTTATAGAAGATGGCAACTCCACCTCCTCTGCGGGTTTCACAATCGGACCGGTAAACATGATAGTTTCTTACTTTGATAATGGAGTCAGGGAGGGATGCATTCAGCCATGTTTCGCAGACAAATATAATGTCGAATTTAGCAGTTTTTAGTAAGAGGAGGAATTACGGTATTTTGTTTACGATGCTTCTTGCATTGATTAGTTTGCATTTAAGATCACTAGTGGTTGATATTGAGGAAGTAAGGGGTGTGCATGCCTAGTTTTGGATGATGGGGGGTTGGTTTTGGATGATGGAGGGTTGGATGTTGGGTTGGTTTTGGATGGTGGGAGATTGGTTTGGGAGGATGGAGGGTTGGATTTTGGGTTGGTTATGGATGATGGGGGGTTGGATGATGGGTTGGTTTTGGGTGATGGGGGGTTGGATGTTGGAAGGTGGATTGCGGAACTTCCTTTTAATGCAGTCAGCTCGGTAGTCAATGAAGGTTTGAAGGTTCAAGATATGATCCAATCTATCCTTAATTTGGGAGACTGAAATGACACAATGCACTGCCTTTGATTAGAGCCTAACTGCATCTACTTCTTGACAAAGAAAGATTGGATTTCATTGAGAACATCCTGTTTGGTTTATTGTGATCCAATTGACAGGAGGTGCCTTTAAAAAAAGTTATAATACAGTTAGCCTACTAACCATATTGAACACACTTTATCACATTTAGAACAACAACAGTACTTACACTTTTTTAATCTAAACTTCCTGGCTAGTGTATCTCAATATTCAATTATTCCTACTTGCAGCTGTCTTGATTCAGATTTTATACAAATGTATTTTTTGGTTTATATGTTTGTTCCTTCATTGTCTGAGATAAAGAAAATAATTATCCAAGATACTATTTTTCTTTTGGTATTTCTCTGAACATTTTCCCAACAACAGCTTGGCTAATACCAGTTTTATACTATTTCCAGCACTGAAAAATGTTTTATTTGCCTAAGATGGTATATCATGATCATTATCACCTTACTTTGTTCTCAGCATGTTTTGCTGTTTTATATTTTTAGCATTGAGCATAGCTTTGTTTATTAGCCAGTAGGAGTAAGTCTATGGTTCAGGTCTCTTAAGGGCTACATTTTCTCCAGAATAATCTTTGAGGAGTTTCATCTTAGAAGAAGGTGGGGGCTGTAGTGCAAGTAGCTACCAATTTTCTGTTCCTCTCTGTCACCTATTTTCCTTTTTCTTCTTCTGTCTATCTTGCCAGATGTCTGAACTGATTACTCACCATGAATTTATGAAGTGAGGTGGAGAAAGCCTGTAGCCTTAAGATCCACAAACTGATCATCACTCTCCTTGGTTAGATGCTGCATGTTTAATCCTAGTTCTAAATAAAACCAGAACCAACTTTTTAGAATTCAGTTATAAAATAATTACTGGCAGTGAAAATCAGGCTAAGCATTGATATATAAATGAAATAAATTTACTTTTGCTGATAATGATGCATTCTCAATTGAGGAAAGTCAGTTTGTTTTTTGAGGAATAGTAAGTCATAGAAGTTCTATAGAGAAGGCTCACTGGTAGAAAACATACTTTTCCTATAGGTTCAATTTGGCAATTCAATATTGGATTGGAAAATAATTTTCTACGAAATTATGAAGACCACCTGCTGATTTGTGCAGACATTACTGAACTAGAGGGATAAATAATTTGATATTGTATAAAGCAAATTCATGTACATTTTTTACTAATTTCTAATTGTGGGATGCATATTGTATTTATAAATGGAACATGTTCATCTATATTTTTTTTAAAAAATCCCTGTTCATTAAGTTACATTCAATGGAAAACTAAAGAAAATTGGGGTTAACTTCATAAGAAAATGAGATGCACAAAGGAAATTAAGTAACTACAAAGGAAATGACGTTATTTCTATATGCCTGGAAGTAACACTCTGTATTTGTTATTTTACATCTGTCACCTAATTTTGATAAATGCTATAAAACAGTTCTCTCAAACATGTTTAATGAATGAACTAGATGAATTCCAGTATTGTAATTATAGAAACACAGATGTCTTTTAAGATCCATTTGTTTTTCCTTTCTCCCTCTTTTCAGTTTCCCTGTACCAGGTGGTATTTATTAGCTTCAACAAATGTAGTTCATCTCAAGCATTCCTTTTGTAATTTTTACAAATACATTGTTCAGTTTCTTTCTCAAGCTGTTATGGGACGATATGAATTCATGGTAGGGATAAATGATGAAGTGCTGTTTAGTGTTAGGTATCCCTTATTAATTTTGCAGTATAAAGTGAACCAGTAGTGGGTCCTAAAACCGTTTACTACCAGTTTGTGTGCAAGCTTGTGCATGCGCAATGCTTCTGCGCATGCGCAGAAGCATCCCGGGCAGGTGGGTGGAGCATCCCGGGCAGGTGGGCGGAGCATTCCACCTCCGCCACTATCGGTTCTAAGAACCGGTCCGAACCAGGAGCAACCCACCGCTGAAGTGAACCCTTTTTATGATTCCTTTCTATTTTCCTCATTTGAAGAATATATTGCTTTGTATGTTCTAATGTATGTATGAACCAAAATGCATTGCAATAGGAATAATGCTATTATCATCAAAAGTAAACTATTCTACTGAAATTTAAAAAAAATGAAATCAAAGGTAAGAACCCCAATCCATGCCCACAGAAATAATGACATATATATATTGCTTATTTTTTATTCTGTTTTTTTGGGCAATTACAGTGTTGTGTGTCTTGACTGTTTTCTTTGGATTTATTTTTGATGCTAAAAGATGAATTGCTGTGGAACACAGACTCCTGTCTGGTTATCTCTGAGGGAATTTAAATCAATGTGTCAACCCTGTGAGATCAAACACTTAACACTATGTGCCACTTGGCAATTCTTCAACACTACAAAGAACCACTGTCTTTTTCCAAATTCCTGTTAAAGTAAAAAACTGTGATGATTTATTAGTGCATCTCCTTCAGTCTACCCGTAGGTGCACAAGATGTTGTAAGTAAGTGTTGTAGGTGTTGCCCATGGGTAATTTTGAAACCTGAAACAATGGTATTACATGCCACCTCCTTTCTGAGGTAATCTGTATTATGTATGTTCTGTGTTATTAGTATAAGCTACTATTTTATGGTGTTGTCTATTATTGGGGTTTTGTTGCAGCTGAGAGATTTCCTGATTATTTTGCTGAAACTGCATCAAAGTTCTGAAACTGAACAAACATGTATTGCTACCTCAATGTTATGTCTATTTTTTTTCTCAACTTCACAGAAAAAACTTTTTTGAAGCTTCTGGAAGAATGGTGGAATATATGTATTAAAAGGTGAATGAGTAATTGAATAAATAAATAAATAAAATCTTAGGTTTGGCCTACATATGCAGTAAACCAAGAATGGGCAATGTTTTTGTCCAGAAATTGTCTGCAAGAAAGAATAGTCTTTGACTAATAAGCTGTACATGCTCGTGCATTGCCTTCTCCCTGGCTCATTTCAGAAAATACAAAGATATTTCCTTTCACTTAATTGCACATACAAATACATCTTTTTGCTTCCAAATTCTTTTCTAACCCAGCAGCAAGAAATCACACATCACCTAACATATGAAATAATTACCTAGCAACAAATAACTATTTGTCAACCAATATTTGGGTGGGGGGTATTTTCCAAAGTACCAGAAGACAAGGCAAGAAGCAATGGATAGAAACTGATTAAAGAGAGAAGCAACCTAGAACTAAGGAGTAATTTCCTGACAGTAAGAATAATCAATCAGTGGGTTGGACTAAATGACCTCCAAAGTTCATTCTGTTATTCTGTTATATTCTATTAACTTGAAGGAATATAGCTTTCAAAAGAGCAACCAGTGTGGTCTAGCAGAAGACAAATGTGAATTCTCATTCAGTATCTTACTCTTCAAATTCAATTCACCAAACAGATTTTTGACAGGCTGGAAGGAGTATAGGAAGACATAATATAGATCAGGGGTGTCAAACTGGCATCATCACATGACATATTGGGACTTCTCCCCCCTTCGCTAAACTGGGTGTGGGCATGGCCAGTGCGTGACACATCCGGCCCATGGGCCTGGAGTTTGACAGCCCTGACATAGATGACTCTCCAACCTTCTCCTTCCATTTTACAATTGTGCTCTGCTAGTCTGCCAAAAAAGATGATGTGACAAGTTAAAATGGAGCATAATCTATGCAGGGATCTTTTCTTCCTACCAGTGATGGCAATGAATGCCTTGATTGCTTGTTTAGGTACCAATAGATGATATGACTGTTGAACCATAACATACCAGAGCATAGATGGAGTATATTCTTTTCTTTCTTTTTTGTTTTAAACTGGCTGTTGCACTCTTCAGATCATGATCCAACAGTGTGAGAGTGACTTTCAAAATTCATTTAAATACAAAACAAAAAAACCCAGTGTTACTAAACAAAATGACTAAAACAAAATTGCTAAAACAAAATGACCGCCCTGTTTAAGAAGGTAAGAATTTAACAGCGAAATGAGCCAGTGATATGCTAAGTTACATTGTTTTTCGAAAATGTAATAATAAGCAGGAATCCATTTCTATCTAAAATTGGACTGAGAAGAATGGATATCATCGTAAAATTGCTTTATTTTCAAGAGAACAATTTAATTTAGGGCTGTCTAGTTTCTTAAAATAAAAACTTGAAATAAATTTCTTATCAAGAAGAGAAATATCCTGCTTACTATAAGCAGTGAACAAAAACAATGTGCTTTGTAGTGTTGAGAGAAATTATTGTTTTATATTATACCAGAGAAAACCAAACTGTAAAAACATAAATATTCTCTATCAGTCTTTAAAACTTATTTATTGAAATGCTAAATGGTACAATAGAATATGCCATTTACTTTTATGATAAATAGCAGTTTAAATACTGAAAACATTTACATAGTTACAGTAAAGTGAGAGCCAGCTTGCTTTCTAAAACTGCAAATAATTATCTGTCTTAAAAAAGAAAGAACCCCCCCCCCCAAATATAATGCTTTAAGTGAAATTGAGGTTTAGCAGTTCACACAGTTTGAAATAAATAAACAGTGAAAACTTAATTCTAAGCTTTTTCAGATATCTGGATATTGTATGAATTCAGATTTTAAGTATAGCATTCTTTCCACTAGCACTAAATATAATTTAGGATTTGAAGAAGGAATAACCAACCAAAATATACATAAACATAGCTTCAAAAGAAGTGTGAACAGATTTTTCAATGGTGGACCAAGCCTTGCTCCATTCCCTTTTCTCTTGTAATGACACTTACTTTCCCCCCTGCTTCTTTTCCATTGGATCTAATTCCTGGAGACAGCCTGGACAAATCCCCACAGTTCTCTTGGCAAAGTTTTTCAGAAATGCCATTGCCTGCTTCCTAGGGCTGAGATAAAGTGACTAGCCCAAGATCATCAAGCTGGCTTTGTGTCCAAGTCAGGCATAGAACTTACAGTCCCCCAGTTTCTAGCCTGATGCTTTAACTATTACATCAAAGTGGCTCTCAATAACCCCCTTTCAATTCAGCTGTGAAATACTGGAATTAGGGAATTGCTAACTTCTAACTTCTAGGAATAACATTTTTGATTGTTTTGATTTTGATTGTTCATAAAATGCTAACAGATGCAAATAAACAAGGCCAAAAACTTTTTTCTCTTGATATGCTAGTTTTTCATTTGCAGAAAGAACATTTGTTTTTGTCAGAATACTTATCAGGTATGAACAGCCAGACCCGCAGAGTTCAAACTAATTATCACATTCTGCCTACAAGACAGGCATCTCCCCAATCTGGCAACCTAGTCATGAGAACGATTAACTAAGGCTCCAAGGAATTCAGAGACGGTCAGTTATGATCCTTTTATGGTTGCATAGTGACTTTAGACTTGCCCTGTGCTTCTTTCCTCCTCTGTCCCAGGCTGGATACTTCACAACACTACCTGATCTAGGCTGAAAACAGAATAACAGAGCTGGAAGGGACATTGGAGGTCTTCTAGTCCAACCCCACTTTCCCCACTCAATCAAGAAACCGTATGCCATTTCAGACAAATAGTTTTCCAATCTCTTCTTAAAAACCTCCAGTATTGGAAGCAACCCACCACTTCTGGAAGCAAGTTTGTTCCAGTGATTAATTGTTCTAACTGTCAGGATATTTTTCCTTAGTTCAGATTGGTTCTCTCCTTGATTAGTTTCTATCCATTGCTTCTTGTCCTACCTTCAGATGCTTTGGAGAATAGGTTGACTACTTCTTCTTTTGGCAGCCCCTCAGATATTGAACACTGCTATCATGTCAGTTGGATGGTGGTTTGAATGTTTGGATGGACACCACATGGTAGCCAAGAGAGACTTCATGTCTTTGTTCCATCTAATGGTCATCTACATTTTTGCAATCTGGGTCTGGTAGACCTACTTGGTGCCTTTATTTCAGACTACTGTCTGAAGATGCATAATGTCTTCTCAATCTGCTATAAGGTCTTGTGAGATGAACTTATTAGAAAAAGCTGGGGAAGTCTCCCTTGAATTGTTATGTTTAATATTTTTCACCAGTTCAGACACGTGACCATGCTGTTTTTACTCTTTGCTTGATTTGCTTAACTGGCATTGTTTTTTTACTGCCACATGTTGTCAGCTAGTTGTTGTATAATGATATCTTTTTTTTGCTCTTGCTTATATGTGTATCCAATAAATTAATGAACATAGCTTAATCTTTTTGGGGGGTGGGTAGTGACCATATAAAGATCAGTACATAAAAGGTGAGCAGGAGATAGACGTAATACGGTAGTCATCACTCTGCACACAGATTTTGGTTTTTGACTACTTTCCTTTTTTTTTTTTTTAACTGCCTTCAACCCTCGGTCTTTTAGTAATATTAAAAACTTGTATTTGCTCCATCAAAGGAAAACCTGATATATGGCTTAACTCTCCTGGAACACATACAGATATGCAGGGTTCAAATTTATTTTTTTCATGGATTTTCTTTCTTTCATTGGGACCATGCCAGCAAGCCACCTTCCGTTTTCTGCTATGACTGATTTTACTCGAGACGAAAAAAAATCACAAGGACCATAATGAAACCTATCACTAGCAACTACTTTTTAATGGAATGATTTACAAAGCAGAAATGATTCCAGTAGGAACACTTTCCTTTCAATCTTAATAAAAGGGAGAAAACTCAATGTTCAGAAATGAGCTTTTGCACCTGGGAGCTGATAGGAATCTCAACAATCTTTTAATATATGTAATAATTACACTTAATGATTCAGAGTAATTATTACAAATATTGTCATAAGTTTTATAATAAATATGCTTATAATCATATTGCATTTGATGTCATCAGAGATGTACAAGTTAATTGCTCTCACTGCCATTGGCATATTGAAACTAATGGAAGAAGAAGAAAAAAGATTTCCCCTTTCTTTTTCTTTTTTGTTCAGGCTTCTCTGAGGACCAATTCAAATATTTAAAAAATCCCCAGGAGGTTCTACAAAATGTCAATTTGAGTGACATCATACCACATGGTGATCATACATTATTGAAACTTTGTAATCTACTACACTATTCCCAAGTCAGCCTAAAGCACATTTAAAAATTAATTGCTCTTATAGATTGCAGAGTAACTGTGTCCATCCATTAGAAAGGGAAGGAAGAATCCAGTGGATGTCCTGTCAGTTGCTGTGGTGATGCAAATCATGAATTATTTAATTGCCCATATGGAACTTTGTAATTAGCAACACACCATGTAGAATTCCACGTAGGGTACAATTTTATACATATCTGCAAGTAAACACTGCTGTGTTCAGTCTGGCTCGTTCAGTAGAAGAAGCAATATAGCATTCATCGGTATTCAAGTACAGTGTCTGAATTCATTCACTGCAATCCCGTAAATAGATAGAAGCTTGAAAGTAAGCAAAGCATGTCAATTTTTGTTGGTCAAAGCACTCAGAGCCTCACAACACACATTTATTTGTTTATTTGTTTGTATTCCAACATTATTATTTTTAAAAATAACTCAAGGTAGCGAACACATCCAACATATCTTCCTCCTCCTATTTTCCCTACAACAACAACCCTGTGAGGTCAGTTGGACTGAGAAAAAGTGACTGGCCCAAGGTAACCCAGCTGACTTTCATGGCCAAGGCAGCCCTTGAACTCATGGTCTCTTGCTTTCTAGCCCAGTGCCTTAACTAAACCAAACGGGGTCTCTCTAATTCCTAAATGCACTGCCAATTTTAGATTCACAATGTGAAAGAATAAAGGTACATATTCTAAATTTCTCTCTGAGTTGGCATAGCACAATTGGGGAAAAAGTAAATTTTGAAATTTTGAATCTTTCAAAATGTTGAATCTTTTTTACCTTGCTTAGAGTACATCATGTCTTTTTAGAGAGTCCAAGGGTGGGATACTCCAACCATGGAAACTGGCTGGAAGGTAAGAGAGTAGAATCCAATTTTAGTTTCTACTTCTTAAAGGTAATAGGATTTCTGGTCTTATTATATGCAACAGTGGGAAGAAGAATATTAAATTCACACCTAATATATTAGATAAACTTTGTATAAGATGTTATTGCTGACTGTTAAAATGGCAAGTTACTAGTTGTGAGTTCTGATTGCTAAAATGGATTGTTTTCTAAAAATTCCTGGTAATGTAGTAAGCAACTAGAATCATTCCTTCACATCTGGTGAAAACATAAGGCACCCTTTTGGAAAATTATTCATACTAGAATGAAAGAAATCTTAAAAGTTAAACTCTCATTTTAGCTTGTAGTATTTTTACTATACTTTATTAAATCTTATATTTCCTTCAAGTATTCCTGATTAGCTTTGTTATGTGTTTACTGCAAGGATGCTTGTATTGGAAAGAATGGGAGAGAATGGGAGAATGCTTTTTTTCCTCTTTATAAAGTCTATATTTCAATTTTATAAGTTTAAGTTAGAATAGACTTTTGGTAGTACATTTAGTCATTGTTTAGTAACTGCCTTGAACAGCAACTGTTTACAGTTATGATGGTGACAAAAATATATGTGACAATCCTCACATTTATGAAGTTTGCCAGTCTGTAAAGCAAAGGAAAGCTGAATTGAGATAATAAGCAGAGTCATAGTTTCACTTAGCAATCCTTTCACTTAACAACCAAGTTGCTGGTCCCAATTGTGGTTGCTTCAGGCTTCTATCTATGTGGAGACTATTTATCATTGTTCTCATATGACAGGGCAAACTACTGTATGTAAACAGAGAGCAAACCTCACTCAGTGCTAGCACTGGAGATGTTACCTACTCTGGTATCAAACACCAAGGACTCTATAGTTCAACCCTGAACTATATATGTTCTCTTCTATTGGTACTGCAAAAGTCTTCATTACCTTTTTAAACTATGATTGCTCCTGTTCAAAGTTGATTTTGATTTTCTATAGTAAACTGAGTGTAGCTTCCAGATGTTTAGGACTTCATAAATTCCAGTTAACACTGTCATCGGCAATGGATTAAGAGAGTTATGTCTCTGAATAACTGAGAACAGTTTTAAAACCTCAACACTAAAACCTACCTAACATTAATCAAAGTAAAGGTCAGACACAACAGTAAAATGTGATAATATACTTTAAAAACAGAAGCTCAGAAACTTTCAATCTCCTTGTAACTGAGCCAGAACATCAAGAGGGAGTGCATTAGCCTTAGGCTTGTTTCCCTAACTATAAACCACAGCTGCATCTGAATATGGTTACATTCTCATCTTCATTACATTTGGCAGCAGTAACAAAATCTTACTCATGTATCATTTTACAACTTTAAAAATTATTCAAATGGTATTGTCTTCAAAAGCAGTGAGCAGCCAGAAGATGTGGGCACATAACTTTTGTTTGCAACTCCTTCTGTTCATTGGAATTGTTGGAAATTGGTAGCAGAGTTTAATGCCATTTTAGACACAAGCACCCAAAAAATGAGTACAATATAAAATAAGGAATTTGAAGGCGTAATATAGTTTGAAAATAAATGAAATATACACATTCTTCTGAGAAACCAAAAGAACAATGTACATGGATCTACTCGGTATAGTATCTTTTCTCCAAATGTGAAATGCATCCCTTCGCTTTCAAGATTGTATATGCTTGAACTATAGTTACGCTCTGTACAAATTCATTTGGACTGAAAATGGTAGGAGAACTGATAATGACAGGAATTTAAAAGGGATGTAAAGATGAAGGAGAAACATACCTCTTTCTGTCCATTACATCAGTAAATCTCAGTAGTATTTGTAGATAACTTTTGTGATTGGTTGATAATCTTCTAGCTCCTTGTATCTGAGTAAAACAGCCATCAGTAGTATAATAAGTGGAATTATTGAAAAAGATTGTTTTCCTCAATGTGACTTTTGAATATAAATCTAGAACTAATGAAAAATAAAATGGAATAGTTGAATAAGTAATTCAGACATCTTCACCCTGATGTTCTCCAACTTTTTGAGCTACATCTAGCTATATTCCTACATGGCAATGACTATGCCAATTAGGGACAACTGGGGATTTTAATCCAACATCTGAAGAGCATTAAACTGAGGAATTAATTCAACTCTAAATTTTTCTGGAGTCAATTTTTTCCAAAAAGGTTTTTGTGGTACCCTTGTGATAGCATTTTATTTATAGATTTTGTTTACTTCCTGAGCATTCATTTTTGCTGATGTGAGTGAATAAGGAATGAGTCTAACACTCAGAGATTCCAATTCAGATTATAAATACACACTGGGACATTGTGGAATACTTGATGGCATTGCAAAGAACGATCATCATGATATGATATGATCATATGAATGGAACTAAATTCACAGAGGGAATTAAAGGCCTTCTGTCTTTCATTAGTGAATGGAGGTAATCATAATTTTATGAGCCCAATCAAGGTTATTTTTTTTCCTAAAGACCAGTCATTATTTATTAAAAAGGATGCTATGGATAATGTTTGAATTTAAATTCCTCACATATGCCTGGGGACCTGTAATAAGTTATAATTTATTGAAAATGGTAATTGTAATGCTCTGGGTAAATGACTGAATTTGGATATAGGTTCCTCAATTTACAGCATATTCCTATCCATGTGTACTTCAATCTTTTCTCTTTGGATAAGATGATTTTTCAGCCAAAATCACCTAAAGCATGTTGTGTAGAACAAATAAAAATGGTAAAATGCTTTAACAATTGTCAATGATAACTGTACCTTTTCCGTTTAATATAGAATCTGGTATGAAGTCTTATCTGAGGAACTGCCTTACCCCAAAGAGATTGCCCCATGCCATCTGTGCTGGCAGAAGGGATATGCTACAGATACCGTCAGACAAGGAATGCCAGCTGGCAAGGTCCTACAGAAAGGCCTTTTCTGCCATGGCTTCTGCACTCTGGAACATCGTGCTTCCCAAGGTGAGATCTGCACCCACCTTTTTGGCCTTCTAAAAGGGCCTAAAGACCTGGCTCTGCCGAACTGACCTAGGGCCCCAATGGGGATGTGTCATTCTGGAGGTGGTTAATGGATTAAATAAGATCCTACCATTTTCCTGTGTGGCCATCATCCCCCCCCCGATCAGAACTGATGAAGCTTCTTGGATGAGAAGTGAAACGTTTCCTTCTTTTTCCTCAAAGAAAAAAAACAGTCCAGTTGCCTTTTGAAGAAAAAAAAAAGCACCTTTGAGACAACTGGATGACTGAGAATCTCCCCAGGCATTCAATAAAAGTATGGCTGAGGGATTTATAACTGAAGGATGACCTCAGCTGGGCAAAATCAACCTTGGCTTTTTAGAAAATGGATGTTAGAATAGATTTGGAAAAATTCAATCACAGCATAAAAGAAAATGAAGATTTAATTGTAGATGTGCTGTTAGCACTCTAGCAGGAGAGTCTATTATTTTGAAAGAGGCTGATCTTGTTATGAAGGCTTCTGCTTTTAGAGTTGTATCATGTCATGCGATAAATTTATTATACAGTTATTAGTGTTATGTTTCAGCTCTTTTTCCCAAAAAGGAGTGCCTTTCCCTAATACAATTCTAGCCAAAATAAGTTTTGTTTGTTTAGAATCTGTGGAGTCCTTAGTGCCCTCGCAGCTTGGTTGTTTGTTTGCAGATGTTTCATTATCCAAATAAGTGACATCATCAATGCTATTCAGTGTGGGATTTGCTCCCTGTTTTGAAACAGTATGTTTTTATACAGTATAAGGACAGTCCTTGACCTATGACTGCAATTAGTACTACAATTTTGGTTGTAAGTCATTGTGGTTATAGGTTGAGGGACCATGTAATAGGACCTGAATTTTCACCTTTTTTATGGCATTGGTTATGTGAATAACATGATTGTTAAGTGAATCATACAATCCAAATCCACTCTCCCAAATGGATGTTTTTTGAAGGAAGCCAAAAAAAGTGCTGGAAACTGGCAAAAACACTTCACAAATCATGGTCATGTGACTACAGGACTCTGCAGCCATTCATAAATTCCAGCTGGTTGCCAAGCATCTGAAATGCAGTCATATAATTATGGGGAGAGGGTATAGTGTTTTATTACAGCTGGAAGTGCTTTATAAGCCACAAAACATATTTTCTGAGGCCATTATAACTTTGAACATTTGTTAAACTTCTGAATGTCAACTAAGGATTACCTGTGTGATAGTACGCAACAGAGTCTGGAGCCCTCACCCTATTTTAATGGAATATGGTGCTATCAATGGATTATCTTTCTGATTAATTCCTGATAATTTTCTGAAATAGACTTGAAGGGAGTTTTGTGCTACAAAAAAATTAACACCCTTCATTAAATTTAATTCCAAATCATCTTACTAGATTTTTTAAAAAGTTTTCCAATTTTATTTGTCATATTTAGTTTGAACCCTATATAATAATGAAAAAGCTAAATCATATCCCTGATTAATATACAGTAGAGGTGACAAATAGATTTAAGGAAATAGATCTGATAGAGAGAGTGCCTGAAGAACTATGGACGGAGGTTTGCAACATTGTACAAGAGGTAGCAATTAAAACCATCCCAAAGAAAAAGAAACGCAAGAAAGCAAAATGGCTGTCTGAGGAAGCTTTGCAAATAGCTGAGGAAAGAAGGGAAGCGAAAGGCAAAGGAGAAAGAGAAAGATACACCCAATTGAATGCAGAATTCCAGAGAATAGCTAGAAGAGATAAGAATGCCTTCTTAAATGAACAGTGCAAAGAAATAGAAGAAAACAATAGAATAGGGAGG
>QLTV01001722.1:976352-987318 GCA_003457575.1 Thermophis baileyi
GGCCGTCTCCCTCCCAGACAGCCGGTTGATTACAAACAGAGGCCATCTGTGAGTTGTTCCATTACAGTTTCAAAAGTTTTTCACTCTCTCAGAGGCAGGAAAAGTGTGTGTGCCTGGAACAAACAGTCCCGTTTCAGGTTTCAACACACACACAGCTGTCAGATCAGACCAGCAATTCACCCAAGGCCACATAGATAACAAGGAAAGGAACACACATCAGAATTAAAACCGTCTCTGGAACAAAAGCTTGCCTTAGTTCCCCAGAAAGAAGCCAAAATTCAATCTGAGGTTTGGAGCACCCAAACAGGTCAGTTAGCCAGTCCAACAGTTGGTCTCTTCATAGATCTGTATATGATGTCTTTTTTTGTCTCAACACACACACAGCTGTCAGATCAGACCAGCAATTCACCCAAGGCCACATAGATAACAAGGAAAGGAACACCCATCAGAATTAAAACCGTCTCTGGAACAAAAGCTTGCCTTAGTTCCCCAGAAAGAAGCCAAAATTCAATCTGAGGTTTGGAGCACCCAAACAGGTCAGTTAGCCAGTCCAACAGTTGGTCTCTTCATAGATCTGTATATGATGTCTTTTTTTATGCTGTCCTCATCCCAGCTTGATTTTCTTGTAAATATTGTAAATCAGAATTATATTAAAGAATAGAACATAAACAGTCCAGAGTTTAGTATACTAGTAAGCAGTCAGCTGTATATTGTTCATGTGTGAGTCACCTTGATTCTGCAGAGACGATTTTTAAAGACTAAACAAAATATAAAATAAACACAACTACAGCATATGCATGAGATTTTCTGTCCAAGATGGACCGTAATGCCCAATGCTGCAACTGAATGCAACATTGTTTGAGGAACCCTTTCTCAGACAAAGGATACAGCTACATGATTTCTGACAGCACTGATCTCTCAAGAACAAGACATAAAAATGAAGAGAAGAATGATGAAGATCGCAAGGGGCTTGGAAGTGAATTCTATGAAGATCAGTTGTAGAAACAGGGCATATTTAGCCTCAAGAGGTTATGAGCGAGGTGAGACATGACTGCCAGTACTTGAAAGGCTGTCACAGGCAAGAGAGTACAAGTAGATTTATTCTCCATGGTGGAAGATTTACAGAAGGAAATAATAAATGTGGAAGAATTTCCTAACTGTGACAGCTATTAAACAACGGAACAACCTGTCTCCTAGTGCTTTGTGAGTCCGTTCACTTTTATTTATTAATTAATTAAATTTACATAACACCGATCTCGCTGTTTGGGGTGACTTTAAGGGGGATTGGAGGTGTTAAAGTAAAAGTTGGACAGGCATTTGATTGGTATGAGGATTTCTCCCCTGAGCAGGGTGGGGGTGGGTGGGCTAGAAGATTGCCAAGGTCCTTTTCAACCCTTTCTATGAAAATAAATCATATAGAGAGCTGTGTAGACCAGGTGATAAGCCTAACAGGCTATTTTGAAGCAGGATTCCAATGAGGCCTCAAAACCATAGCTGTGTTCATAGGCCTAACTGTGAGATATGACATAATTTGGAAGGACGGGTTATTATACAAACTGTGCCTGCAAAAATCTCTATCGAGTAATTAATAACATGCTGGGTGATAGATCCTTTGATATAATAAGGGGGGACAATGTAAGTAAGGTAAGAAGATTAAACAACGTCCTCCCTCAAAGATCTGTAATGGCACCTACACTATTCAACTTATACATACCAGATACGCTGCTGACAAGGGGATGCAAATTCCTATATGCTGATGATTTGGCCATAGCAATACAACACCCCACAGAGAGAGAGAGAGAGAGAGAGAGAGAGAGAGAGAGATAGCTGACAGCCTCCTATCCAAAGATCTTAAAATCTCGGGGAAATTCTTCACTGACTGGAGGCTTACTCCTAGCACCAGCAAAACAGTAACTAAGGGCTTCCACCTTAACAACAAACGAGCATGTGAAGCCCCCAAAGTCTACTTAAATAGCTACTTACTTCCCTATGATCCCCTTTCAAAGTACCTTGGAGTAACATTGGAATGGACTCTCTCTACAAGATACATCTAGAGAATATGGCAGCAAAAATCAATACTAGGAACAACATACTCCAGAAATTATGTGAAACTAAATGGGGAGCTTCAGCTGCCTCCCTCAGTTCTTCAGCAGTAGGTTGGTCTACTCTGCAGCAAAATACTGTGCCCCTATATGATTAACAGCTACTACACTAATAAGTTAGATGTCAGACTCAAAGACACCATGAAGATTATAATTGGATGTATTGAAACCACTCTGACTTGCTGGCTTCCTGTTCTGAGCCATATAGCACCACCAAGTTTATGAAGGCAAGATGCACTAGTGAGAGAATACAGAAAAATTATGAACAATTCACTCTTACCAGTGCATGTCAACCTCTTTTATCAGCCAGAAGACTCAAATCCAGGAAACTCCCAATGGCACTTACACAACATCTGCCCAACATCTGCCCAACAACTTTAACAGCAATTCCCAATGGAAAGCCAAATGGGTTGCTGAATGTCCATTACATATAAATGACAAAAAAAGTGCCAGGCTTTGAACTACCACATCAGCAAAAGGATTCACATCTCACAGGGCATCTGCCAGGACACTCTATATAAAGGGGACATAATATCCTCTCCCCCCAATGTGACTGCAGGGTCCCAGATCAAACTGTACCGACTGTAAGCTGAGGACATTTACCGGTCCAGTATCTGATTTTTTTAAATATAAACAATGTGGTGCTTCAATAGTTAGATGGCCTAGACATGGGTATTTGAACATAGATCGTTTTAACATTTATATTTTATTGTGTTCTACTAATCTAGATGAAATGTTAATATATATTGTTAGTCCATGTATGATATACCGTGTGTTCAATTCGCTGAACAAGGCAAGGATTAGGTGAGGCAGGTTATGTTTAACAAATGTTTATTGCTAACAAAGGCTAACGGTTAGTTCTAACAGTGACTCACTCCATTCGCTAACAGTCTGGGAGAGTGAGCGGCTTCTGAGGCACTGACAGCTCTTTTATACTCAGCTATCAGTGTCTGGACCAATCAGGGAGCGTTATTCTCCCGCCGGCTGTGTTTGTCAGCTGTGGCCAATAAGAACGCTTCTCCAGGCCCCTGTGCTTGCCATGCAGACGTAACACCCCTTTCTCCCCGGATGGCGCATGCGTACTCCTCTAGGTAAGTTGGGCATCTCCAGCTCCGCCCTGATCTACGCAGACCAATGGCCTCGGCTGGAGTAGGAGGACCTTATTTTGGTGCTTCTGGAACTCCCGGAGACTGCTCATCCATGGTGACAGGGGGCTCATCCAGCGGCTCTGGCTCCGGAGTCAAAGGTAAATCTGCAGCCTGCTTATATTCGTATTGAAAGTCACATATTATTGTGCCCTTGGCCGCTGTGTTGGCAACAGCATCCTGCGGTAGCGCCCCAGGCAGGGCATCGCTTGGAACAGGGCCTGGGAGAGGTATGCGGCAGTGGTGCAGTTGGTCCACATGTCTCCTCCATGTACGGCCATCATCCAACAGGACCTTGTATGAGCGGGGTCCTGTCACTTCAACTATTTGGCCTAACAACCATCGCGGATCCCCTCCATAATTTTGGGCATACACCCAGTCTCCTTCTTGGAAGGAGCGGGCCCCACCAACAGAGTCCAGGGGCTTTTCTGGGAAATAGTCCGGGTGTAGACGGTCCAGTGTCGTTCTCAGCCGCTGGCCCATTAACAACTCAGCCGGGCTGCGGTTTGTCGCTGGACAGGGGGTTGTGTGTTGGGTTAATAGGTACTTATCTAGCCTGGTCTGCCAGTCTACAGGTCTCAGTTTGGTGAGGGCTTCCTTGGCTGACCTTATGGTCCGTTCAACCCGGCCATTGCTGGCTGGATGAAAAGGAGCAACCAATAGTCCCTCGGGAGTTGGGCGGCATAGAAATTTAAATAATAAAATAAATACCTGCCGGATGCCCAGCTTGGCCAAAAACAGCTGGAATGATGCCGACGTTAGTTGAGGCCCATTATCTGACACTAACACATCTGGCAGGCCGTGGGTCGCAAATAACTTCCGCAGGGACCGAACAGCGGCGTCAGTTGTGGTTGAGGTCATTGAGATCACCTCAATCCAATTGGAGTAAGCATCTACAGCAACCATAAAGGTGTGTCCCTGGAATGGCCCTGCAAAGTCCACGTGTATGCGTGACCAGGGGGCCCTTGGCATCTCCCATTCTCTGACAGGTGCTGCAGCAGGGGCTGAGCTGGTTAATTAGCACCTCTGGCACTCGGAGACCCATGCCGCTATATCCTCGTCTAGCTTGGGCCACCAAAGATAGCTACGGCCTAAAGCTTTCATTCGTGCAATGCCCGCATGGCCCTCATGTAAGGATTCTAACACTTGGTGCTGTAGTTCTAAGGGAATTATCACCCTCGTGCCCCACAACAGACAGCCCCTTAGCATGGACATTTCCTGCTGCCTGACCTTAAAGGGTTGGAATTCTGCGGCTACCTGGCCCATGGGCCATCCCCTTCTCACCCAGTCCAGAATTTGGTGAAGGACTGCATCCTTAGGGGTGCACCTGGCAACGTCTAATCTGACACTGGGCTGAGATGGTCATTGATGTGGAGGATCGTTATAGCCGGATCAGAATCTTCCACAGGTGTAGGCAGGGGACATCGGCTGAGCACGTCAGCATGCCCCAAGGTTTTACCTGGCCGATGAGTGAGCTTATAATTGTAGGCAGACAGGAACACGGTCCAACGTGTCATTCTAGGTGACAGGATTTGCGGTGTCTGCCTGTCGCCAGCCAGGATCCCCAACAGAGGCTTGTGATCTGTGAAAATATCAAAGAAACGGCCATATAAATAATCATGAAAACGTCTAACGCTGGCTACAATTGCCAACGTCTCCTTATCGATGTGCCCATAATTTCGTTCAGTGGCAGACAAAGTTCTAGAGAAGTAGACGATGGGAGCCTCAGTCCCATTAGGGAAACGGTGACTCAGGACGGCTCCCACCCCATAGGGTGATGCGTCACAGGCAAGAGTAAGGGGAAAGTCGCTGTCATATTACACCAGAACACTGTCTGACGTCAGCAACGTTTTGACAGCCCGGAAAGCATTGGCTTCTGCTCGTCCCCAGATCCAAGGTGATCGGACGTCTAGGAGGCGGTGGAGAGGCTCAGTGATCGTGGCCTTGTGAGGCAAAAACATGTTATAAAAGTTTAAAAGCCCCAGGAAGGCTTGTAGCTCAGTCCTGTTCGTAGGAGCTGGTGCGTTCTGTATGGCGGTAATTTTGGAAGGAGTAGGGTGCAGTCCTGCGGCATCAATGAGGTAACCCAAGAATTCGACCTGTGGCACCCCTATTTGGCACTTGTTGGGCTTAAGCTTAAGCCCAGCTTGCTGAAAATGGTTGAGAACAGCTCGGAGGCGACTTGCGAGTTCAGACTCATTGGTGGCTGAGATGAAAATGACATCAAAATAGGGGATGACCCCTGGCAAGTCATGAAGCAATCGCTCCATGAGGCATTGAAAAATGCCAGGGGACACACATACCCCAAACTGCAACCTGCGACAACGGAAAGCGCCACGGTGGGTGACAATTGTCTGAGCCTCAGCAGTTGCATCGTCTACTTCGAGCTGCTGATAGGCTTGAGCCATGTCCAGTTTAGCAAAAATAATGCCCCTTCCTAAAGAATGCAACAGGTGGTGCACCACTGGCACAGGATAGGGGTTAGCCTGTCATGCTTTGTTGAGGGTCACCTTATAATCCTCACAGATGCGGATTGACCCATCAGATTTCAATGGAATTACAATGGGTGTCTCCCAGCAGGCATGGTCCACTGGTTCTAAAATGCCCTGAGCTACTAACCTGTCAATCTCCTTGTCTACCTTTGGACGAAGTGCAAAAGGCACTCTCCTTTGTTTCAGCCTAATTGGGCAATCTGGGGATCCAAATTAAAGGTAATAGGTGTGCCAGTATACTTGCCAAGTCCATCAGTAAAAACATCGGAAAATTCTTGAACCAGATCGGACAATATTCCAGGACTAGTGGCATGGATACCAGTCACAGCCAATCCTAAAGCCTCAAACCATTCCAACCCTAGTAAACTGGGTAGTGATCTGTCAACTACAATTACCTTTAGCCGACCTCTGAAGGTTTTATACAGGACCTGAAACTTTCCACATCCTAGGACAGGAATGTGATTACCCTGGTAATCTCTAAGGCAAAACTGACACGAGGCCAAACGTAGTTTATCCATAGATGGTATTATTCGTTTAAGGGTGCTCCACGAGGTTATTGACACAGAGGAACCAGTGTCAATTTCCATTTTACATGGCTTTCCCTCAAGGAGAACTGTGAGGAAAATTTTCTTTCTCAGATTGGGGCCGGTCTGATCTATGACTGTCTCAGGGTGATAGGCCTTTATAAATAGTGAAACAATCTTCACCTCTTCTCTCTTGTCTATTTCTGGGTCGATAGTCCCAGGAGTGGGTCTGGCTGAATTATTTTCTGCTGGCCTATTGGCTCTGCAGACCCTTGCGAGATGGCCCCTTCTTCCGCATCTCCTACAATCAACGTTCTTAAATCTACATTCAGAACGATAATGCTGTCCCCCACAACCTGTACAAGGTGTCTGAGTCTTTTTTCCTTCAGAACCCGAACCTTTCCTTTGGGTTGTTTTGAGGCGACTCACGTCTTCCTCAGTATCCTCAACCGGGTGCTCTGGGACAATCTCTTCTTGGTTTACAGTAGTGGATTTCTGGGTATCTTGTTGACTGGGTGGTTTACAGTTCCTAATCTCAGAGGCTGACTGAAAAGATAATTCTGAGGCTCGAGCCTCATCCAATGCAGTTTGCAACATGACATCCGTCTTAGATAATAAGCGGCATTGCAACTGAATGTCCCTAACTCCACAGATTAGTTGATCCAATAGAAGATCAACAAGATCCCTAAATTTGCAATATAAAGCAGTGGCTCTTAAGGCTGCCATAAATTGACTAATGGTTTCCCCTTCCGCCTGGAAACGGAGACGAAACGCATAACGCCTAGCAACTCTAGATGGCAAGGGTGCATAATGGCCCTTCAAAACAGTTAATACTGTCTCCCAAGGGGCCTCCTGCACCTTCTGAGGTGCCATTAGAGCTCGGGCAGTCTCGAACATATCATGTCCACAGACACTGAGGAAAACAGCTAACTTTCTATCCCCTGGGAGGCTTTTGTAGTTGTTGGCAGCCAGGAAACAATCAAAGCGATCTAAAAAAGAATCCCAGGTTTCTATAGCCTGGTTGAAGAGAGCGAAAGTGGAGAGAGTAGACATTGTGCTGAAAAAAAATGCCTATCTCGTATTCTTGCGACGTCTCGTCGCCGTGTCTCAGCTCAGTGACAGCTCAGTGATTCAGCTCTTCGAGTGGCTTCAATTCAGCTCTTGAGTGGCTTTGCTCAATCCTGCCTCCTCAGAATCCCATCCTTTGTCACCAGTGTTCAATTCGCTGAACAAGGCAAGGATTAGGCGAAGCAGGTTACATTTAACAAAGGTTTATTGCTAACAAAGGCTAACAGTTAGTTCTAACAGTGACTCGCTCCGTTTGCTAACAGTCTGGGAGAGTGAGCGGCTTCTGAGGCACTGACAGCTCTTTTATACTCAGCTGTCAGTGGCTGGACCAATCAGGGAGCGTTATTCTCCCGCCGGCAGTGTTTGTCAGCTGTAGCCAATAGGAACGCTTCTCCAGGCCCTCGTGCTTGCCGTGCAGACGTAACACCGTGCACTAAATAATAATAATATAGAATTCAGATAGCATCTCCAAAAATCGTTAGACCTGGCAGATATTGGATGCAAATTTTTCATTTAGTAACACTAAAGGAAACTCCCTTTCTTTTCAGGTATGAGAAGGACTTGGGTTGACCAGGTGATGCTGCTAAGGTTCTTGACCTGTGGAGGTTTCTATGGGGGAGAACAGGTTTTGGCTTAACTGTGGGTTTTGGGGCCCTGTGGATTTGATCATTGTCTACCTTTAACTCTGTATGGGAGACTACTATTCCAATCAGAATTGGTGAGCAATTTGAATGTCTATCTAGATTCACAGATTCTGTTTAAAGAGAAGGGGATAGCTATGACTAGGAGGTTCTTTGATCAGGTTCATCTTATATACCAATTGTGCTCCATTGCTAGATGGAATATATAGAAATCAAATTGGCTCCATTATTGCTAAAAGGAGGTGGAAAAGATCAATTACAGCATCAAAGACATAGTCAGGTGCTAATTGCAGAAGAGATCATGAACTGTCATGTACCAGTTCCAAGTTAAGCTAAAGGAGAAAAAAAACCCAGCCAGTTTCCACACTGTGATGTCTGATCATACACCCACCATTTTCAAAGTGAATGTCAAGTATCACTTTAACTGTCTGAACCTCACTAATAAGGAACCAGAGTTATTGTGGGATGAAAAGTGATTGAAGATGAATGTGAAGGGAGACTGTCAAAGGTAAAGGAGCAGAAGAAAGCAACCTGGGTGTCAGAATAAATGGAAATTTGAAAATTGCCAAAAAGGGAAGAAAAGTCAAAGCCGAGAAAGAAAGAAAAAAAATCTCAGGATGGAACTTAAAAAATTGCTTCAGAAAGCTGTTAGAAGAGACAAAAAGCTGTATTACATCTCTAGACAGCAAAGATCTCTGAACTGCGAAGAAGGCTCCAAACTTGAAATGATCTATTAAAAGGGCCAATGGACAGACAGACAGTAACTGAGATCAAACAAAATGGAAGGAATATAATGAAATCTGTATCGTAGAGATGTCAACATCCAAGATACCTTAAAACAAATCCTTAGAAAGATATACTCTTGTATTCTGGTCTTTACCAAATTGGAAGACTTCAGGAATAGAATAGAATTTTTTATTGGCCAAGTGTGATTGGACACACAAGGAATTTGTCTTGGTGCATATGCTCTCAGTGTACATAAAAGAAAAGATAAGTTCGTCAAGAATCATAAGGTACAACACTTAATGATAGTCCGGGTACAAATAAGCAATCAAATCATAGTAGGAACCAGTGAATATAAATTGTAAGGATACAAGCAACAAAGTTACAGTCATACAGTCATTTGTGGGAGGAGATGGGTGATGGGAACGATGAGAAGATTAATAGTAGTGCAAACTTAGTAAAAGAACTTATGGGATATCCACAGAAAGATAGTAGGCAACAGAAAAATCAGTAAAGATTGTAACCAAACTATGCCAACAAATCTGGAAAATAACACAGTGGCCAACAAATTGGAAGAGGTAAAGCCATTTTCCAATAGCCAAAAAGGATGAATCAGTGCATAATGATGAATTTGGAATGGATTCTCTAGGTTCAAAATCTCCATTAAGCAACAAACATTTATGTCTGACACCGCTAGAAATGCCAAATGATTGAAGCAGTGTTATTATTGCAGCATTATGATTGATATGTTCAACTCCTTTAAAAATGGGATTCAGAATAATTATCCTCTTGACATCCCAAAGCTGTGTACCTGAAGCACAAAGACCTCATTCCAATGACAAAGATGCATTCCCCATCATTATGACATCCTCCCTCAGAGCTCACTGGACAAAAATAATGAAGGCAAAGCTTCTTCAGAGCAGCAGTGTAGAATGATTCCAAACATTTTTCTCTTTCAATATCTAACAGTCATAGACACCCCCAAACAGTATTTTGTAAAACAGAGAAGCAATTAATTATAGCAATAGCACTTAGCACTTAGACTTATATACCGCTTTATAGTGCTTTACAGCCCTCTCTAAGCGGTTCACAGAGTCAGCATATTGCCCCCAACAATCTGGGTCCTCATTTTACCCACCTCTGAAGGATGGAAGGCTGAGTCAACCTTGAAGTATCTACATATACTACGCATAACTGGATAATATTATTATTATTTTTTAAAAAAATTAAAGATACACTAAACCAGCAGGCCCCAAACCTTCTGGAACCAAGTACTGGTTTCATGGAAGACAATTTTTCCACAGACCGTTTGGCGTGTATGTGATGGTTTCGGTTTCACTCACCCACTTGCTGCTCACCTCCAGCTATGTGGCCCAGTTCCTAATAGGCCCTGGACCAGTACTGGTCTGTGGCCCAGGGGTTGGGGCCCATGCACTAAACAGATGTATATACTATCCTGCTAACTTCAATTCATGAAAACAGACCTCCATATCTTTCTCTAATGTTTTCCAGGTCTATAATTTTATTTTCCACTAATTGCAAGCAATACACCAAAAATGCTTTACATCGGCCAGCCGATCCACCAAGCCCTGTGTCATAGTTATGACAAAAGACTGGTGACTTGGGATCCAGCCATTACTTCAAACACCTGCATTTGTATTGTTCCTGTACCAGAAAGAGAGTGGTTTTGAGGGCAGTGGAAGGTAGAATTCAAAGAACCTTCTTATGGGGATTAGATTTCTTTGACCTCAGAAGGAAAAAATAATTATAGTCACAAGCAATGCCCTTTAATTGACTCTTTCATTTGTTATTGTTTTATTTGAGTGATAGTTGTATTTTTTATTGTATACCATAATATTGTATACCATAATTCGCAGATGACACAACAGTGATCGGTATCATTCGAGACAATGATGAATCCGCATACAGACGGGAGGTTGAACAACTAACCTTGTGGTGCGACCGGAACAACCTAGAACTGAATACACTCAAAACTGTAGAAATGGTGGTAGACTTTAGGAGAAACCCGCCCATACTTCCACCTCTTACAATACTAGACAACACAGTATCAACAGTAGAGACCTTCAAATTTCTAGGTTCTACCATATCGCAAGATCTAAAATGGACACCTAACATCAAAAATGTCATCAAAAAAGCACAACAAAGAATGTTTTTTCTGCCCCAACTCAGAAAGCTCAAACTGCCCAAGGAGCTGCTGATACAGTTCTACAGAGGAATTATTGAGTCTGTCATCTGCACCTCTATAACTGT
>QLTV01001722.1:991398-1037798 GCA_003457575.1 Thermophis baileyi
AAGCCATGCCCAGTTCCTGTAACCGTTCTTCATATGTTTTAGTCTCCAGTCCCCTAATCATCCTGGTTGAATACAGGTAATCATCCTGGTTGAATACAGGTAGTTTTGTTCAGGCGGGTCAATTAGCAACCATTCAAAGTTATAACAGGTCTTCCCAGAGCTAATAGCAACCTATTTTTGAGTCAGCTTCAAACACACACACAGCAGTCACATAATTGCATTTTTTTGGCACTTGGTTTGCATTTATGGCTGTTTGCAGTGTCCTACAACCACATGATTGGGATTTTCAGCATTTCCGATATTTACTTTTTGTTTCCAGCAAAAGCACCCATTGGTGAAAACAGGTTCATATAACAATTTAACAACTGCAGCATTTGCTTAACAACATGTTGTTCGCTTAATGACTACCACAAAAAAGTTGTAAAATTGGGCATGGTCATATGGTGACTTGATTAAAAACAACCACGATTTGCAACCATAAGTCCAGCCTCAATTACGCTCTTAAGTCAAGGATTACCTTTAGACAAACCCACTCCCCCAAAAAAGTGTTTTTAATACTTTTTAGCTTTTTATTACATTGTAGCCACCCAGAGACATTGTATTATTTTATTTTTACTTATTTATTATTTTTATTTGTTTATTTATATCCTGCCTTTATTATTTTTACAAATAAATCAAGGCAGTGAACATGTCCAACACACCTTCCTTCTCCTAGAATTGACATAATATCCACACTTTAATAAGGATCTACTTCATATCACCCATAAGCAGATATCCAGAAATTAATGATCTTTTAAAATATATATATTTTCATTTATACTTGATTTAACACTCTAGAAAGATTAATATAAAGAAGAAAAAAGAACTAGTGTATAGTATATAGTAATTGGCCCTTTAATAGAACTAATTTGATTCAGGGGCAAATTAAATTAGCTTGTTCAGCTGTCTTTCTATTACATTTGTATAAACATTGTTTCCAATAGTAGGCATTAGGGTTATCCCACCTTTTTGTGTGCCTAAATTCATTTTAAATTTAACAGTCTGGTAATAAGCATCTTTAAACAACATGTCAAGCAATTTGTGCTTCATTTACCAAAGAAATGTTTGTGGCTTCAATAGGTGCTTTATCCTTTAGCAACATTATTAGAAATGTAATAAAAAGGGTAGAGAGTAGATATATTTAGCTGTGAAACTAGACATTACAAGAAAATGGTTATTACTGAATTGCAAATATTAAAATTAAATTTGCTGGTTGCTAAATAATCCCTGGAAAACAGCAATGTACAAGAGTGTCTGAAGAGAGGCCAAAAATCAAGATGGCAGCCATATCCTGTGACTGAGCCTCGCCTCTTTTTTATATGAGCAGGGCTTTGATTACAAGATTGTGGCCTCACCTCTTTTTTATATAAGCAGGGCTTTGTTTACAAGATTGTGGCCATCATTTTGACTTTATTTATCCCAACAGAAAACATGGTGTGGTTTACTATTGGGAAGTTAAAAAGAATAATCCCAGAAGCAGGTAACGAACATCATTTGTGTAATGTTGCTAAGAAAAATACATACAAACAATCAGTAGGAGCTGAGCATGACTTGAGGGCATCTTCAAAACAAAACAAAACAAAATATCAAAACATCAAAACATCACACAAACACTAGGCAGAGCAATGTGTTCCCTCACAAGGGGTAATTGATTGTCAGGCCAAACGTTGTCAGTCTATCTCTGGTAGTATTAGCCTGAGATATTGCTCAAGGATAGAAAGGTTGTAGGAGTAGTTTTGTACATTTCCTCTTCTAGGCAAATTCCTGGCTGCCTCTAAAGAAAAAAGCAAAACCATGCAATAGTTGATTGTTTCCTATTATGCCAGGGTTGAAGGTGATTTCATTCATTTTCATTCCATTTCAGCAAATACGTAGTAAATAGGGATGGAGACCATCTGACTCTCCTAATACTATTGGATTCCAGCTCTTATCAGCTCTGGCCAGCATGCCCAGAGGTTAGAGATAATAGGAACTCTAGTTCAATAACATCTGAAGGGCTCGGAGCTTTGCACCTCTTAACTAAAACACACAAAGGCAAGTCTTCATCCAATCAGCAAACTGCCGATTGGACTGCACTGAGATGCCAGAGCATAATTTCAATGCAATTCTAGCACATTCTTTAAAAAAGCATTGAGACTCTCTTTATCATGCAAGGTCTGTTTGAATGGTTAGCAGCATACCACTTGATTGTCATCCTGTTTAGGATTTATTACACGGGTCTATGAAAAATGACACCATAGATTACCAGCATTGATCAAGCCATTTTTTCCTTAGCCTAAACATATATCATAGTTTGGAGATAATGACAGTTTAGGGCAGCAGCTGTCTTCAGTTCACACAGGACAACTGATCAATCTTGTAATCCATTTGCACAATATGGCTTGAAATATATTGGGCAACTACTGTTATCATTCTTTCATGAAAGCAACTAAATGGTAACATGTTATGAATGCTTGTTTAAACACACATCTGGGCCATTTTCTACAACATATAGAAAAGCAGGTTGTTTTTTTGTTTGTGTTTTGATGCCAATATAGCCAATATAGATTTATGGCTCAGATAGGGTTATTTGCAGGACCTCCTGTTTCCCTGGAGACCCAGCAGCACAGGCATACTTGATTAAACAATGTCATCTGATGGAACCTAGAATCTGCACCTTTTTATGCCTTCATATGTTTTAGAAGAAAGGTGTAAAGCTCCAAGCCCTTCAGATGTTATTGAACTACAACTCCTATTATCTCTAACCTCTGGGCATTCTGGCTATTGCTGATAAGTGTTGGAATCCAACAAAATCTCAAAGGTCAAAGGTTCTTCAACATATACATACACACACACACACACACACACACACACACACACACTGAAATTCCACGTGGAAGTAAATACCCCCAAATTTCAGATGGCTCTGATCCTGATGACTTTTCATAAGGTACTAAAAAAGTACATCCAGAAAGCCAGTTGAATCCATAAAGATGTGGAGATGTGCTGCCATAAGTGTGATGTGTTTCAGTTTTGATTGATCCTTTCCTGTTTTTAACTTGCTATGCAGAGTCATACGCTGAGCGTGCAGCCATACAAACACAATTAATTAATTAAATACGTAAACTTTAAAAGTATTGTGTAGTTTGCTGCATCAATCTACAACCAATTCATAGCCCAGGTCTCAAAAGTAGCTGTCCCTGTTTTAAATAAAATCCAACTATTATTAAATTGTTTATTTATTCATTTGATTTAAAAGCCAACCTACTGCATCACAACCCTGTGATGGAAATAAGATGAAACAACAGCATACATAACCTAAAAGAAAAAACACACACAAAGGGCTTGGTACTAACGCTAGTCTTTTGAAGGGACCCAGTATATAGTCATGCTGACTATTTATACACTATGTGGACATTATGGAAAATGTCTGGTTATGGCTCAAATAACCAGACTTTGTTCAATGAAGGATTTACAAGTGATAACTACATTTCGAATAACACCTAGAAGCAATTAATTGCATACTGATTCTTCAGTAAAATCTCTTTCATCAACCAAACATTTCACCTGATATAAATATTAAGGAAGTATACATTAAAGTACATTTAATGCTTTCATTTGGCTCAAATCTTTTATTACTGTCATTTACCCAAGACTAGCTAAATCTCTTTTGTAATACTGTATTTGTATTTGAGTACCACAGTAAAAGGTCACAAATGAGAACAGTCTACAAGGTCAAGCTTTTGAAGTCATAAATGCAAGCAGTCTATATGTTCAAGCTTCTAAAAAAAAAAGCTGAACAAAAGTGCTAATTCCAGGGGTGGGGGGAAGGTTATTTGTTACAGAGGAGAAAGAAAACAGGTGTTTATTGAAATAGAACAAAAATAATTATATTGAATAAGAGCAGAATTTGCATTATGCAATAAGTAAAATTTATGTCTACTATCACCCACTAAAAATAAAAATCCTCTTTCTTACTCCAGGTATTTACTATATATACTACCATTTCCAGCTTCTTTCTCATTCTCATGCTTAGCTTCAGAAGTAGAACTCTTTCATGTTTGTTAAACCATATGATTAACCTGCATGCATACCAGAGGTGGGATCCTCCCGGTTCAGACTGGTTTGGCCAAACCGGTAGCAACCCGCTGCTGATGTCACGGAGCCGGTTTGGTCGGTGCCGGTCCGTGGACGCTGCCATCTTTTTTTGGGGGGGATTTTTTAAAAAACTTTTTTGGATTTTTTTAAATTTTTTTTCTTCTGCGCATGCGCAGAAGCCAAGTTTCTGGCACTGCGCATGCATCACCATCTTGTTTTTGGCTCACTTTTTTTGGAATTTTTTTGGATTTTTCAGCACTGCGCATGCACGTGCGTGCTTTGCACGTGTGCTTTGCGCATGTGCGGCCACAAGACACGGCCATACAGCGCTGGAGGAAGTGAACCAGCAGCGAGGTAAGTTAGAACCCAACCCTGATGCATACTCCGTGTGTCTCTCTCTCTGTGTAGATGTGTATTTGCTAAATAAAAAGATATTGCTTGAACAGACAGAGATTACATAACTTAAAAAAAAAATATTCTAAAAGAATGAAAATTGTAATCTCCAACAACGCTCCTACAGTAAATTAAGCACACACAAAAATTGCTAAAATCTTTCAAACCATTTATAATATATTATCAAGAAAAGCAAAATCAAGTTAATTTAAGGAATTAATACAATAAAAACAGTCATAGTTCTATCATTTACCATCCTAAATATCAAGCAAAAGAAATGGAAAAATGCAATACCATTATTCTTTAATCAAAGAACACAGGGATGTTTAAGTGGATCTTGCTGTACATGGTAAAATAAATTTTAGTTGTTACTCAGAGCCAGGAATCCAGTGTTAGCTCTATTCATATTCATAATTAAATTTTGCCAACAAGTTATAAAGAATAGCAGAGAACAATTTTTGTGGCTTTTCATACTGCTTTGCCTTTTAAGGGAAAAATAACTATCATGACTGCTGGAACATTTTTGCAAATGCAAAAAAAAAAATTGCAGTTGCATTGACCTATTGATTTACTTTGATTATAAAAAGATTAGTGCAGACATTAAATCGAAGTCACGGCATTCAACATTCATGCTATAAATTTTATTTGGCTCTTATCTTTCAGAAACATTTGGTAACATTAAACTAAAATGCTTAAAATCTAAACCAAAAACTGTTCATTACTGGATAGGGACCTAATCATTGTTAAAACAGACACATAGTAAAATCATCACATAGCATCATCACATAGCATCATCACATGAAAGTCATTAAAATAAACATTATTAAGTATAAATTAGTTTAAACAATTACTGGAAGTTTTGTATATTTCTAAAGGATGGATCTTGGCAGCTTATCCTTCAAACATATAAGGAACAGCCTTTTTTAAAGTCAAGTTTAAATATTTTGGATTACAATTTCTAGAGCAATTTATTTCAAGCAACACAAATAAAGATAATAGAAAAGCAAAAAACATAAGGAAGGTAGCCATTGAAGATCTTGCAAGATGTATTTCTGGCACAGCAATTTCCATCATTGAAATGATTTTGTGGAGGAAATATGCTTTGAAAAAGATTAAAGCACTTGAAATATAATTGTGTATTGCATTCAGATCTATAAAAATAAGAGAAATTAAGAAGTAGCCAAAAGAGTCCAAAAAAGTGATTCAATTAATCAGATCAATAATACATAGTATAAAAGCTTACACATTGCTAGAAATTTCATCATTTTGTAAATGGAAGAAGGCACATGAACAGATGTAAATGCTAAAAAAAAATGCTGCACATTAAGCATTTAGTAGAACAACCATGAAGACCTTGGAAAAGATATTAATTCGCTGTGATATGCTGGGAAAGTATAAGGAAAGAAAAGAAGAGGACAACCAGCAGCAAGATGGATGGACTCCGTTACAGTGACAATGAGAGTACCATTGGGAGTCTTGAAAAAACATGTTAGGTTGTCATGGAAAAAAATCTATCTATGTAGTTGCTAAGAGAAAAGAAAGATGGTACATAATTTGTCTATCAAGAATGCACATGAAAGAAAATTCTAATAAGAATTAAATTAAGACAGCACCAAGGACTCGTCAAGTGCTAAATTACCAAGTCAAATATCAAACTCCTCAAAAGTCCTTCTAGTTGCATTCTTTCTAAATAAATCAAATGAAAATGTGGACTTTGGGCAATTAAAAAAAAGCATAGATAATATTTCCAAGTTCTTATAAAGAAATTTAGAACCAATCATGAGCAGGTTTGATCAAGCTATTAAGGACGGGCTTAAAGAAGAGATTACATAGTCCAGAGAAGGAAGTATGAGAAAGAAACTCAACTTGAGTTTGTTTAATATAACATGAAAAAGAGAAACTTACATTAACAATTTTGTTAATATACCCCAAAGCAGTAAAGTAATATTCCTGGAATCCCAGCAGTGTTGGTTTCTTCACCTGGCCTATTGTGAATATCAGGTTTTTCAATTACATCTTTTCCATTCCATTTTGAAATTCAAAATTTTTCCCTACCGGTTCTGTAGGCGTTGTTACATTCTCAGACTGAAGCACATAGGCTTCAGTCAGGTCCTCCATTCTGGAGGGAAAATACTGCCTGCTGATTGGCTGGCCTGTCTGACAGCTCCCTATAAAAGGGCTGGCTGTCAGACAGGGCTTTTGCTGGATTGTTAGCACTTGACTAATAAAGAGCTCTTGTTTGAAGTCACTCTGTCTGCCTCTTCCATTCACCCAACTTAACAGGCGTGGCTTGGTGAGTGTGGCAGGGGAAGAATATTGCAAAATCTCCATTCCCACCTCACTCTGGGGCCAGCCAGAGGTGGTATTTGCCGGTTCTCCAAACTACTCAAAATTTCCGCTACCGGTTCTCCAGAACCTGTTAGAACCTTCTGGATTTCACCCCTGATGCAGAGTTAAGTCTGAGTCTTCTCTAATTCTATCCCCATGAACAATTAGGCTAGCTTTAAATATATTCAAAACATTCTTATGTATGTCTCCTGATAAGTAAACTCCATCAAGTTCAATAGGACAGGCATTGTGCATAAGATAGCATCTCTGTTTATTTCTTTGGTTTGAAACACAGAAACCCTTCTTTTCAGTATTGGTCCCAACTCAGGTATCAATCAACACCAAGCAATAAAATCATTCTTTAAAAATACACTTCTAACAAAATCCCTAATAACTCAATAGATTAATTGAATGCAAAATAATGTTAAAAATGCTTAATCCATTTATAGCATCAATTTAAGCTGAAAATAGAAACTGTTCAGATCTGGGTTTCAAGCTGCCATACAGAAATTCTTTTAAATATCATTTGCCTAAGTGCTGGAAATATAGTTCTCTTTAGTAGGCCTTTGATAAGGATTTATAACATAGTAAAAGTTGAGGACAAATGACAATTAGAAAGGCAAGGTAAAAACATTTAAATATAATAGCACATCTTCTGAAGAATTCTTTGCTAATTCCTGGAGAGGAGTCAGGGGTGGTATTCACTTACCTTCCCTACCAGTTCGCAAATGTGTGAGCACGCACGCAAAGCCTTTTGCGCATGCGCACAGCATCAAAAATGTGATGTGCTTATGTATGGGTGGGTGGGTCTGCGCGGCTGCGCGGCCATGCTCCCGCAGGCAGCGCTACCAGTTCACCCGATCCGGATAGAATTGGCTGAATACCACCACTGAGAGGAGTCCTTGCGAAATTTTATTCTTCAGAAATAATTCTAGTCACACTTAAAAGGGAAACCTTTATGTTTAATGCTTGCAGTCAAATATTCAGGAGTATCTGCAGTGTATAGTTAAAAGTCAACATAATAGCCACAACAATGCTGTTGAATTTTTGCCTGGTTCTTTTTTATATTTGTTGGGGTAGAACTTCAATGGCAGTGTTATTGCCATCTTGACTTTCTTGCTATATCCTGCAAATTTTAAATCTTACACTGTTTTAAAAACTTTTCTCTTTGCCCTTGAAAATCTGACAATAAACTTTGGGTAAGTGGTAAGCCCTCCATCACTACTGACTCTGCTAGAGAAGGGAAAGGGAGAGGAAGGGAGGAAGGGAGGGAGATACAATGGTATACAGTAGGTTCATGTTCTTTAGGCACAGAGGTTGGTTGAGTGACTTTGGGCTAGTCACTCACTCTCAACCCTGGAAGAAGAAAAACATCTACAGGTAGTCCTCGATTTACGACCACAATTTAACCCAGGATTTCTGTTGCTAAGTGAACTTTGCCCCAACTTACGACTTATCTTGCCATAGTTGTTAAGTGAAGCATTGCAATTGTTAAGTTGTTAAGTGAATCTGGCTTCCAGTTGTTAAGTGGATTTGATTTCTCCATTAACTTTGCTTGTTAGAAGGTCGCAATAAGTGATCACATGACCCCAACACTCTGCAACCATCATAAATATGAGTCAGTTGCCAAGCATCTAAATTTTGATCACATGACCCTGGGGATGCTGCAAGGGTCATAAGTGTGAAAAATGGTCATAAGTCACTTTTTTTAGTGCTGTTGTAACTTTGAATGGTCACTAAATGAATTGTTGTAAATCGAGGATTACCTGTATCTACTAATCTGTACAGGATCATCATGATGAATTATGAGCCAAAACTTTCAATGAAGGTGACTTCATCCTGTAGTTGCTTGATTTAGAATAGTAATAACAGTCATCAATATTGTAATAACAAGTGTGTATGTGTTTGTGTGTGTATTTGTATGTGTGTACGTTGTGAACGTAACCTAATTGCTGCTCTTTATGCTTTGGTTAGCTGAAACAGATAGGAAGAGAACATATGTACTGGATGATCTGTTTTTCTCAGAAGATAGTGAAGTATTTGTATGTTTGTCATAGTAGGTGGCTTTCACTAATTAAAGAAGAAATGCTAAAGAGGTTCCAGTGTGGGCCACACCTGGATGGGAAACTGCCAAAAAAATCTCAGGACTCATTAAATGGTTAAAATGGAAAGTGGAAAAATGTCCTGGAAGAAAGCAACTAACTCCTATATTGTTTTAATAAAAACTGTATGGCTATGCCTGTTTTATAACCAGGATCCAAGCCCAGCTCAAGGTTGTTGCTACCTTTTTACCTATTTTCTCCTTGCAGGTAGAAGAAAAATGAGGATTTTGAAAGGCCAAATGCCTAATCCGACTGTTCAGAAAATAAGATTATAAAACAGAAAATACAATCAAATTTGAGCTGTAAATCCCCGGGACTGCTCCTTATCAGCAAAGAGCTAGTCTTCTGTGTTGAAGTCTTCCCAATTTTTGCAGCCCAGATCTGATAGCCCTCAATGACAATAGCTACTGGTATCTTCTGCATTATATGCTCGACGTGTCAGCATGGCTAGTATATACATATATTTATGGAATATTCTGTGCAGTTGTATTTTTCCAGTTATGGTAAGGTGTAGAGAAATAAATAAATGGGATTTGCATTAAAAGGATTATCTGGGGAATGGAGGATGATTTAGCAACTCTCCAAACAGGTAATCATATTCAGTGTATAAAGCACAGAAGAGTAGCTGCACTCAGCATAAATGTTGCCCTTTCTTAGGAAGGGCTGTAAATACTGTTCAGCAGTTTAAATCGGCTTAGGGCAAGAGAAAGAGAATTGTAAGCTCTTAAAGGGTATGAAAAGCTATATTTAGTATTTCTAGAATTCAAACAAGAACACACTGCTAAAACAATTTAAATTATTCATTTATGGGCTTAGTTCTTTAGTATTCACTGCTACCACACAATTTCAAAATTTTCTTTCTTTTCAGATTTTCAGTCTTGAATGGCCTGGACCCTCTATGCCTCTTATTGTAATCTTTCATTGTTCCCAAACTGTCATGTTTTGAAGTTCTGATTTGGTGTCCTACAGTACCTAGTCCTGCTTTCATTCTCTTCCCCACCCCTATCATTCCTAGAATTTTCCATAATCTATATTCTATATGGTATGCTTCTCCACATATCAAACTATACCAGGGCTAAATCTTACATTTCTGCTATAGTTTTCTTTAAAAAGGTATTCTATACAGTCTGAGCACTGTAATTCACATTTTCCAAATCTGAAAATATCCACTATATCAAAATATGAAAGTAACTATTATGCTTAATGTGAAAACCACTTAATTCTGCAGTACTTATCCATTGGCACAGTTAATATTACTTGATTTACAGCTGTGCTCTCATTGCTGTGCTGTCTTTGCTCAATGCAAGAATCCATAAAGCAAAGGGTGTTAATGCAGGTACTCATTTCCTATGTCTCAAATGCCTCCCTCCCCCATGTCTACAGATCTGATATCATATATATTATGCTTTTGTGCATTTATCTGTTAGCAGTGGTTTCCTGTATTTCTAGTATTAATTTTACCACTTAATTAAACTTGACTTCCTTCATATTAGGTTAAGCTTAGAATTATAGATAAGCGTAGAAAGTGGAAAAGCTGATATTTAATAGATTTATTTTGCACAGCACTATTTAATATTCATACTTGGCTCATCTTTCAAAGAAATTAAAGCTGCTTATATATAGTATCCACTTTATAATGTTTAAACATATGTAAACAAAAAATGCCTAACTCATCATCTTTATCTCTATCTTCATCTCTATCTTTCTTGTTCAATCTAAACATTTCTCTATTATGTATAGGCAAAGTTGGTTGTGGGTATCATTCATATTAATTCAATTCATGCTAACAATATTAGTAATCTCTATCACATTTATCAAATTTAAGTAATCCTCCTTATATTATTTAAACATACATAAAAAAATGCCTAACATCTGTAAACTTCTAATCTTTCTATTATTTTTATTCATTCTATAAGAATTTATATTCTAATATTTCCCCTATCTATTTTTATTTCTGCCTCTTTCAGCTTACGATCAGGCTACTTTAATATTTAAAGGGCAATTCTTTCTATCCATCATCTCTTCTCCTCTTTAGTGCTTCAATTCTTATCCATTTTTTAATTCACCTCCCACACTCATCTTTGTCTCTATCTTCATCTATATCTTTCTTGTTCAATCTAAACCTTTCTCCCAGTACAATCTTATACTGCCAATTCTCCCAGATGTCTGCCCATGTCCCAATCTCCTTATCAAAGGTATCTTCCTGTCTCTCCAGTTGTTGATTTGTCTGTTTTATTTTCTTTGGTCTTTCTCCCTTTATCAGCTGGTTTGTCAGTCCTATTTTTTTGCTCCAGTCCTTGATTTATTTGTTGATGTGGCCAATCCATCTGTTCTCTCTGCTCCTTTTTCTTGCCATTTATCTGGTCTTCCTCTTCGTCGAGCTGTTGCTTCATTTGCTGGTTTTTCTGATCTATATTTTTTCCCTGTTCGTATTCAATTTGGTGGCTTGAGTAATCCATTTCATCTAGACTTTCTGTTGCTTCCACCAGTTCATGGGCAGTTTGATCTTTGTTCATTGTTCTTTGCAAAATGTTTTCCATTTTCTCATCTATACCATCAATTGAATCCATAATATTTTGGAGCAATGAAGTCATCTCATTAAAAAGTCCTCTCATTTCTACAGCTGTTCCTTCAACTCCAGTCATAATAGCAATATATATGGTATCCAAAAGGTCTATTTTATAGTATTTGTTGGCAAAGCCCAATTGGTTGTAAATACTGGTGATGTATTTACTCTTGTATTTGAATATTGGGGAATATCGATAGGGATTTAGGTGGCATTTTAACATCAAAACATTTTATATAATGTAGCTCATTGTCAGATCTATAATTTCTTTGGCCCATCTATAGGAACTATTTTGATATTATATGGGATTTTCATATGGACTACATATTTTGCTAATATGTATTGGCGGTATCTAGGTCAGAACCTCATTATCACATTTCAAAAGGAAATTAATAACTATGGGCATCTTAAAAAAAAGAAATCTCATGAACTTCAGGTTCCTACCCCCCAAACCTAAAATAAGGGTTTAACAGTTGATCAGTATGACAGTTGTATATTATAGAAGGTGTTAAACTGCAAAAATGCTCATGTTTACGAATATAGCAATTAGTAGGTTCTGAAACCTCAGTCTTCATTGTAATAAGTGCAATTTTAGTTTAATAAGTTACTTGGGTAATAAATAGGCTGAGGATAGAATTATAGTCCAAAATATATTGTTGAGGTGATACAAATTAGATTTTATTCAATGACTTTTCTTTGATTAATTCCCAGAAATTTATACATGTACATACATTTTACTTTGAATATGTGGAACATTTCTCTTCATATATTTTATTACTACTTTCAGAATATTCCATTTCAAGATAACAACATATAAAGCCTGTTCAAAACAAATTTTAATTTATTACCACAACATGTTTGAAAAGCACATCGTGACATCATCTAGGAAGAGAAGAAAGTGCTTTTACCAACCACAAGGCCTTAGTAATGTCTCTTTTGCTATGAGAGAGGAATGAATGAAATAATAAAAGCTAGCATAATAGTCTCATTGAATTATGCATATCATTCTCTTCCATTTTCAGACTACATACAGTGTGTCTACACATGCACAAAACAGGGATATCATCTAAAATCAAATGCATGTCATGTCTATATCAATTCTTTCACATTTAGAGCCAGTAAGAAAGGATGATAATAATTAAAGCAACTTTTTGTTATTGTTGTTGCAAACCTATCAATGAAAATATGAAAGAAAATCAAAGTATTTTCAATTAGAAAAAATTAGGCCAAAGTTCTTCAACTTGGTGCTTTCTAGATGTTTTGGACTTTATGGCAGGATGAAATCCCCTTATTGCAGGGGTGAAATCCAGCAGGTTCTGACAGGTTCTGGAGAACCGGTAGCAGAAATTTTGAGTAGCTTGGAGAACCGGCAAATACCACCTCTGGCTGGCCCAGAGTGGAGTGGGAATGGAGATTTTGCAATATCCTTTCCCCAGGAGTGGGGAGGGAATGGGGATTTTGCAGTATCCTTTCCCTGCCATGCCCACCAAGCCATGCCCACAGAACCGGTAGAAAAAAAAAATTGGATTTCACCACTGCCTTATTGGGACACAGCTAAAAATGGTCTCAAAATTAAAGGCTTTCCCCCCCCCCCTATTTGTCAAAACCATGCAAAACATCATTTGGACACCAGAAGTTTCTTGCCAAATTAAAACCAGTGCAAGCAGGTAAGTCTGCCTTTTGGTCAAAATATATACAGGGAAAATCTCTTAGGCATCAGAGGATAATAACAATTAGACATGGCTAGTGTGATATCTATGCTTTGGACTGGACATGCTATATGAATATAGGCATTGGCAGTAGAAGAGGAATCTTCAGCCAAGGACCCAGCAGGATCAGAAAAAGATCTGCAGAGCAAACTGATTGCTCAATTGCATTAGAAGGGCAGACCAGATGTCAGTAAGGTTGTAGTAAAAAAAAAAAAAAAAGTCAGGATCATAGCCCCAATGGTACAAATGAAGCTCTGTCTATATTTTTTATGGGTAAAGTTTCTACAGCACTATCCTGGTCACCATATTTAATATGTAGACATCTCTGGTGCTGGAATTCCAACAGGTTCATTATTTATTTATTTATCTGTTTGTTTGTTTGTCTTCTTTCCCTTTTCTTCTTTAGGCTAAAAATCAAGGCTGAGAAGTACAGAAAGTCTTGATGAAAGTGAGCACATCAGAGCTGCAATAAGAAACACCTGTGTGAATGAAGGAGGAAATGAGACAATGAAGAAACTGTCAAAAGCACAGTATGTAAAGTTTGTTATGCTAAAGCTAATATATATATACTAGAAATAGTACAAATAATTTACTTGAAAATACTCTAACAATAAACACCAGTCTAATTTAGAAAAGTCCGTGTACATGTTTCTGAAAAGTTCCCATCTCTTTTCACACTATGTAATATTGCTGTATAATGCAGTGTTTCTCAACCTTGGCAACTGTGTGCACTTCAACTGCCAGGATTCCCCAGACAGCATGAATAGAGAAACACTGGTAATGCCTGAAAATCTTATGGTCAGTATATTGCTGGATGGTGCAGGATTGGAAAAGGGTACATCCTTCCATAGGTGAGAGGGACAACATGGAACAGAAAGGGAAAAGCAGTGCTATACAAGATTCTTTGAGAAGATATATCTCACATTGCCTTGCAGTTCAATACAACTTTGGGGGTCGGGTGGGGGGAATCAGATAATAAATTGCTTGCAATCTAGTCTGGGCAATTTCACATGTATATTTGTAAGCATGGTGCTGGGAACACCAGCATACTGTAGTGGTTAAGATGTTAGATCCAAATTATAGTACCCTTTGACTCCTGGATGACCTTGACCAGTGATTCCCTAATCACCATAAGGTTGTGGGATAACCTGGAGGATGAACAAAACCTCTTGCCTTGCTATGTGCATTGTTGGTTTTACTATCAACAAGCTGACCATGCAGACATATGGGACAAATGCTAAGGAGAACAATAACTGTACAAGTACAATGAAGAGGAAAAGGCCTGGGGGGGGGAAAGGGGGGGGAGATTTATCTTCCTTTCCCCAAGACTTCCAAGTTTCCTTTATCCTCCAGTATATAAACTTACCAAGCAAAGAATTTAAATTATAACAGGTACAAAAGCAGGCAGGAGCAAATATACGTAGATACCAGAAGTGTCGGTGGGATATTGTTGTTATTATATTGACAAGAACAGTATCATGCTGTGAGCTTTACTTTTTTGGGGGGTGGCATGTCTATGACATCACAGTTCATGTAGAAATGGAGAGAACTAGAACCTTGATCCTGTATTTTTGTCAGCCTGATTCCCTCAAGAACTGCCCATCCCCCACACTTAGATAATGTTGATAGGATTCCGAGCTAAATTTTATACATAAGCCATATGATGTAATTTGCATATAAACAGTATTTGTATGTGCGCAAAATAAACATATGTGCTTTCAGTCTTCCCATACAATCACATGATGGTAGCAGTTACCCAAGCAGTTCATAGACTTCCCTGAAAATATCACCTCCAACCAAATTACAAATTGAATGCTTCTGATATTCTTCTATTCTTTTCCTTTATTTTTGAAAAATGCCCATATTTATCTGGAATAAATTTATTGAAGACCTATACATATGCAATAAATTGACATGTGAAGTAAATGAATCAGAAGTAGATTTATAGAAAATTGTTAGATTCGCGCGGGAAAAAAGAGGCGAGATGTAGGAACAGTTCAGCACCTTTATTTCTCCTTAGCTGAATGCAATACGAACTGCCGGCGGGCTGCAGGGAAGCCGCTTTTAAGGGCTTCCCTGTAGCCTAGCCAGCCACTGACAGCAGTTTAATTCTCCCGCCGCTAGATTAGCCAATCAGCGGCAGCTATGCAAATTTGTACTCCGTATGGCAGTACGTAACACCCCTCCCCTCTTAGTTTGTGGACTGTCCAATCAGGAGTCAATGCAAGTCACGTAATCACGTAAGTACACAGGATGCTGTATAGTCCTACTGGGCCTGCACGATTCAGTTCCTCGGGAGTCCTTGACTGGTGCGGACATGCCTGTTGCTGCTCCGGTACCTGCTTGTGGAATAATCTGGAACCAGCTGAAGTCTCCACGTCTTCATCCTCCGGTCCCGGTTGACTCCGCTGGACTCCGGAGTCTGCAGGTAGGGATCCGCGCTCCTCCTCCGGGTTTGAGAACAGGTCCTCCTGGTTTCTTGTAGTTAGGGCCTGGCTCCCGGCGTGGTCGTCATGGTCGTTTGCTCTGTATGGTCTTTGGGGCAGGGACTCGCGTTGTGCTGGATGTCTTGCTGTTGGCCGGCCTCCAGTTGTTGAAGCCAGGAGTCTCCCAACCTACTCCTGAGCTGGTCGATGTGTCTTCGCCACACTCGGCCATCGTCCAGTTTAACTTGATAGGATTTCGGCCCGGTGACTGCTATGACTGTGGCCTTCATCCACTTGGGATCCCCTGCAAAGTTCTGCACGAACACTAGCTCATCTATGGCTAGTGTTCGGGTTGGCTTGCTAGACTCCAGAGATGTCTCCAGATGATAATGGGGGTTCAGTCTGTCCAGTTGGGACCTCAGTTTCCATCCCATCAACATTTCGGCAGGGCTCTGGTTAGTGGCCGCGCATGGTGTGATGTGTTGGGCCAGCAGGAACTGGTCAATCCGTTCCTGCCAGTTCCCCGGGCCCATTCTGGTTAAAGTCTCTTTTGTCATCCTCACCATTCTTTCCACCCGGCCATTGCTAGCTGGACTGAATGGTGAGATGAGTATGTGCCTTATTCCCAGGTCGGCCAGGAATGCCTCCATGTTCTTTGCTGTCAGCTGTGATCCGTTGTCTGACACTAGGACGTCTGGCAGGCCATGTGTTGCAAACATTCTTCTCAGGGCTCGTATGGTGGCTTCTGTGGTCGAGGTGTGCATGTTCACTACCTCCAGCCATTTGGAATAGGCGTCAACAACAATTAAGAATGTCTGCCCCGTCATAGGTCCTGCAAAGTCTATGTGGATCCTAGACCATGGGGCTTTGGGTAGCTCCCATTCTAATGGTGTAGTGTGTGGTGGAGCTGGCCGGGATTCCTGGTATGGCAGGCAGGTTGCCACCCACTCTGTAATGTCCTGATCCTGTTTGAGCCACCACAGGTAACTCCTTGCCAACGCTTTCATGCGTACTATTCCGGGGTGTCCTATGTGCAGGGTTCCCATCACCCTTTTCCGTAGGCTCTGTGGTTTTACAACTCGCTCCCCCCACAGTAGACACCCCTTTAGTACAGACAGTTCAATCTGTTTATTTTTAAATGGTTTAAATTCCTCCCCTTCTTTTTCCTGTGGCCACCCCCTTAACACCCAGTTCATGACTGTGGACAGTACTTTGTCTTTCGCTGTATGTTCCGTGATGTCTTGAGATGTGACGGGGCTGGTTCGTTCAATGTCGACCAGCAATATTTTGGCCACAGGTGCAGGGTCTTCCACAAGGTATGGTGTTGGGCAGTGGCTGAGTGCGTCTGCGTGTTCAATGCTTTTCCCTGGCCGGTGGGTCATCCAGACAGGAAGATGGACCATCGAGTCAGCCTGGGCAACATGTATTGTGGTGTTTGTTGATTGACTGCAGGTAGATCCAGTAGTGGTTTATCATCTGTCACAAGTTCAAATTTGCGGCCGTAGAGGTATTCATAGAAGCGCTTGATGCTGGCCACTGCAGCAAGCGCTTCTTTGTCCAGCTGGCTGTAGTTCCACTCAGCTGGTGAAAGTGTCTTTGAGTAATATGCGATGGGGGCTTCCGAGCTGTTGAGAAGTTGATGGCTGAAAACGGCCCCCACTCCAAAAGGCGATGCGTCACATGTTAGCAGTAGGGGGAGGGTCTCACTGAATTGCATGAGGACGCTGTTGGATGAGAGCAATTCCTTTACGGCGACAAAAGCATTGGCTTCTTTTTGTCCCCATGTCCATGTGGCCGTCTTCTCCAGGAGCCTATGGAGAGGCTCAGCAACAGTCGTCTTCTGTTTTAAAAAGATGGCATAAAAGTTGAGTAAGCCCAGGAAAGCTTGTAACTCTGCCTTGTTTTGGGGGGTTGGTGCCTCTTTGATGGCCCTTATTTTAACGTCTGTGGGGTGAATGCTGGACCCATCGATTAGAAACCCCAGGAATTGTACTTTGGTGACCCCAATTTTGCATTTGTCCCGTTTTACTTTGAGGCCCCTTTGCTGGAATCTCCCTAGCACCTTGTGCAGTCTGGTCATAAGTTGTTCCTCTGATTCCCCCGAGATGAGGATGTCATCAAAATAGAGAACCACTCTGGGGATGCCATGTAGTAAGCATTCCATCATGCTCTGGAACAGTCCTGGGGCCACGCTTACCCCAAATTGCAGGTGGTTGCACTTAAAAGTCCCCCTGTGTGTGACTATCATCTGGGCTTCTGCTGTGGCTGCGTCCACTGGCAACTGCTGGTACACTTGAGCCAGATCTAGCTTGGCGAAAATTTTCCCATTTCCCAGAGAGTGCAATAGGTGTTGCACAATGGGCACAGGGTAAACGTTGGGCTGCAGGGCTTTGTTAATGGTGACCTTATAGTCCGCGCACATGCGAATTGAGCCATCTGGCTTCATTGGGGTGACAATGGGGGTCTCCCATGTGGCATGATCAACTGGCTCTAAGACCCCTTGGGCGATTAGTTTGTCCAGTTGTTCATCCACTTTTGACCGAAGCGCAAACGGGACTTTTCAGGACTTTAATCTAATGGGGGTGACACTGGGGTCTAGGTTAAACGATATGGGCTTTCCCTTATATTTACCTAGACTCCTGTCGAACACGTCTGGGAAGTCTGCCAGTAGCTTGTCCAGTTTGTTCCCCTTGATTTGATGCAAGCCGGTGATACCGATGCCAAGAGGCTTGAGCCATTCTACTCCCAGCAGGGTCTGTTGCCCTCTACGATAGTCAAGGGTAGCTTGCCTCTAAATTCTTTGAATCTGATGGGCACTTCTGCTCATCCTAGCACTCGGATGGGGTTGCCTTGGAAATCGTTGATACAAATGGTCTGTGGCTGGTGTCTCGGGAAGGTCGGTAGGACTTGCTTCAGGGTTCCCCATGACATGATAGTGAATATGGAGCTGGTATCTAGCTCCATCTGGCATGGGGTTCCTTCTATGGCCACGGTGATGTGGAACTTCTCCCCTTGCCCGGCGTCGGAGTGACCCACAGTGTTATTGTAGATCCCGCAGTTGTCCTGGTATTGGTAATCGTCTCTGCGCCTGCCCCGATGGCCTCCCGGATGGTTCTGCCCTTGTCTTCCCTGTACCATGGGTTGTTTGGGTTGGTACTGGGCTGGCTGGTATGGGGTTGATTGGGTGGCTCTGCAGGCTTCCACGATGTGCCCTCTCTTCTGGCAGCAGCAGCAAATGGCGTCTTTGAATTTGCAAAGCGCCCTGGCGTGGCCCCCTAGGCAACCCAAGCATCGGGTTTGCCTGTTTTCACAGTCTCTGGGGCTTACCCTTTTTTCCAACTGAACACAGTGCACCACTTCCTCCTCCTCTGACTCGTTGTTGTATTCGGGGACTTCGGTCATCCAATCGGGCTCCCTATATGTGCGATGGACTGTGCCAGTCTTTCAGATGTCTGCGGCTGAGTTGTTCGAGGATTCGGCAGTTCGAGCTTCCTCCACGACATCCTTGAACGTTGTCCCCCTTCTGATCAGAAGCTTTTTTTTTGTAGGTTGAGATATCTCATTCCTAGAATGATGTGATCCTTCATCATTTCTTCTGAGTTTATGAATTCGCATTTCGTTGCGATCTCCCGGAGTTTGGTAACAAGTCATTGATGGATTCACCATCACGCTGGCGGTGATGGTAGAATTCATTTCTGCTGACCACCGGGGTTACTGCTGGAGCCTAGTGCTCCTTCAGGGTTGTCCGAAGCGTTGTCCACGAAATGGACTCGATGTCTGTTGGTGCCACCAGAGTCTGAGCCATTTTATAGATCTTCGGCCCGCAGTAGGTTAGGAAGAGAGCCCTCTTCCTGTTGTCTGGTAAATCCTGGAAGTTGTTGGCTTCCAGAAACATGCAGAACCGGCTCATGTAGGTTGGCCATTCTTCTGTCTTCGGATCGAAAATCGCTGGAGCTGGAGAGATTTGGGTAGCCATCCTCAAGTTTGGCCGGAGCAGTCGATGCTTGCTTTTAAGATGGCCACGGATGCCATGAGGTGCCTTTGTCCTGTTGTCCTTCTTCCACCATCTTTGTCGCCAGTGTTAGATTTGCGCGGGAAAGAAGAGGCGAGACGTAGGAACAGTTCAGCACCTTTATTTCTCCTTAGCTGAATGCAATACGAACTGCCTGCAGGCTGCAGGGAAGCTGCTTTTAAGGGCTTCCCTGTAGCCTAGCCGGCCATTGACAGCAGTTTAATTCTCCCGCCGCTAGATTAGCCAATCAGCGGCGGCTATGCAAATTCGTACTCCGTATGGCAGTACGTAACACCCTCAATAGATAAAATTAGATAGAAGAGTGCTACAACCCACAAACCTAGATTTATACTTTCTGTGGCCATTTTTCAGAATCTTTCCTGATTGACATACTTTTGTAATTTTTTTGATGATGTCATGGAATATCAAGGCTACAAACCAGTCAGTGTTCGCAGCCACTGTAACTTTTATAAATAATTCTTAATCTCCTCTCTCTCAGCATAAAGTGACTATCCATTAAGACTAGTAATTACTTACAGAGCTTTATAGAAAACCAATGGAGAAGCAATGTGGACAAGAGACTTTTGAGCTTATGATAAATTAGAAAGCTACTTGGAATGAATTCCTAATTAAATTTCAGCTAAGGGACTGAGCCATCCTGAAACAAAAGGAGAATATTTAATTCTTGTTTCAGAAATGAATCAATCATGCAAATTATTCTTGCTTGATTCTTGGAATTCCTTAAAGGGGCACATTTCTAAGGAACCTTTGATTGAATTTAGTACTCTGCACATTTTCTTCTCTTGATGAAAATGGAGGATGAATGGCCTCTGTGTCTATATGAATGCTTGTAGGAGAGTTAGGCTGATGAAAGCAGTATTGTGATGTTGCAATGCAGGCCCTGTCCCTTTTCTGTACATGCCACAACTTTATACACATGGGCAAAAGCAGTAAGATCATATGAATGCCACTATGATGAATCTGTCTACAGTATATCTTGTTCATTCCTGATAGCAGGTATAAATAGTTTAATCTACTTTTTAGATTAACAGCTCTAAGGATGAAATAACTTTAGAATGTTTAGAAGACAAATGAATATATTCCATAGCATATTAAGCAACCACTAAGACTTCCCCAAAGGTGCCATTTGATGCATTTCCCAGTCTATACACACTTATTTTATATTTATTTTTAAACCTTACACAAAGATAAGTCAGAAGTATGGATTAAACAAGACTTAATGTTAATTTTATCGATTTGAATTAATTGCCATGGAGGTAAATTTAAATTAGCTAATCCATACCTGAGATAGCTGGACCGCTTCAAGTGTCTTCCAAGTACCAGTTTAAGATAAGACTGAGAAATTTTAATTCAGAGACATAGTCAAACAAGAAGTACTGTATTGCTGAACTTATCATATTATGGAAGGAGAATAAGCTCTTTCATATTGGTGTGTTAAAAAAGTTTCTATGTATTTTTTTTAAAAAAACACCTTTTCTTTCCTTTTGATAAAGCAATAAGCAGTGTTGCTAGGCAAGTTATCAGCTTAATTTCCATCCCCTTTGCCAGAAATCAGTTTAATTGGAGCAAGAAAAACAAGAGCCAAAAATGAAAATAACAGAGAGCAAAAACTAACTCTTATCTTCTGGTTCTGTGTTATGCCTGTTGCTGACATACTCGTGATTATCAGGCAGCCTTTAATCATTTACCTACAGGAATACAGCTCTTGACAGAAAAAAAAATATTCAAGGCCCTATGGGCAGTCATAGAGGGAGGGTGGGTCAAAAAAGGCAAGATAATAGCTATGAATACATGATTGAGTCCCTGCCCCTTTTTATACACCTTGCTATTGACCCTTCCATCCTTCAGGTGCTCCTATCTTTCCCTACTCCTTATCTAAGGAGTGGGTGAAAATTGCTGTTTTGGAATAAGTGCAAGTGTGTTTTTGACTTTGGCTAAGGAAGAAGGACAGCAGAGGGTAAGAGGAATCAGATACAGAAAGGAATAAAGAGAGCCATGAAATTCCCTCGGCCTTTATGCAGCACATCAACATGAAGCAGTAATAGACACTGGAGTGCATTACACTGGAAAGTTAGCAAGATAATACACTCTGTCATTGTTGCAATATCACAGTGCCTTTCTCTCCAAGAGACCCTCACAAATCGGTGGAGAAACCAGCCTAAATGTTTTTACCCAGGTGCTGTTTTACAACCAGCAGTAGTGCAGCTGTTTCAGGAAGAACCAGGCAATATCTCAGCTTGAATTTCATGACAAAATAAGAAGCTTGATGGAAATCTAATGGGATAGGAAGCTGGGAAAATTACAGAATTAATTTCTGCAGAGAATGGGACTGGGACAGACATATATCTTCCAACACAGAAGATTAAAATTCTACAGCATCCGGTCCTTAGTCCTACCTCCCAAGCAGCACTTAGGCTCAGAATAAATGTTCTCAGATGGGTAGGGAAGACATTCTGACTGTTCTGTGCTAGAGACAATAACTAGGGGGAAAATGTTAACACTCCTATTCTCAGAGCCATGGTGGCGCAGTAGTTAGAATGCAGTACTGCAGGCTACTTCTGTTGACTGCCGGCTGACTGCAATTTGGCAGTTCGAATCTCACCAGGCTGAAGGTTGACTCAGCCTTCCATCCTAAAATGAAGACCCAGATTGTTGGGGGCAATATGCTCACTCTGTAAACTGCCTAGAGAGGACTGTAAAAGCACTGTGAAACGGTATATAAGTTTAAGTGCTATTGCTATTGCTCAGACCCTGTAGTGTACTTGTAATCTTCCCACATCTTGGGCTCATCAAAGTCTTACAAAAACAGTTTAGCAACATCTTGAAAAAGTTTTTGTCTGTGTTGTAAGCTACAATACCCTTCCATTAGACTTCTTTCTTTCTTTTTCTTTTGCTGTTGTAGCTGCCCAACTTTCTGTCACAAAAAAGCAATGGCCAATCACTTTCCTTACTATTTCAATATGTTTTATATTAAAATTAAAGCAAAAATAGTGTGTGTGTGTGTGTGTGTGTGTGTGTGTGTTTGCAAAAACATTTTTAGAGGAAGACAGTTCAGATTATCTTGCTACTGCAATCCCTTACCACTGAAGGAAATGGTTAATGTGAAGTGCAAGGCTCAATTGAGTCTAAATTAAGCAAACAGGGGCACCATATGTTCTGTAGAAATTAAACTGGCAGGGAGAAGTTGAAACTGGAAGCAATCCATAGAGGCTTATGGGTTAGTCTTTAAGGATTAATTTTAGTATTCTCTGTCTGACATTGATTTAGTGATATCATAGATCTTAGCAATCGGATCTGGGTATTTCATTTAGATGGATAAAAAGCCTGATTTTCAAAAATACAATTTTAACATAGTTTAGGTGCACATTAAACCAGATGCCATATAAATTTGGAAAGTAATAATTAACTTTCTCTAGACAGAAGCAAAAATAAAATAAATTAAACTCATTGCTGTTTGCTACATCTTAGATCCTTTACGCTATGTGATCAAGAAAATTATGATGCTGATTATGATATACGTCAACTCAATAGAGTTGAATTACACTAACAAGGAGAGAATTCAGCAGCAAAAATGTAGATACAGAGCTTTGCTGCTTCTAAATAATTCACTTATCTGGTTTTCACTGAGCCTGGAAAATAGAACTTCACAAAATGAAATTATCTCATGAGGTGAAAGCTCCAAGCACTATTGCATATAGAAAACAATTATACTGGGAAAATGCTAAATTAGAATTAATGGTTATGGAAGTGCTTGTCGTCAACTAAATTTTGATGGGAGGTTTGTATCAGTGGACAGCAAAGTATCAATATTGCATGTTTTCACTAAAGTATTCCTCTTCTTCTATGTCCAAATAATTTAAATACCAGAACTTAATACAGGAAATATGGGACATATCATTTTTCCACTGGACACAGAAAAAAAAATGCTCCACATTTCAAATAAAAAAGTAAATAGAAAAATTATACTGCATAATCTTGGGACTGAGAACTATATAGTATAAGATGCTGCAAAGAAAAAAAGAAACCACAAAAGACCTTAGTAATTTTTAAATATAATTTCCTTCTTGCAAGTTATGCATGAATTTATCAAGAAATATATACTCCAATATTGTACAATGTAAGAACTAGCAATTAAGCAATTTTTCAGTTCTGGTTAAATGATTGAACACAGACAATTAAAATGTTAACACTTACAGCAGCTTCCTCTTTATCAAGAAAAAGTCGCAACAGGTCCTATGATATAGAAAAATTCTGAGACCTTGCTGTCTACGCTTAAAATATATTCATTTTTCTAGTTGCCTCCAAAAGACAGGGAGAAATGATTTGAAGATGTATCATGCAATTCCCCTGGAAAAACTGAATTCAGTAATGGAAGGAAGACAATATATAAACCAGTTATGGTGATGATCAGTGTCCCAATGGGAGGCTTGAATGAACAGGTTAGGGATAGATAGAAATGGAGAAAATCTATGTATGAGTTGAAAACAACTTGATGGTACTTAATCAATCAGATTGTAATGTACAAAATATAGTGGTGCCAGGATAATTGACAGAACTAAAGAGATCACATTGTAATTTTCATTTCTTGAGCAATGTTAGTTTCTCTACATTTGTCACTATACATACACACTATACACCACACACGATGATGATGATGTTCGTCCATCATGTTCAAAGAGGACCTTTACATCTAACGGTTTGTGGGCTGTCCACGGTGTGTCCGCAGGTGGCTGGTAAGGCCTATACGGGCACGGAATGTTCTGCCACATGTCGGGCAGACATGTGTGGACACCATTGTTGCAGCATTTGCGCTCTGGCTTTGCAGAGTGCTCGCTTCTCTTGTGCTGTGGTTGTTCTTCTATCTTCAATGTCTGGCAGCCTTGGTGGATCAGCGTGCGCCATGTTGATCGATCTTGTGCCAGGGTTTCCCAGGAGGTGGTGTCGATATTGAAAGCCTGACTTGAAGGAGGCTTTCAACGTGTCTTTGTATCGCTTCCTTTGTCCCCCGTGTGATTGCTTTCCTTGAAACAGCTCACCATAGAGGAGCTGTTTAGGGATGCGATGGTCTGGCATCCTTGCAACATGGCCTGCCCAGCGTGTCTGGGCTTTCCTCAGCAGGGTGTGAACTGATGGCAGGCCTGCTCTGGCGAGGACTTCTGTGTCTGGCACCTTGTCCTGCCACCGGATCCTCAGAAGTCTGCAGAGGCAGGTTGTGTGGAAGTTCAATTGCCTAGCGTGCGTCCTGTATACAGTCCAAGTCTCATGGCATACACCACACACACACACACACACACACACACACACACACACAATACTCAATTTACCAGATATAAGGAAATATTGTTGTAGTTAAGATCTTTGCTCAACGATAAGATTACCAGTTTGAAATTTGGCAGGCTGTGAAATTTTTTGGTTGTTTTTGTTTAAATTAGAATCTTTCGGGAATATTGTAGTTTCTCCCCTGTATTTTAAAAAAAAATCCAGAATTTACTGCTTTATCATTTTTTCTTATTATCTGAAGTTGCAGGATAGTATATAATCACGTATGGCATAAATCTGGGGTTTTCAAACTTTTAGGTTGCAGAATCTTTTTCTCCCTCTACACACAGAGAGACACTCACAATCCCAAACTTACACACACTTACACAGTCTCATGGATACACCACACACACACACACACACACACACACACACACACACACACACACACACACATCCTTCAAATTTTTCAATTTACCAGTACAATACACATTGGATCATGGGATAGGATGGGCTGCTAAATTCCACAAGCAGTTGTCCAGAGCAGAACAATCAGGTTATATGAATATGGTTTCTTGGCAAAGAAGGGAGTTTAATTTTTCAATTTACCAGTACAATACACATTGGATCATGGGATAGGATGGGCTGCTAAATTCCACAAGCAGTTGTCCAGAGCAGAACAATCAGGTTATATGAATATGGTTTCTTGGCAAAGAAGGGAGTTTAATTGTGAGGTAAACCCAGCATGAGTAGGTTTCCAGGATTCCTTCTTCACTTTTTTTAAGGGATCCTCCCCAAGGGCAGTGGTAGTAAGACAGCTGTGTTGGGGATGGAATGGGAGGTCAATTTGATAAGATGGAATGGGAGGTCTTGGATAAGTTGTTTAACTTGTGTAGATCCATAAATATGTATCTCTCCGACTTTTTGATTCTGGCCAATTTTTCTAGCAGATCGAATATATAATTTGTTGTACACCAGCTAAATAGACTTTATTTACCTACCTCATCTCAATAACCTCAGCCTCAACCACAACCTCATGGAACAAGCTACACTACTACTGACATCTCAATCCTCATCAAAAATGCACTTGAACGTGAACAGAAGCATCCAAACGCCATCTTATTTGGACTTGAGTACAACAATGAAATAGATGACATCACTATGGTTCGCAGCAGCAGCAGCAACTTTCCGGCATCGACCATCTCTCCTGAGGAAATTATTAACATCTCCGGTGATGGCCTGGAATACAAAAACTGTTGAGTTTGGTGAGTGAAGAGACTGGAGGCAGGCTTCAGACAAACAGCTCTTTATTCAACTATTTACAGACTCCAGCAAAGAGCCAGTCTGACAGCTAGCCCTTTTATAGGGAGCTGTCAGATGGCTCGACCAATCAGCGGTTCACATTCTCCCGCTCAAATGGAGGACCTGGTTGTAACCAGTCACTCTCAATATGTAACAAAAACAATGACTGCACAATGGCTCCTCGCTTCTGCAGAGTCATTTGCAATAGTGAGGCCAGTAAACGCAAATTCATCCACTCAATAAACACATTTGTTAGAAACCACACTAACCATAATACACTACATTCGTGGCCCAACCTATCCATATTACAATGTGCACGCTCCCGTGAGCTCCGCGCAGAGCTCAAAAGACACCTGGATCGTGGAGAGACTGACCTATACATCGACTACTGTGCCGACTGTATCAAACACAAGATCAACGGTTCATGTCCCTACAACCACAACAACCCAATAATCAACAATCGACAATCCCAACAACCCAACATCACAACAACCAACAACCAACAACCCCAACACCCCAATTCTAGGTATGCACGCCCCCAAGATCATCTAGGTTCACCGCAACAGAACTTAAATGCAAACTACTCAACGCAAGAAGCCTCGCAAACAAAATGCTGGAATTTCTTCTTCTACTAAATATGGCTCAATTTGACCGAATATTTGTCTGCGAAACGTGGTTAAACAAATCCTTTCCTGACTCCATTATCACTACAAGTGACTAGTTGACCTAATATTTGTCTGCGAAACGTGGTTAAACAAATCCTTTCCTGACTCTATTATCACTACAAGTGACTACCATGTCCACCGATCTGACCGTGAAATCTGAAGAGGAGGTGGTGTTGCTATCTTCTACAAAAAGTCCCTAGATCTGAAAAATATTCAAGTAACATAAGAGTTTGAGACCATTATCTGTGATCTATCTCTAAATACCACAATTCGCTTCCTATTATGTTACAGAGCCCGATTATGACCTTGATCATGTGAGCAAACTAACTACATTACTAACGTGGGCAGCCTCATGCCCATATCCCATTATCTTTCTTGGTGACCTCAATTTACCTCTTATTAATTGGACCCTAAATGAGTGCTCAACTGAAACAATACATATGACCCTGTATAATGCCATCACTACTTTAGAACTTGATCAATTGGTAACTATCAACACTAGGTTCAACAACTGCCTCGATCTAATCTTCTGCAACAGTTTAAACACAATTTATAACCTTCATATCAAAGAACCTTTTTCCAACAGTGGCCACAGCATGATTGACTTTTGTCTAAATTTACATCCATACAAAGAATCTCATAATAGGACTCCTAAATACAATTTCAAAAAAGCAAACTATGATCTCATAGCTACTGACCTCTCATCTCTAGATTGGCAAATCCTATTCAATGACTGCAACTGTGCAGAAGACTATTATAACACTTTTCTACTTGAAGTTCAAAGAGTCATTAATCTATATGTACATTTAGTAACTCCCAAAGCCAAAAAAAAAACCAAAAAAACAAATTACCCCTATCAATAAGGAAACTCCAATCCAAAAAAAAACAAATCCCATTGGAGGAAAAATAAACTGAACCGCTAAGCATAATCTATGAAAAATCTTTCAAGACCAGCTCCTTACCCAACCTATGGTCACTAGCCATGGTCATTCCTATCTTCAAAAAGGGAGACCCCAGCCTAGTTGAAAATTATAGACCAATCTCATTATGTTGTGTCACTTGCAAAGTCATGGAATCAATCATCAACCAATCCATTATCCTCCACTTAGAGACAAACAACCTACTCTCTAATAAACGGTTTGGTTTCAGAAAAAATTTGTCCTGTAATCTTCAACTCATACACTGCAGAAACATTTGGACTACACAGCTCGACCAGGGTAAAGCAATAGATACAATTTACATAGACTTCTGCAAAGCCTTTGATTCAGTGGTACACGACAAACTACTGTTAAAATTATGCTCTTATGGCATTTCTGGATCACTGCACAAATGGATAGCTGCATTCCTGTCAAAGAGGCAACAAGTAGTCAAAATAAGGAGTGCCCTATCAAACCCTGCACCAGTAAACAGCGGTGTCCCCCAAGGCAGCGTTCTAGGACTAACACTCTTTATCCTTTACATAAATGACCTTTGCGATCATATTATAAGCAACTGCGTCCTCTTTGCCAATGATGTAAAACTATTTAACACCACAGACAACTCTACTACCCTACAAAATGACCTAGATTATGTATCTGAATGGTCAAACAGTTGGCAACTCCAAATCCCTGCACATTGGCAATAAAAATCATAACATCAAATACAAGCTGGGTGGAAATGATCTAAAAGATGACCCACACTCTGTCAAGGACCTTGGTGTACTCATTTCAAAAGATCTAAGCCCCAGAGCTCACTGTAACAACATTGCTAAAAAGGCATTAAGAGTTGTCAACCTTATTTTATGAAGTTTTCTCTCTGGTAACGTTATACTTCTAACTAGGGTATACAAAGCCTTTGCCAGACCTATTCTTGAATACTGCTCACCTGCCTGGAACCCACACTGTATTTTGGACATTAATACATTAGAGAGGATCCAGAGGTATTTTACAAGAAGAGTAAGTCCTCTGCTCGCAATAAAATTCCTTATTCCAGTACTTGAAATTTTATGCCTGGATAACCTTGAACTATGCCGTCTACATTCCAACCTAAGCTTAGTACACAAGATCATCTACCTTAATGTTCTACCTGTTAACGGCTACTTTAATTTCAACCGCAATAACACTAGGGCTATCAATAGATACAAACTAAATGTAATCCGCTCTAATCTTGATTGCAGAAAGTACGACTTCTGCAATAGAGTAGTAAATGTCTGGAACACTTTACCTGATCCTGTTGTTAGTTTCTCTAACCCCCATACCTCTTACCTAAAACTGTCTACTGTGGACCTTACATGTTTCTTAAGAGGCCCCTAAGGGGGCGTGCATAAGCGCACCAGTGTGCCTACCGTCCCTGTCCTATTGTACCCATTTGTATATACTCATATTATGTGTTTATGGCTATGTTTTGCTTCTTTATATCCATTTATTTGTGCCATTTTTTTCATGTGTCCTATTTCCTTGCACTTGTTGACAAATAATAAATAAATAAATAAATAAATAAATAAATAAATAAATAAATATTTTGAAGAAAGGAACTCTGAAGAAGGTTGTAATGCTGAGAAGTACAGGAGGAAATAGAAGAGGAGAACCAGCAACCAGATGGATAGATTCTGTTGCAGCAGCAGTGAGTAAACCATTGGAATTGCTAGGACTAGGACTAGGTTAAAACAGATCAACATGATGAAAATGTATGTGGTTGCTAAGAGTTGACAAAAACTAGATACGTAATTGATTAATCAGTTGAAAAGAGGTATAGTAGTAATGGTATAAAGAACCTAAACCAATGATGGCGAACCTTTTTTGGCTCGGGTTCCAAAAGGGTGTGCGTGCATGCAATAGCATGCACGTGGGTACCCACACCCATAATGCAATGCCCTCCCCCCACGCATGTGCACAACCCCCGCGCTCTCCCCCCCCCCGCATGCGCACCGGCCTCACTGAAGCTGTGGAGCTGCCCTACTTCTTACCTTCAGTGGAGCCGCCCTACTTCTTTCCTTCAGATAGTTGCAACCAGACCTTCCACATCTCGGCCCATTTCTTCTGCAGCCTGCAAGGCTTTCCTGAAGGCCTCTGTAGCCGATAACAGAGCTCCAGATTGATCCGGAGCTCCGTTATCGGCTAGAGAGGCCTTCAGGAAAGCCTTGCCCTGAAGGCTTCTCTAGCCGATAACAGAGCTCCGGATCGATCGGCTACAGAAGAAATGGGCCGAGGTGTGGGAGGCCTGGCTACAACTGTCCAAAACCGAAGAAGTTCCTGAAGACCTCTGACAGCGAAAAGGAGGCTGGGGGTGAGCACACAAATGAACTTCCGGTTGGGCTGTTTTTTGCCGTCCCCAGGCTTCAGGAGGCTTTCCTGAAGCCTGGGGAGGGTGAAAATGGCTAAAAACAAGGCCAAAAATCAGCTGGCCAGCTCGCGCATGCATGCTGGAGCTGACACAGGGCAACGCCTCGCGTGCCCTCAGATATGGCTCTGCGTGCCACCTGTGGCACGCGTGCCATAGGTTCGCCATCACTGACCTAAACCCAAATACAGCATAGACATGGAATAAAATAGCATACTACTGTCAGTTCTAAAATAAGTCTTTAAAATCTTCTGTGAGTGGGCTTAGTTGCCAATGACTACTGACAGACATTCATGCAATTTTCTCAACATTGTTACAGAAGTGCTTTGCCATTTCCTTCTTTTGGGATGCTTTGGGATTTTGTTTTGATTACTTCTACATTTTTTCTAGTCTCAGAATTTCCTTGTGATTTTCCATCAAAGTATTAACCAGATCAAACTCAGCTTAATTTTTTTAAATATCTGCAAAGGTCAGATAGATGCCACCACTTGCTGTAATTAGGATTTGGCAAGGAATGGTTTTATAAAAATTGTGCAAATACATAATTCAGAATATGTTATTACATATGATATGCCTTAGTTTAGTCACAATTTTAAAAGTATAAGAGTTTTGCCAGAAAGTTCCCAATTTTTTACATTATACACCTTTATTTGTTATGTTTCAGAAATAAATACATTTATTTTTGTAGCACTAAACAATAAATAAAGCTTCCAAATGCTGTCTTTGCAGGCTTTCAGTAAAGTGCACATCACTAATATGTACAATAAGACACCTTTTGGATGATCAAAAATAGACATTATTTAAGAGTAATTTTACTGTATATACCCTGTTTCCCCCAAAATAAGACATCCCCTGATAATAAGCCCAATCGGGCTTTTGAGTGCATGGCAATAAGGCCAAGAGCTTATTTCAGGGTTCAAAAAAATATAAGACAGGATCTTATTTTCGGGGAAACACGGTATAAAAAAATTCATCACACAGCATCTCCTTTTAGAAAGAGCGCCAGGGAAACTGCACCACTTATAATGTTCTTTAATGTATTTTAGGATATATGATTTAAATAAAACCATTGAAATTAATTCCTTTTAAATGTATTTAAGAAGAGTGCAACATTTTTATATAAGTTAAACATTAGTACTCAGTTATGAAGCTTATCCTCAAATAATGCCACTACTTAAGATAAAAAACTCTTTATTAAAATGCTGAAAGCCTTTTGGGGGGTGAGGGCGAAATCTTTACCAAAATATGATACTGCTTCTTAAGGTAAATACAGTAGTACTTTGGTACTCATCCTTAATTGGTTCCGGGAGGCACAATGAATACCAAAAACGATTACTACCAAACAAATTTTTCCCATAAGGAATAATGTAGTGAATCACAAGGCAGCCAACATCAACAAGTTCTAGCTTGTGCATTGAGAACCAAACAAACAATGAGTACCAGGACATAGTTTTCACATCAAAATGCGATGAGTTTCAAAGCAGTTGAGTACCAATATACTACTGAATATTCTTGTCAAAACAAACAGCATATCCAAGCAGCTACTGTAAAAATCAGCCTGTATAATAAATAAATACTATATAGACAGTGAAATATGGTAGTCATGCTATATAGTGAGGTAAGCAAATTGAGGTTCTTTAGATGTTTAGGACTGTAACTTCCACAAACTTCAGCTAATAGGGCAATTGAAGAGGGGAATCTAAAGCCAGAGCCACAGAGCTTCATGTGAGAATCCATCTTTGTTTTGGCAATCTAAAAGAGGCTGGTTTTCTTTAAATGCTACCACTATTATTTCTATAAATAACACAAGACAGCCAATATATCTAATACTTCCTGCTCCTATTCTTCCCAACAACCAAGTTGTGAAATGAGTTGGGTTGAGTGTGTGACTGGCCCAAAGTTACCCAGCCACCTTTGAAAACTGGTAGAGAATTCAATTAGAATAAGGCATAATATGGTTCGACAAATGAAACTGCTTGTGACTTCTTTTCCAACTCCTGTCCATGTTGTATCACATCCCTTTCTCCTGTCCTTTCCCCCCACACACTATAAAACAATTTTTAAGAACCAATCGTATTATAATTGCTGAGCTAAGAATGGGAAGATGCAGGATCAAATTTGCTCTCAGTGAGGAAAGATCACTGAGTGACTTTGGGCTAGTTAGTCTTTCAGCCCAACTTATTTCAGATTTTTGTTTGCAAGGAAAAGCTGGAAGAAATTCCAAGTGCACTCTCTTAAGCTCCTAGAATTGCCCCCTCAATTTAAGGCAATCTTCTTTTCTCTGAAATTGAGACATTGTAGTGTCTCTGATCTATACAATTTATTCCTCTGCAATGTCTAAAACAGTCACCTCTGATACTAACACAATCAATCCATTTCTACTCCATAGGAGGTAGGGAGAGTTATGGTAACATTTCGAATCTAGAGATAACTTCAGAACCAAGACATTCAAGATACAAATAAGATTACAATAAATAACTTTTTTTCTTCAGCAAGGGATTAATGCTACTTGCATAACCTTCATAATTACTTGTTTTCTCCAAGTATATTATTCACACTCTCAACAATTTCATTTCTGAAGAGTCTGACAATTTTCTATCTCAAATATGAAGCTAAATTATGGCTCAGTGCAACTTCATTCAAATGAGGAGCTGCCAGTTATGAAGTCTATAGAGATTCTCAGTCATCCAGGTCACCATCCAGTCAGAGCTGAATAAGCTTCTTGGATGAGAAGTGAAACGTCTTCAAAGAAAAAACAAGAAAGTCCAGTTGCCTCCTGAAAAAGCACCTTTGGGACTGCCAGTTATGAACTTTTCCTACTAAGGTTGCTTGATAGCATGGCCATTGCTGAAAATTCTGGGAATTGAAGACCACAAAATTAGAGAGTACTGGGCTAGAACGAATGGCTTATTTTTGTGGAAAAGACTTATACAAATCCTAAACTTTGCCACATCCTTATATGTAAAAAGTTAAAAGTTGTTGAATGAGTGAATTTAATCAAGCATATTTGCTTGAATAATGTACAATATAATTACAGGATAATAATACAGCAATGTGTATTCCATACACATAAAATTCATAAAAGTTTAAAAATGCAGAATAGTGCTATTATATAAGCAATATGAAATTCATTCATAAAATTTCATTTTCTGAAATAAGCCTCTAGCTAATATGCATCATTAAGAAGTGCAAACACTACTGTATTTCAGTCACTCGTTTGCTGGCTTTCATGTATTAATTTTGCCCTCAATTTCTATCAATAAAATTAATGTTTTAAGTCCTGGCATACATTTAAATGTAATCACAAGACAGTTCTTGGACTGTTATTTTAGAAAAACAGATTATATTTAAATTCTGTGTCTCAGTTTTAGAATGTGTACTAGGCAATTTCAAATAATGGAATTAGATTTTGATACATTTCCTCAAATCAATTCAGTGGATATTTTGGTTTATTTTAGCTCATTTTCCATTCTACCAAAATGTCATGTATTAAAATTGTGAAACCATTTCCAGGTAATGCTATCAACATTCTAACCAAATTGAAGATTTGTAAAAACACACAATTGCAAGAATTTCTGCACCAGTCCTTTTAATCCAAATAATCATGTTACTTTGAATTACTCTGGTCCATTAAAATGATAAAAACCATTTGCTGCTATCTACCCTCATCTTCCCTCCTAAATGTTGCACATTTGTGGCTTGCAAAGTAGAACATAAATCCAATGAAACCTTTAGTTAACATAGTGATGTGTAAATCTTGAAGTTACCTGTTTAATTTATGACTACATTTTATACTTATTTGTGTAATTAACAGAATGCTATTTTCTGTGTTAATTTACAAATGGTAGTAATGGTGATGAAAATTCAAGAATCAAAAAAATGGAAAATATGTTTGTTGTTAGTAAGGTTTTCCTTCAGAATTACGTTAATAACTTTTTCCATTATAGAGGAGTCAATATTCTATAATTATAAGAGCACTGATTAGTGAGGTTGTTTTTTTAGATTTTAGAGTTCAAACCATTAGCTTATATTTATCTCATAACAGTGAAAGCTAGTTTTATGATTTCAGTAAATCTATTCATAAATGAGTTGCAAAAAACAAAAGTATTAAAATTATTATGACATTTCCCATTAATAATTGCTAAATGGGATTCAAAATTATGCCACTCAATACCACATAAAACACAGGTGACATACCTGTTAGGAAAAATGCATAACAAAATCAGATTTAAACCCATGTAAGATTCATTCCAGCATAGCTCTTATCAATTATTATTCCTACATAAAACATATCATTATTATTATATGCTTGGCTACTTTGTATTTTCAGGGACTTTTTATATGTTTCAGTGAGAGGTGCCCATGATGTAAGCCAAAAAAAGGATAGGTCTCTGTTAAGTGGTTAAAGGTAACCAAATATATTAAAATATTTTCAGAGAGTCAGGCTTTGAGACATGTGTACTTTTCAATAAATTTTAATAGATTTTTTTTTGTTTTTAACAGACATTTTTAATTTTTTTTCTTTTTATGCAGCAGTTCACACCAAATGTGTCTAAGTCAAGTGTTATTCCTCCAATTCCATCCAAGTTTTCAAGCAAATTGTTGGATCTTGTGAAAAATGAAAAACCTCCCACCTGAAAAACAATTTTCAACAAACAAAATGCCAACAATGTAAACATTGATCTGTCCTAAGGTTATTACACAAGCATGTGTCATCTGATGCTACAATGGGGCGCAAATTATTTCTGTACAATAAATATTCAGATTAGACTTCAATTAAAACAATCAAGTTCTGAAATTACTTTATCATTAGTCTAAGAAATACAAAAACATGTGCTGGGAGAGTAACATATCCTTGTTTGCATATAGGCAAAAATTCATGGATATAAGACGTTGTTCTCTATTTTTCCTGCTACCCTCGGTTTAATGGATTGACACAGTACTTTCACATTTAGAGTAGAAAGGTACAAGTTATTAAGTGTGGATATATACAGTTTGTCCTTTTTTTTTGTTTACATCACAAAAAATAAGGAAACCTTCCAACCTGCTACTTTATGTACATCAACCTCTAAGCAGTATCATGTATAATTAAAATTTCAACTTGGATGAGAAATGAAAAAAACAATAGTCGTGGGTTTTTTTTCTTTCTGCACATTCAATTTCTGGTCCTTTTACTGAAAAGGCTGAAGAACATTTAGATATTCAGTCTGTCCCAACTGATAAGTTGTATTTCCACCACAGTCTACATATTGGTATCGTTCCTGAGATATTTGTTCCGAGTGGCCAAAGTAGGAAGTGGTCACAGTCACTCTTTATAACAAAATAGAAAGGGAGAGAGATGTGTACATATATTATGCATCAAGAAAGATTTTAGAAGAACATGTATATTTTTAAAAGTAAAAGCCCACAAATGCTAACTTTAAATATTTACTCATAAAAAAATAATAGCCAATACCACAAATATACAAAAGCTGACATTAACTCTATTTTATAACCTCAGTATAGTGAAACACTTATGTTGAACAGAACAAGACTGTTGTGTTTGTTTAATGATATAGGGAGAAACTGAATTGTAATTTAGGAATATTAGCAGATAAGAAAGATTAAGAAATAAAGATTATTTCCTCAAGATATTTATGTCATCTCTAAAATTTTCTGCTCAGAAGAAAGAAAAAACTATGAGATAAATAGATGAATTATATAACTTAGAATAACTGTTAATTCAGAGGATTTGCAATGTTAGTGGCCAATTCAGAGCCTCTATAACTTCACTGGATGACATTCAGCCTGTCATTAATCCTTCAGGTTAACCTAGGTCCCAATTGTTTCATGTATAATACTAGAGTGCAGAGAAACAGGAAGAGTTCAATGACTGCATGAACCTTTAATATATGTGGTTACTTGAAAGAGAGAGAGAGAGAGAGAGAGAGAGAGAGAGAGAGAGAGAGAGAGAGAGAGAGAGAGAGAGAGAGAGAGAGAGAGAGAGAGATGCTTTTTTCCCCTTATTTTAGGTTTTGAGACATNGGGGGGGAAGGGATTGGGAAGAGGGAAGGGGGGAGGGGAGGAGAGAGGGGAGGGGAGGAGGGAGAGAGAGAGAGAGAGAGAGAGAGAGAGAGAGAGAGAGAGAGAGAGATGCTTCATTCCCATTATTAGATGTTGTGAAGCATCTTTTTTTTACTATTTTATAAGTGCTAAATCCCAAAAAACACATGTGTAATGCATGGGTCTTTTTTTTTTTTTTGGTTAGCATTGAGCTGCCATTAATTTCATCAAGCAAGAAAAACAGTTTCTTCAGTTTGATATAACTATCTTTGGCTTGTCCTCAATTTCATTCAGCACATTTGTTATTATATGACAGGTTAAGAAACCATACTTAAAATTTAAAAAGTATTTCATTATGGTCACTTAACTTGCTTCTTGTTACTAATTCAAAAGAACTATAAAAAGACTCATGCATAGATCTTATTTCTCTTCATGAAAACAGGATAAGAAAGGAATCTTAACAAAATGCTAGACTCTTAAAAATATCCTATAGTAATACAAGTGTTTTGGAAGTTAACTTTTCCCATAAATGAAAATATTATACATACTTACTGCATCATGACAACTATATTATGCACTTTGATAGAGATTAAAGTACAGAAATCGCTGTAAGAAAAACATTAATATTAGTGTACGGTATAGTAATTACATGTATGAAAGCTTTCCTGAAATCAATTTCAAATGAACTTCCTTAAATCTATACATATATACACTTGATCTTAGCCAAAAGGCCAAGGTGATTAACTTAACTGTTTACTGAAGCAACCCAACTGCAACAGTTTGAAAGTTGACCTGTTTCAATAATCCATATCTAATACTATTGTCTAAATTACGTTGTCTAGATTAAGACACAATCCTAACCTGCATCTAGTATTATCAAAAAACAAAAACACAAAAAATGTTCCATGTAGATGCATTACAGAGGGAAAACAGACTTATTCATTAACCAAAGTTTAGAGTTCTAGCTATGCTCTTCCTCCCACCACCACCACCCAAAAAAAGAAAAAGTGAGAAACATATTTAAAAAAATTTATCTGTGCTATATCAATCCCAATCTTTCAAATCAATACAGCATTTCAATGCAGTGCTAGTAGCCAGATCTTGAATCCTTTAGGGGTACATAGCACCAAGAATGATAAGAAAGTAGCATTTAGAAAAAATGCTACTGTAAAGCCTGTGTTCCAGGCTACTGCTAACCTTTTATTCAAAAAAGAGGTATTTTGTGTGATATTCTCATCTTGTACCCATATTTTATATATCAAATTTATTGGCTACTCATCTTACCGCAGGATAACTCTGGATGGCTTACAATATTAAAACATACATTGAAACTGAAAGCACAGGATACTTACTACATGTAACTCATTTCATCTTGTATTACAGTGGGTACCATATAATCAATCTGAAGGGAAAAACAAGAACAGAAACAGTCAGGATAAATATCTAGAAAACTGCTATCAAATACATGTGATCCTTGCTTAATAACCACTCATTCAGTAACCATTCAAACTCATGATGGCATTGAACAAATGGGATATATCATTTGTCTTTAGAGTTCTGGGGAGAGCAGCATTTCCACAGTCACAACTGCAATCTGGGTGCTTGGATCACGATTAAGATATTGCAATGCCCCAATCATCATTTGCCCCCTTATTTGCTGGCTTCCTACTTGCAAAGTCAATGGGGAAGCTGGAAGGACTTCTGCAAATGGCAACCATGTGATGTCCTTGCTTAATGACCTTATTTAATGATGGTAACTGGAAAGTGCTGGAATTGCTGTCACTAAGCAATGCAGTCACATGACATCGCACTTCACAATCATGTCGCTTAGAATGGAAATTCTGAATCCTAATTGCTGTTGTTTACTGTAATTAAACTACCTGTAATTGTGATATGCTATGTGATTCCCAGTAATTCTTACCTGTTTCATATCCAGTGGTCCAATGTGGGTATTATTGTTCAGTCGTGCCTTTCCAATCACCGTCTTTGCAAACTGTACCTGGGCAGTAATGTTATCAACTTCAACAGAATAATAATTGTTATTGGTTATGTTCAATGTATTCTGCAAGAGAAATAATTTAGGACTCTAGATTAAATGATGCTTTAACACAATCTTAAACATCAATATAAATTATCAACCACTGAAGGAAGTGAAAGGTTTTCAGCTAAGATCTTACCGTAATATTTAAGTATATTATGCGTCTCTGTGCTTCATAATCGACATATACTGATTTGACTCCCACATATTGTACATCGACAGATCGAGGAAATAAGAAAAATACTGCCAGTCCAGAAAGTAGTAAGCATCCAATTACAGAAGCAGTCACATAAAGTTTTCTGCAGAGAGAAGAGAGGCTCTTTTAAAGTCTCGGTGTTGTCTTTATACCCTTCCTTTTCATTGCATGGATTTTTAGTTATTGGACATGCTCCAATCAGTACTTATTTCCAGTGCCCATTCTAAGGTTAATTGCATTTTTTTTTAAAATCTGCCTGCAGAAACCTATAGATGGATGCATGCATTCTTCATTCTGCCTAATCTCCGGGGAATTAATAAGAATAAAGCAAAGTTGCCAAGGCAAAAAGCAATAAGCAGGCACAATCAATATTAACATAGTGCATTCTTTCCCTACAGCATCTACAATTTCCCCAGCAATCTCTTGGTTTTTAATATTTGGAGAATGAAGGCATGGGTATGGATTAACAAAGATAGAAAAGGTGGAATTCGAGAATGCTGTAACCCATGGTAACCCTCCCACCTCAAACCAAATCAGTGCAATATGGCAAAGCTCCAAACCTAATAGGAATTTGTGCTAATAACAAGCATCAGCAGCTCAAGCAATGCAGCCCAACCCGTTTTGTAGGCTATGTTAATACAAAGCATTTTGATTATTAGTACAGAGCAATATTTTCCAAGGCTAAGAGGCAAGCACAAAAGTATTAATTTAAACCTTCTGATAGATTTGTTTAGTCAAAGCCTAGCTTTAAAGGAATTTACCAATATCACATACAGTCATTACTATTGTAACTTACGTTCTTCTTGGCCTCAGTCTCTGATCACTATATGGAATCAAGGCAACAAGCTGATTTTCCTGTCCTGGAATATAATCCAGCATCCTGTCATTTCTACACCCAATTGCTGCTGTTATAAAGCCAGTAAAACATGCCACATGATATGCTGATGAAGCTGAAATTTCTGTAACAAAGGTCTGCATAACATACACATCTACCACAGACTAAATTCAAAAACAATGTTTTTCAAAAACAGTAAAATTATCAAAAGGCAGATATTTTAAAAGAAACTGTCACATAAAATATTTTAGGGGAAACCCTTTTTTTATAACAAGCTATGGAATTACATCTTCTAAATCACTGCCTTGCAAAGATTTGCTCAACAGCTACACCCTCTTTTCAGCACCATTAAAATACTGTAATTTTGATAATCACTGAAAGTTCCTTTTAATCAATGCATATTATATGGAGGTTAGTACATGTTAGTATAGATAGACTTCACTTAACGACGATTCTGTTTAGTAACCATTAGATGTTATGATGGTGCTGAAAAAGTAACTTTATGATCATTATAGTATTCCATGATCATGTGATCGCCATTTGAGCACTTCACAGCTGGCTTCCGACAAACAGTCAATGGAGAAGCTAGCATAAAATTGCAAGTAGCAATCACATGATGTCTTACTTAACTAATATGTCGCTTAACACTTCAGTTACTGGTTTCATTATTGCCACAAAACAATACTGAGTACAGATTAAGCAGAGAATATGTTTAAAGCAACCCTGAATGTACAAGATAATTTCTAAAAAAAATTTTACTTTTTGTTCTAGTATAGCTAAGAACATTATGTACATAGAAATAAGCCAAATTCAGGTTCTGAAGTCAATCAAGTTTGTGTTCAGTAAAAACTAATACCAAAACTGAATCTTCTGGAATATTTTAATTTTCTAAAATAGTTATATTATCTGGAAATTTTATACTGAATGTGATTGTATAACTTGTGATTTTATATTGTTTGTATCATAGAATACAAAATAAAAAAAGCAAAAGCAAATCTAAGGAAATTAAACTGTAAATTTTATACTAATATTATTATATACAGAGACAGGCTAGCTTAAGAAAACAATATAAAGACTTGCAAATGAAAGCAACATGTAGCTATCACAGAAATTGCTTCTGACTTTACACGTACCACGTGGTATTCTCCCAGTGCCCTGACAAGTGGGACATGTGACACTATCTCTTCCTGTAAATTCAACATATGGAAACTGTGACACATCTCCATTTTTTCCATCTTCACTATGAGAGTCTGAGTGCATTAATCCACTTTTCATGTTATCAGAGGTTGAAGCCCCATCATCTTTCAAAGCAGATAAAGGCATGGAAAGAGATTTCCCCATGTCTGTTGACAGAAAAAAGTTAATAAAAGCAAACCGTAGACTCTAAATCCATTTATTGCAGCAGGATTTATTTTGAGAACTGTTGATAGAATATTTTGACAATTCTTGCAGAAAGAGAATTTCCACCAAGTCGAAAACAAATTAAAAAGTTCAGACTCGTTTATGAAACTGCAACAGGTTACCAAGCAAATTTATAAGTAAGATTATGAGTTGCAGTGGCGCAGTGGTTAGAGTGCAGTACTACAGGCTACTTCTGCTGACTGCCAGTTGCCTGCAATTTGGCAGTTCAAATCTCACCAGGCTCAGCCTTCCCTCCTTCTGAGATGGGTAAAATGAGCACCCAAATTGTTGGGGGCAATATGTTGACTCTGTAAGCCACTTAGAGAGGGCTGTAAAGCACTGTGAAGCTATATATAAGTCTAAGTGCTATTGCTATTTTCTATGATATAAATGTTTTCACTATTGTAAGCATGTTATGGATTAAGTATTGTTCATAATGGGGGGAAAATACAAGTTTTCTATACAGGTAGCCTATGACTTGCAACCGATTAGGTTCAAAATTATGACAGACCTCATAAAATCTATTTATTTGAAATATTCCTGGGATTGCAAAACTATTCCCTTGTAAAGAACACAACATTATCAAAAATCATTTGCTCGACTTGGGCTATGTTTTCGTCTATATTTTCAAACATGTGTTTTAAATACATTTAATGGCTACAACAAATAACTAATTATGTGGTTATAAGCTGCAACAAAGTCTGAAATCCTAAGTACACAGTTGAAAAAAGAGTATTAATTTATGGTGGATTTCCAAATGAGAACTCTTTAAGTTTCAGGTGCACCTCTGCAGTCTCTCTCATTAGTAGCTAAAAATAGAACATAACAAAATGTAGAAGCCACCACAATTAAAATACAACTCTGTACTATGGTCTAACTGTGTTTCTGGAGTTATGTCTCAAATAAATTAATCATCATTTTTCCCATAATGAATTCTCCATTCTCAGGTTCCAGAAAATATTGTGAATCAGCAGATAGTGTCAAGCATGCATTTTTAGGCAACTGGGATTGTTTCTCATAGCTCTACTGAGAAAAATAGTTTATATTTGGAAAATACTTCTTTAAATTAAAAAGTGATTATCACTATTTGGCAATCTTTCACAGAAACATTAACTGGTATACTTCTTCAGCAGTAGTGCAGTAAATTTCAAGGTTACACAATTCCCAAATCCCCTACAGAAGTAGATAGACATCTTCAATACTCTGAGTATAAATATCAGCATTAAGAGATTTCATACTTCATTAGGGCCTAAATACAAGTTATCTGTTTGACTTGGAAAAGCTCCTTCAAAGTTATTTGTATGGTATGAAAAATGATATAGTCTGCTCTGAAATAGCACTCAAGAAAGAACTAAGCAGGAAAGAATTATGACATGACAAACCTAGTATTTATTACTTATAATAACCTGAAGTTTTGTACTTTTCTCAGCGTGTTTTTCCTACAAGACAATCTAGTGGCATCAAAGGAAGTGAACAATACATTTATGGCATTAGACGGATGTTAGCCCACAAAATCATGAGCTTCAAATTTTCATTTATACCCAGATTTATTTCTCTGTTCCCTTTTTACCCAGAATTTCTCACCTATAGCTATTGATCTCAAGAGCCTGCAAGGGCTGGAGTCTTCCCCAGATTCACCTAATAAAGACAAAGAAAAAAAAATACTAAAGACTTTGCACAAGGCTGAAGCAGCCTGTTTTATTTATTTATGAAGTGTATATATCGCGTGAGTACATTTGTATTACACTTATACTATATTTAGGTATTCAAGAACACTAATATACAAGTACTATATTAAAGATATTTATTGGCATCAAAGATTTGGCTATGGAAGCCACAGACTTGGCTTGTTCAAGGATTGAGAATTCTAGATAGAAGTTTGCTTTATACAGCTTCAGCTGCAATAGGAAATTGTTTTACCTTCCCTCAAAAGATCACAATTTCACAGAGTAATGCTATAAGATCAAACAGCACAGTCCTAGGCATTAGTCACTCAAAACTATATCCTCTGAGAATAAGTGCATATAAGATTGCAGTTGGTAGAGAAAACAAATATCCCTATCTATTGTAGTAAATTGTTATTGATGCTACTCTCCTATATTTTTCCTGGTCTATTTATACCGGTATCAATTACCACTGATGCAAGTTTAGTTTCACAAAACTAGTTTGAAATCCCATGCACACTAAATATAGTTAAACTTTCTTCTGAATAAATATGCTTCTATGGATTTATTTTAACAGCATATATGCTATCCAGTGGTAGTTCATAGGAGAATAAAACAAAACATTCAATAACCCTATAAAAGGAAGGGCTATGCCATAATTTCCTTAAATATATTTTACTAAATAAACTGTCATTTGTCACAAACCATGATTAATCATTATAATTGGGTTTACACAACATTGTCAACAGAAACCAAACAAATTGCTTTGTGTTGTAACACAAAAGTGTGAATCCAGAGAACTGCTAGATCCCTACCGCATGCTAATGTGAAAGCAACAATGTTACAGTTGATTGTGATCTCTAAGTCCCAAGCACTGAAGATTGATAAGCACATTTTCTATGCTCTAGGACAGTGGTCCCCAACCTTTCCAGCTTTTATTGTGTTATTTTATATCGTATCTTTACTATGTTTATAAATAACTCAAGGTAGTGAACATACCTAATACTTCTTCCTATTCTCCCCCCTCCCAATAACCTTGTGTGTTGGGCTATTTTCTTTATATGTCTGCCTTAAGACTGCTTATGATTTTTTTTCTTTTTAATATGTTCTCAATTTTTAAATTGTGAACCACCAGGAGTCATCAGAATTGGGTGGCCTCCTAACTGCTAAAATAAAATAAGGTTATCATGCCGCCACCTGCGGAAGCTCAGCCTTATAATATCATCTTTAAATGCAGATTAAGGTATGGAATGATCCTAATTCCCAATGCCCACATAGACTACTGGGTTCAAACAACCTACTGGTACATTATCTAAGCATTGGGAAATAGCATTCTTTTTAAAAAGGGGAGGAGACCATATGCACTATCCACTCATTATATAACCAATCCATCTTTCTTTCATAACTGGGAAGGTAGGTTTGCACTCTGGCAGCAAAAGAGTTTTTCTTCTTGTCCCTTCCTTTCCTCTCTTTCCAGCTATCAACTACTAGGAGATAATGACATTGTCCACGTTGATGAATGAAGTAAATGTGCAGCCAAAGTAGATTCAGAACTAAGTAAGCAGAAAAACATTATCTCCTGCTGTCTTGCAATGGCTGACAATTTTTTTCCTTCTACTTTTTTATGTTCTGAGGGGAAGGCACTAACTCTGACTTAAGGAAGCAAGGGAAGTGCAGTGCAGTGAAGTGATCACTTCTGAACCAAAGATCATTTCAAAGTATGCCTTAGCTATAAAAATATAGAAAGTTAACACAAGGACATATGGCCATAAAATCAAGATCATATCTGAAACATACAAGGCTCAGAGTAACTGAGGAAACCTAAAAATGACTTCCCTCCCTTTGTCCCATTGAAGTAGATAAATTGTGACAGAATTATCTTCCTAACTACACATTTTAACTAATGGAAAGCAATAATGCTATAATCACTATGACTCCACTTCGCAAACCCAGAACTCCCTTGTGGTTTATAATCATTATGAAATAATTTTAGGTTTGGGAAATTGTCCCCAGTAAGAGAGAAGACGACTGCAGGAACCATGATTTCATAACCCAGTCTACTAAGACCAGCAGATATCTAAATAAACTAAAATTAGAACTATATAAACCTCAGTCTTAACCCCCCCCCCTCTTCCCCGAAGTAAGTCGTTTCTTTGCTACAAAAATCTTCTTCGGACAACAGAGCTTCTTTCAGGCCTAAAGTCGAGCAAGTAACTCGCATTGCAAGTAAACAATATTAAGATGGACTGCTGGGAGGGAATTCAAGGAACAGGAGCAGGGGAATCAAACAAGGGCCATTTTTCAAAGCCAAGCCATCGCCTCCAAAATTAAATCATCATAGGGGGAAAATGGCAGATGTCGCCTCCGATGCCTTTTTGCGCGATGACTCAGAAGTCACTCTTGTTGCATTCACTGAGGATTATTCCCCAAGGTGTTTGGGCACGCAAGCTCAAATCGCCAAGGTATTTTTAAGACTTCCCACCCCAGCACACAGCCATTTTATTTGTATTATGTGCCAAACGGGCTGCTTTCACTCTTGTCCAGCAAACCACGTTCACCTGGACCACAGTTTCTCTCCGTACGTACCTAAACTGGGATTTCTCCCGATGTCGCGCAGCTCTTTCCCCAATCGCCACCATGGCGCGCGCGCCTGTGCGTTGGCACCCAATTCCCACCCCCATCCCCACCGCCACAATCGCAAACCAGGCTCGTGATTCCGCCCTGAGCAACACGTCGCCGCAGCAAAACAAGACCTTACCAGCAGCGCGTCAAAGCAACACGCTTCCACCGTATTTCCAAGCGCCCAAGGTTATTATTACGACTATTTTTGCTCCGCAGGTTTCCTGGGCTCGGGGCTCACAAACAGCTCCCCATCAAGTTTCACCAGGCAGATAGGAGCGAGCATGCGCGGTGGCAGATTTTGAAGCCCTACACCTTTTTGCCCTTACTTGGGGTCCTTTCTTCTTGCAGACGGACGTGAAACAAATGTAAATACAGTAAAACAAGAAAGGGCGAGATAGTCCTGGGTTGTGCCATTTACTATTTTACATCAAAACACGGTTTATGCTTGGGGAGAGAAAAGTTGCAAGGTAATGTGAAGCGTGGGCGACAAAGCTGTAAAGATGAGAAACAGGCTCAGTTATGTATAACAGGGAGCATGCTCAGATTCTCCCTTTGAAGTAGGCTGTCGCTTCGCCGGTAACAAACAAGCTAGGATAAAATGGGCCGCGGTCACCGTTCTATTTTTAACCCTGTTTCTAACAGCACTGTCAAGCACATCGCATTTCTTCCCCTTTTACAAAATATTTATTCCGGTCAATAAGAGTCAGCTTGTGAAATACAGAAATCTTCGCCCAGTGTGAAACAAACCTCAATATTCTGATTGCAATTACTTTTTGCTGCAAACCCAGGTTTTCTGCGACCAACAATCTTTTCATCATTTTCAATTGCATTTTGTTGTTAGTCTCGTGTCCAACCCATCGCGACCCCATGGACAACGTTCCTCCAAGCCTTCCTGTCCTCTACCATCCCCCAAGTCCATTTAAGCTCACGCCAACTGTTTCAGTGACTCCATCCAGCCACCTCATTCTCTGTCCTCCCTTCTTTTGCCCTCAATCTTTCCCAGCTTTAGGCTCGAGTGAGTCCTTCCTTCTCATTAGGTGGCCAAAGTATTTGAGTTTCATCTTCAGGATATGGCCTTCTAAAGAGCAGTCAGGGTTGATCTCCTCTAGGACTGACTGGTTTGATAGCCTTGCAGCCCAAGGGACTCGCAGGAGTCTTCTCCAGCACCATAGTTCAAAGACCTCAATTCTTTGGCGCTCAGCCTTCCTTATGGTCCCACTTTCACAGCCATACATTGCAACTGGGAAAACCATAGCCTTGACTATACGCACTTCTGTTGGCAGGGTGATGTCTCTGCCTTTTAGTATGCTGTCTAGATTTGCCATAGCTTTCCTCCCCAGGAGCAAGCATCTTTTAATTTTTTGGCTGCAGTCCTCATCTGCGGT
>QLTV01001722.1:1038120-1066006 GCA_003457575.1 Thermophis baileyi
ATCTCTTTAAGAACTTGCCACAATTTGTTGTGATCCACACAATCAAAGGCTTTAAGCATAGTCAATGAAGCAGAAGTAGATGTTTTTCTGGAACTCCCTAGCTTTCTCCATGATCCAGTATATGTCAGCAATTTGATCACTATCCAATTCCATACAACTATTATATTTCCAAGACCCTTCAAGTTAATTCCAGTTTCTCAATGTCTGGTTAAAACTATCTTAGGATCTTTCCTGCAAGTATTGGCAAAAAAGCCTTCTGCTCTTCTCTGAATAGTACCGAGAAACCGAGATACCTATGGAGATTCTCAATCATCCAAGTTATGGTTGTCCCAAAGGTACTTTTCCAGGCAACTGGACTTTGTTGGGGGGGTTTTCTTGAAAATCTATCACTTCTCATCCAACAAGCTTCTTCCGTTCTGAACTGAAGAAACTTCTTGAATGAGAAACATTTTCAAGGAACAAACCAAGAAAGTCCAGTTGCCTTTTGGAAAACCACCTTTGGGAGAAAATGAGCCTACTGCCTTGATCCCAATTAAATAGAAAAGACCCATGGAAACTATGCAGTTGGCATATGACTACCAAGAGAAATGTTCAGCTAAACACATAAGCTATGTTAGATAATAATGTAGGATGGGGCTAACCATCCTTAGTTACAACTTGTCAGACCTGCAAGTTAGCCCAAACCAGGAAACTGACTCCATGGGATGAGTAGCAATATATTGTATTGAAATAGGCAACTGTATAGTAACAGAATATTGCAAGTCTGCCACGTTTTCCATATTTTTAGTTCCCTCTTCTTAAGCTAATCTTAGCCTGTAATACTTGCCTTCATCATCAGATATAATAAAAGCATCTCCGGCGTCTGATAGCCTGAGCATCTTTTCAAAGCTGTTTCCAAAATTATTACTTTCCTACACCACTTATTTGTTAACTAACTAGCCGCTGTGAGACCAGGCGTGCCTGCAAGAAAGAAAAAAGCTAAGATTACAATGTGAAGCCAAAGCCTCTTTTTATATGCTTCTGCGCAGCTAGCGAAGCAGTGATGCTTTGATCATGATTGCTAATTTGACCTTTCCTGCAGGTGTTCTAAATGAACTGGGCCCACACAGAGATTAGCTGACGTTTTTGGCCCAGAGGAAGCACTGTTGTAAAGATTAAATTACTTCCCTCCTACTTTTGATTTGCTGTTTGTAGGTAGAACAAGGTCTGGCTCTGTAGACTCGAATTTGTCTTTGTATTCAGTTTGGTAAAAAGTAAGGTTTGTATATATTTCTGAGTATTAAAACTACTTTAAGATTTCATAAATCATGATTGCAAAAATAAATTAGATAAATTGGGCAGTGAGGTATCAGCTTGTTACTAAATTATGTATATTCAGTACCTTTTGAATCTTAAAAGGCTTCTCATCAGTAAAGAGTGACTGCAAAAATATTCAAATCCCCTTTCCCCCACACACACAAATAATGTTTGTACTGGTGTAAAAAATCCCTCAAACTAAATGTAAATGCACCAATGTAAAACTTCACTAGCTACCATTATGTGGCCATCTCTTTTCTCTACCATGTTCTCATGATGTTGCCTTTATCTGCCCCTTAGCTCATGCCTAAGGCAACCTTAAGTTACTCTGAATGATACTGGTGTTAAAGTACCGTGGTTCTTTTATTTTTTCTGAAGATAATATCTTCATCAACCATAACATAGATGGTATGTATATTCTCCTAATGTATGGGATCAGTCTGGCATCTACTGTGCTTTCCCCTTTAAGATGATTTAGGCTGCTACAGGCACACCTCCACAGCCTGCCTTCCTTGAACAGTGAAAAAGAGTCGAGTTTTAGGGCTTCTCTGGTTTGTTGTCTGGTTTGAAAGTGGGATCAAGCAGAATAATAGTGATGGTTTGTTTCTCTGTATGTGTGTGTCTTGCTGCTGCACCTCCATACAATCCCAACTACTCCAGAAATATTTATCAGTTTTTAGCCTATCGCACAAATGCACAATTTGCTAGGGCCTATGGGGAAAAAACTGCTCAGAAAAATCAATATTTTGTTCTTGTTTTTCCTATTGTGTTTTATTTGAGCATGGAGTGGCATTTTACTTGGGACACCAGAACTGTTGGGAGTTAGTGTACAAATTAAATAAATAAAATTTGTTTTTAAGACAGGGTATTCATGTTTTTCTAATGAAAATAGCCAAATGCAGTTTAAAAGTTTACATGCAGTGTCCCTTCTTTCCATAGCACTCCAGGTGATCAACCCATAAAGCAGCCTCTGCAAGACAAATCTTTTAGCTGATGAGTTTATATTTCTCTAGATTTCTTAGTGCCTTTTAAAATTCTGTTCCTAATTATATGTCAGTTCTAGCTTTATCTCCTTCCACAGTGCTTTTGTGAATAGCATTTCCTTTTTGCTCTGGAATTTATTGCAAGATATTTTTACTTAGATGGTTTTTAAACTTGATTGGCAAGCTGTTGTAAAACTGAGTTTGGGATATTAAGAAACAATAGAATACAAAATTCTGCCCCTTTTGTACATGTATTCTTATAGAGAAGGGTCACAGTCTGCTTTGCAATGATGTCTCAACCCTACTGTCATCATTTTGGGCAAAGCCTCAAATCCTGCTGAGGTCTTTGAATGCTCTCGAGTATAATGTAATGTGATCAACTATGAAAATTTTTAATTGACTAACAATGTATTGTAGATGTCGGAAGTAAATATCCATTTTTTTGGCTCTTTTCTGTTAATTGTGATTGCTTCAAAATTTAATTAAACTATGTTTGCAGACATCTTTCTTTTTATTAATATCCTGTCTTTATTATTTTTGCAAATAACTCAAGGCAGCAAACATATGCAACACACTTTCCTCTTCCTATTTTCCCCACAACAACAACCCTGTGAGGTGGGTTAGGCTGAGAGAGAATGACTGGCCAAAAGTCACTTCAATAAACCCTTTAGAACAGGAGTGTCTAATTCAAGGCCCGCGGGCCACATCTGGCCCACCAGGTGCTTAGATCTGGCCAGGGGTGGGTTCCAACTTATCTCGCTGCCGGTTTGCTCCCTCCCGCGCTGCGCAGTAACAAAAAATCTGAAAAAAATAAAAAACAAAACAAAACAAAGCCGAAAAAAAGATGGCGACCGCATATACAGTGCCGGAAGTTGGCTTCTGCGCATGCTCAGAAGGAAAAAAAAATTCAAATTTTTTTTTAAAAAAAGATGGCGGCCCCCACGGACCGGCACTGACCGATCCGGTTCGGTGATGTCATTGTGACGTCACCAGTGGGCCGCTACTGGTTTGGGAGAACCGGTCCGAACCGGGAGGAACCCACCCCTGGATCTGGCCCATGGGGCCGCTCTGGAAACAGCGAAGGACTGTCCTGAGGTGCCTCTGCCAGCAAAAACAGAGCCCTCCTGAGCTCCATTTTCAGCTGCGATGGCCTCCTGCAACCCTCTGCCAGCCCTCCCGAGCTCCATTTTTGCTGGCAGAGCACTTGGGCCACCACAGACGCTCGCGACATTAGTGATGTCGAACTGGCCACGCCCACTCTGGCTTCCCCCCCCTTGGCTCCCCTGAGGTCAAACACAACCCTGATGCAGCTCTCAATGAAATCGAGTTTGATACCCCTGCTTTAGAATGAACAGTAGAAAGCAAGTGAAACTAATGCAAAACCATTTCATTTTTCGAAGAAGCTGGGAGCCACTCTGTTCAAGAAAAGATACAATTATCAAAAATTTCAAAAGGATCAAGTGTTGCTGACTTCCTCTTTATTTTTATTCTTAAAGTGCACCTGGATTTTGATTTGTTAAGAGTTGATGCTGAAATTGGATGAATGGTACCAGCAGATATACTAAATTGGAACCATATTGTGAAGAAGCACAAAAATAAATATAAAGGATTAGCTATAATCTATGAAATGCAATATATCAGGCAAAACAAACTGTTAAAACTAATGCAGGCTAATGTCTTGTGTTTTTATATAATCTAGGAAGAGAATTTAGATTATATATACTGAATTTTTAATTTAATGCTGAATTTTAGCATTAATGAGAAGGTTGATTAGATAATAATGGAAAGAACCAACAATTTGCTGGATTTTTTACAGCTATATCTTGAGATTGAGAAAAAAGAGGAATAGGTGAAGCTCTATTCTTCAAGCAGTGCATTATGTGGTTGGAAGGCTGAATTAACCAAGTATTAAACACCTCAATCTAGGTTTAAAGACCATATATCCGGGATCGTAAACCTATGGCACGCGTGCTGGAAGTAGCACGCAGAGCCATTTCTCCGGGCATGCGGAGCCATCACCCGTTGCTCTTCTGGGTTCCGGCGTGCCGGCCAGCTCGTCTTCACACGCACAGGAGCGCCAGAAACCGAAAGAGCAGCCGCTCGGTGCGCATGCGCATGCAAGATCATCTTCACAGTGCGCGCATGTGCATCGGGCGGCTGCTCTTTTGGTTTCTGGCGCTCCCGCATACACGAAGACCAGCTGGCCAGTGTGCATGCATGCGCCGGAACCCAAAAGGGGAGCAGAGCTGCCAGGCAGGATGGGCGGGCCGGGGCTTCCCTCCTTCCCTGGCTGAGCGGGCTTCTTGTGCGGCCCCAGCCCTCCAGCCCATGGCACCGATGCGCGTCCGCGGTCCAGAGCACCTGGCCAGCTCGGGCACACAGGGCAGCGGGGCAGGGTTTGCTGGCTGGGCGGCCTGCCCAGGTGCTCCTGCTGCTGCAAGGGGGCGGCGGCAGTTGTCGCACTGCCGCTTCCTGCCGGGATGCTGGAGGAAAAGGAGCTGCGCTGCCCCAGGAGGGCTTGAGGAGAGTGCAGCATGGAGACACCGCTGAGGGGTAAGAGGCGCGCCAGCTGGGAAGCGACCGGGAAGAGGGGGCTGCGCTGGCTTGTTCTCAGTGGTGGACTGGGGGGGGCACTTCATCCCGGCCAGAGTTGGGGCGAAGCTATCCCGCATTAATCTTAAATGATATATACCTAATCAGTAGCTAATTTTCTCATGACAATGTCTTTCAGACAATTCCCTACAGTTCAGATACTAATAGTGTGATTAGTCTAAAATAAACATATAGTCTAAATGATGCCTCTTCTGGTTTTCTTGGCAACAATACAGGTGTTTGGGATTTTATTTTTCAAATTTCCATCCTAGTCTATGACTCTGGTATTTCCTAATGGGCCTTTACACAGCTGCTTTAGCCTGTGTAGCTTTTCTAGACCAGTTAGGTTTGTTTGTTTCTTTGTTTGTTTGTTTGTTTGTTTGTTTGTTATATGGCTACCCACTCACTCAGTGACTCTGGGTGGCTTACAAACAAATAAAAATCAAAATAAAAGAATAAAAAATAATAATGCTCCACTCCTGGTGACAATGCACAATGAAAGGAGGCACTTTATGGGCTCCATCCCACTCTGGATTCTCCAGGCCATTGGCAGAACCAGGTCTTCAGGTCCTTACAAAAGAGTGTCAAAGTGAGGGCCAGTCTAATCTCTGCAGGAATGATATTTCAAAGGGATGGAGCCACTTCAGAGAAGGTCCTTCTTTTGGGTCCTACCAATGGGACCAGCCTTTTTTTGATTTCCACCAGATGGGACCAACATTCCTTGCCTCTCCGCTCTAATGTCTCAGGTGGCTGTAACTGGGAAGAGACAATTTCTCAGATAACCCTGGCCGAAACCATTGTACATCTTGCAATTCCTGGCATTTTAGTTGGCTGTCTCTGTAAATAATTGATTTCTGCAAACTTTGTTATTTCTTCTGATAAGCTCTGGTTACCACACTACCCACTATGACAAAAAGCTCTCTAAAGAGAGCTAGTTGTTTGGTTTCCTATCTCTCTGTAAACTTTGGAGATGAGTGACAAGTGAAAATCAATAAATGTCAATTTTGCATTTGTGTGTCTGCCAGCTTAAATGTACTTCACATTTATTTGTTCATTTGTTTGAGGTCAGCCCCAAGCATTTGTGTCACTTTTTATCAGCTTGTGGCAGCTTGTGGTCAACAATGAAGGATTTTGCTAGTGCAATGATCCTATTGACTCATTTGCAGAATTGAATTTCTCTGAGAAAGAGAAAATGCAAAAAGAAAACAACGGCACAGTTGACCAGTAATGAATTAAGATAGATCGAACCTTTTACATCCAACCAGGAGACCTCATTAGCTTAGCCTTATAAATATGTAAACTCTGCACACTATATAGGAGGATAGTCTCAAATAATTTAATTGTGATAATCATATATAAAATACTATCATGGTTCTTTATTAATATGAAAGACATCATTAATAGATACTTGCTACATGCAAAAAAAAAAAAATCTAGAAAACTATATTTCCTAAGACCAGACAGAATCTACAAAATCAAAATCAGGCAATTTCCTTATGCAAATTGAGGCACTGAGATAGTCCTACCACTGGGAGACAGCAGCTACTTCCTGGCCATTGCTTCTGAATTATTCTCAAGCTGCAGAGAATACTAATTCTTTTTTTCTAGATTGGATTTGTTCATACTGAGTCTCAACCAGAGTTTATGGAAAATGATCTTGTTTGAGACCAGAATTCATCCCAGTAGGCGATGTGAATGTAAATGCATTGTTCATGTGAACCTTATAGCCTGGATCTTTTAGCATTTACAGCTTTGTTTCTTCAGAGCAGGAAATTTGTTTGGAGTCTGATCCCAAATTGAGTTGCAAAATAATCGCTTATCCAGATAATGTTTTGTTGGTTGATTAATGTACATATCTAGTTCTTATAAACATACAATATCAGGTATGGTACTACAGTTTTCATACAATTATAGCACCCAAGGAGTATACAATCTTCTTAACCACATTCTTCACTCCACCTTTTGAGTAGGTGGGCAGATCTGAAATGTTAAGATAATAAACAGTTGTTTAAAGAATTTATACCCCAGACCTTATTTAAAAAAAAAAACAATGAAATATTCCAAACACCAATTATATTCTTTGTGCCCATACTCATGTAACAGTACACATGCAAGTCTGTTTCCCTTCTTTGTTTATATTGTCCTGTTTTGTTTTTAGTTTCTGGATTGCCATTCCCACCTCATCACCAAGATCTGCCCCCCTCTCTCTTTACCCCCCTCCCTCTCTCTCTCCCTCTCTCTTTATCCCCTTCTCTTTACCCCCCTCTCTCTTTACCCCCCCCTTTCTCTCTCTCATATTATATGGCCATCAAACTTACCAAATGTGACTTTGATAAATGTATCAACACTTGAGTTCTCTTGTTTTAAAGCCACACACTACCTACATTGCTTTATTAGGTAGTCAAAGATACAAATTGTAGTTCTGAATGTGTAGTATGTATAATGACAATATGAATTTGGAAAACAGCTGTCCAAGAAGCATTGACACTCCAAGTTTTTAACTGCCATATAAATTACTGCAAAAAAATAAAATAAAATAATATCTATATTTATGGTTGGCTGGAAATCCCTTACAGTCATTTTGATGTCACAGAAAAAAGGTGTGGTTATAATTGAAGGTGGGATTTGAAAGTGTAGGACTTGTATTTTCTGGTATAATGTTTTCTTGTGGGTGGAGGGAGAGCTCTTTAGAATTATTAACTTAGTCCAAACGTTTTGGGAACGAATGGCATAGGAATATATGTGGAATTAGTAAGTGGAATGAAATGCTATAATTTTTATTCAAATCAACAGGGTTGGGAACAAAGGGTTGGAAGCCTCTAGATTTCAGTAAGGCTAGTTTAGTAGTTGGATCTTGAAAAATGTTAGCCAGAGTTATCTGGGGAAAATGTAAAGATATAAATCAAAGGTCAGGGCTGCCATTATACATTTTCCCCTTCGTTGTATATCACATTAATGATAGTAGCTGAGGAAAACACAACACATACATTACTTTTACTCTGAAATGAATGTTATTGGCTGTGAAGTGGGCAGATAAGCAAGTAAGATGACCATCTGTCCTCATCTTTACAATAGCTGGACAGCAATAAATCAATAGAATACGTCAATCAGCAAAAGATTGTCTGCATATTGTGGTCTTCTCTAATTCACGATAGCGGGACAAAAGGAAAAATGCTATCTATGTGAAAGAGAAGCTAAGCTTCCCTGAGGAAAATCAAAACTCTTTCACTTGCCCTACCTTTAGTTCGTTCCAAATTAGTGGTTTGTGGACATTAGTGTGATGTCTCAGGACTCCTAACTTGAGTCTGTTGTGAAAATATGACCTCTGCTGCTGAGAATAATTCATAAGTACACTTTCTCCAAATATATTTCAAATACTAACAAGCTATTTTAACTTTATTGTTAGGAAATAAGTACCAACAGAATTTATTAGTACTATCCCAAACGTGCTTTTTCAAAAGGCAACTGGGTTTTCTTGTTTTTTCTTGAAGATATTTCGCTTCTCATCCAAGAAGCTTCTTCAGAACTGAGAAGTGAAATGTCTTCATGGAAAAACAAGAAAGTCCAGTTGCCTTTTGAAAAAGTACCTTTGAGATAACCATGACATGGATGACTAAGAATCTCCATAGACATTTATTATGATATTAAGCCAGTATGTTATGATATTTAAACATATTTAAAGAGGCTGCATCAAATGGTCAACATACTGATGTGAATGAGTATGCTTCTGCTGTGTCTGCTTATACTGCATTCAAAAGTGTATGGAGGATGTCAGTGTTCTTAAGGCTATAGTTATGTGGGCAAATGAAAAACCTTGGATGTCTCAGGAGGTACGTGTGATGTTGAAGGTGAGATCAGGCGATGTGGCAGCACTTACTATGGCAAGAGCTGATTTGCAACTTGCTATAAAAACAGCAAAGTGGGCCTATAGTCAGAGAGTACATAATTTTTTTCAAGATGCTATGGACCTTAGACACATGTGGCAAGGTATCTGGGTTATTACTGACTATAACGCAACTTCCCTGACATGAATGAGTGACATGGATTTTCTAAATAAGCTAAACATGTTTTTTTGGATGGTTTGAGGCCTCAGATAAGGTTCCAGCAAGAAAAGCTGTTCCCCTTCTTGATGAACAGGTTTGATACAACTGCCATTTGGAAGATCCTGAGGAAAGTCAACACACAAAAGGCTGTGAGTCCTCATAATATTCCTGGGCGAGTATTTAATGAGTATGTTGACCATGGCTTCCGGTTGACGTCGTGGTGAGAACGGCTGGAAAATAGTGGGCTCTGCCAAGCCTTGCGAAATCCAGCCAGTAACCGCTGTCGGGAGACCCTATGGGGTCATAGCCGCCTTGTAGGGGCGGTGAAGGAAGGAGAGGCGCTTCTCTGACCATGAGGAACTCGCAATTTCCTCGTTAGGTCCGAAGCAAGCTTACCCAAATGACAGCAGGGATGACGGCCATTTTTGGCAGTCACAAGCTCGGACAACCGGGACCACAAGATTTGTGTTGGAGCGGTGCATGGAGAGAGCATTGAAACTGGGTGAGATAACTGCCAACTCTTACCCTAAAGACTTAATTTAAATACAAGAATTTTAAAAGATAATTTCCAAGTGTTAAGGAAGCAGTGATTAGACACATGGAGAAGATTAAAGATTGAAAATTAAGAGGCGAAAGAAATGCCCAAGGAAAGCTTTAAAATACAGAAAGCCTGGAAAAAAGCTTAAATAATTGGAAAGATGATTTTCAGGAGAAATTGTTTTGCTTATTTGTATTTCTAAACCCGCTGGATTTATCGGATAATCAGCTGTTTTTGACAGACTGTTTAATGTTGGACTTGGGAGCAGGAGAGCCATCTACTGGAAGAAGAGAAGCACTACAGCATCAGTATTTTTAGTGAAAGTCAGTTCAATATACATAAAATCTAATACACAGAATAGAAGTAAATAACATCTGGAAGGCGGCCTGACCTTGACTCTATGCTAGAAGACAACTTGGATATTTTGAAAATACTTAATGAATTTTTGTTCCCTTTTGAAGATTTCTAAGATGAACTAAATTGCAAATAACTAAACTTTATTGAAACTGGCTATTGGATTATGGATTTGAAAGATTGGAGAAACCTAGTGGGTTAATTTGGAATGGATAATTAACGCTATTTGACAGAACATTCTACGAGATAAAAGAAGTGTTTTCCCGAAAATAAGACCCTGTCTTATATTTTTTTGAACCCTGAAATAAGCGCTTGGCCTTATTGCCCTGCACTCAAAAGCCCGATTGGGCGTATTATCAGGGGATGTCTTATTTTGGGAAAAACAGGGTAGAAGAAAAGAGAAAAGAAGAAGAGTTAAATAAGACTTTAAAATTTGGACAATTGGGAAGATATGTAATTGGAAACCACAACGCTGTAAATTACTAAAGAATTTTAAAGATTATAAATTTAGGGGATTTGGAGATATAACTATGGGATTGATTGAATTGTATTAAGTAGGAGTTTTTTCTTAATATTGAGACGTTGGAATCATAGAAGTATACTGAGTAATTTTTATTAAACTGTTACAAAATGGATTTACAGGGGATAATAGAGGTAAATGAAGAAATAATTTTGATGCTCAAAAGCATACATGAAACAATAAAAAAAAAAAAAGAGGACAAGGGGATTGTTTAAAGATAAAGAAATGAGTGTAGAAGTCACACAACAATTGGGGGAAAAAGATGAACATGATATTCAGGAAATAGAGGAGAAATTAGAAGAAGTAGTGGAGGAAAAAAATCAAAATGAGATGCAAGAAGATAAAGATAATGAAGAGAAAGGAGTAATAAGTAGAAATCAATCAGATAATTTTTTAAAAGTTTATAATAGAACAGAGAAAAAGAAAGAAAAATCTCTTTAAAAAAAGGAAGTCTTATTGATGGGTGTTCAAATAATACAGCAGAAAGAGACAAAGGCCACACCGAAGGGAATGTTCAGTAAGTATAAAAATATCAAAAAGAGTTATAAGATTCCAAGAAAGAATGATAAAAGAGTTATTAAAAAGTCAGTAAAAGATGGAACTCCAAAAAGGCTAAGAGATGATGGATAATGAGAAAATATATTAATAGAATGGAAAAATAGAAAATACAAATAGGGAAAATAGTAGTATATATATTAACAGATAATATAATCTATTATAACTAAAAATAAGCTAAAATTAATAGGCGGAAGTTTAGGATTAGGTAATCTAATTGTATTATTAATATTAATAGTGTGTTAAAGTATATTATGAATTTAAACTTTTAAGGATTAGAAATTGTGGGGATTTTGAGATATATTCCCAGGATTGATTAAATTTTGTTAATAATTGACTTTATTAGTAGTCCTAGATATTTGGGATATTGAAATTATGGTGGAATAAATTTTTTCTAAAATATTAAATATTAGTAATTTAGTAAGGTACAACAAATACAAGGCGCAAAGAAATGTTATTTATGTTTAAATGAATTAATGGAAAAAATGATAATTATAAAGAGAGAATGGTATCGTAGAAGTTGGAAGACTAGGATTATGCATGCTTATTTGTATTATTAGTTAGCATTGTTTAAAAAAGATTTGACTCAGTCAATACACTGTCCACAAAATATGTATGGTATGAAAAGAAAACTGCAAATAAAACATGAATTTTTTAAAAAAGGAGTATGTTGACCAGTTGGCCTCTGTTCTTACAGACACGTTCAATCTTTTGCTGCATCAGGCCATGGTTACTTCATGTTTTAAGACTGCAATCATTGTACCAGTTCTTAAAAAAACTATAATTACATGCCTTAATGATTACCGCCCAATTGCACTCACTTCTATTATGATGAAGTGTTTTGAGAGATGGGTGAAGGACAATATTGTTTCATGCCCTCCCCCTACATTTGACTCATTACAGTTTGCTTATCAGAACCACTTATCATGCACTTTCTTGTGTGCTTCATCTTAGTTTAGCGCACCTGCCGAACACTGTTCCCTCTAAGGTGCGCGGCCGCGCACGTCACAGGGAATCGCCACGCAGCAGTTTCGAACTGCCGCGCAGCGATTTCCCATGTCAGAGGGAACGTTGCTGCGCGGCCGCGCACGTGACAGGGAATCGCCGCGCAACAGTTTCAAACTGCCGCGCGGCGATTTCCCTTGTTAGAGGGAACGTTGCTGCCAAATACTTATGAGAGAATGCTATTTGTTGATTTTAGTTTGGCGTTCAACACAATTATTCCTCAGCATTTAGTGAACAAACTGGGCCTATTAGGTTTTAATACTTCTTGATGTACTTGGATACTAGATTTCCTTATTGATAGGCCCCAGTTTGTGTGAGTTGGAAGGAAAGTTTCCAATTCAATCTCCCTCAGTATGGGTTCCCCACAGGGCTGTATTTTGAGTCTGTTACTGTTCACCTTGATGACCCATAATTGCTGTGCCAGATCTGCTATGAATCATATTGTGAAGTATGCGAATGACACAGCATACATGTTATCTGGGATGACAATAAAGATATAGAGAGGAAGTGAAGGCTCTGCTGGACTGGTGCTATAAAAATAACTTGGTTTTGAATGTTAACAAAACAAAGGATATCATTGTTTAAACAACAATGTCGGCATAGTCATATTCCACTTTGTATCAAGGCTGCACTTGTGGAGGTGGTCAATAGTATTAAGTATCTGGGGGTGCAGATAAATAACAATCTGACTTGGTCTCTTCATTATCTTTAGTGAAATGTGCAAACCAACGTTTGCATTTCCTGGGTTGGATGAGTATAACACATCTTTCTCCTTCTGTCCTAGCTACTTTTTACAGAGGCACGATTGAGAGCGTTTTAACAAACTGCATCACTGTTTGGTTTGGTGGTAGCAGTGCCTCAGATAGAAGGTCCATACAAAGAGTGGTAAGGAAAGCTGAGAAGATTATAGGAAGCTCGCTTCCCGTTATTCAGGATACTGCTTATAAGCACTATGTGCTTAGAGCTCGAAGCATTGTTAGAGACTCCAGACACCCACTTCACGGTCTGTTTCTATTGCTCCCCTCTGGGTGGAAGTTTCAAACTATCTATAGCAGGACTACCAGATTCTGTAGCAGCTTTGTTCTTTATGCCATCCGTCTGGTAAACTCACAGGATTCTTTTTTTTTTTTTTTTCATTTATATTTATACATTTTAACTATGTACAGTATACAGAAACTGTGATGTTTCTCTGTGTCATATGTGTGTGTATGTGGGTATACGCATAATGGTTATCTTTTGAGAGCTGAATGCAATGAAATTTTAATGTATGCTGATTAGTGCACATTTAAAGTGACAATAAAGTTTTATTCTATTTTATTTTTGCATTTGAGATACAAACAGAAGAGACTGCTATGTACACCACTGTACGTTTCTGGAAGAAAGAAGCATTATATGATGTCAAATCAGGGGTGGGTTCCAAATTTTTTTACTACCACTCTGTGGGGGTGGCTTAATTTTGTGGGAGTAGCTTGACAGCCATATGACTGGGTGGGAGTGGCTTGACGGCCATGTGACTGGGTGGGAGTGGCTTGACGGACATGTGACCGGGTGGGAGTGGCTTGGCGGTCGTGTGACCGGGTGGGAGTGGCCAACTTGTAAAATGTGGTGAAAAAGTGACTTATGACGAGAGAGAGAGAGAGAGAGAGAGAGAGAGAGAGAGAGAGAGAGAGAGAGAGAGAGAGAGAGCGCTCTTTACCCTTTCTGGCACTGGATTATCAAAACAGACTTTTTGGCTGCTATTACTGACATAAGGCTTCCAAAAATGTGTTTATTATTTTAATGATAGTCACTTCCAAAAGCAAATTTGCATAACAATTTGTTATGATGAGTTACCTATAATTTTTCCACTCTTAGGCTTAATGTCACTTTATGAAATCAACTTTCAGCAATTTCATATTCAAATGAGAACCAACAAAATTATATTGGCAAAGTGTATCAAAGCTATATGGATAATGCTTATGTATTAAACATATTGTATATGAAAGCATAAAAATATTAATATAATTTATAATAACCTTAATTTACTTATTCATAGAGGCAAGAGTTATGGCTTGAGTACCAAAAACTCCTTTAGTTTTTCCAAGAATTTGGGAACATTCAATACCATTTTTTCTTTCTTTTACTAACTGGTCCTTGTGCCTTTTAAGAAACTGCTTTTAAATTCCCATGTTTCAAAAGAAGTTTGCTAAATGGTATTTGAAATAGGGAATGATGATCAAGAAATATAAATGCTCAATTCTTTAGGCATACTGAATAAGTTGGCTTTCTAAGACCTTGATCTTGCCTATTTTTCCCCAAGCTTTCTTTGATTTGTTTACATAATTTGGAGGAAACCATGGAACATGGAACACACCCTTCTCTGTCTTGTCTCTAATCCCTAGAAAAGCAGATTTCTATAAAAGTGATTGTAGGAAAGTGTTGGCAGACCTCCCAACTAAACAAAATGCTTACATTTATATCAATGGCCTATTGTTTTCCTGTTGCACTGGAGACTTTCCAAGTTATTGAATAACATGTGTTTCCTTTAAAAATCAGCTTGAAAAAGATTGGGATATTTTCTTAATCTTTTTTAGAAATCAGTATATTCAAACTAGAAATCGAGTAACACTTTTATATCTTGATCGCAGACTTAAATAGCAAATAATAAGGGCATTAGTAAGTAAAGAAATTCCTGTTCTTAAGTTTTAAATACAAAGAAAACCAAACTAATGACAATGTAGAACAACCAACTTTAGACGTGACAATGAAAATATCAAAGTTAGCTTCTGCTGTTAGAATCAACCATCAACAATAAAGGAGAAAGCAGCCAAGAAATAAACATAGCATATATATATATTCAAATGCTGTGATGTGTCTATATCTGCAAAGATCAGAATTGTGCAACCCATGGTATTTCCTGTGACACTCTATGGAAATAAAAATTGGACTTAAAAGAAGCTAGATAGGAGAAGATTTGATGTTTTTAAACTTTGGTGTTGGAGAAGAGTGTTGAGAATACCACAGAAAATAAGTCAATGAATCACTGAATAACACATCCTAGAATTCTCACAAAATACACAAATTATTTTATTTTGGACATATTATGCAGAGATCCAACTCTCTGGAAAAAGTTCCAATGTTGGGAAAGGTAGAAGGAAATAAATGAGTATGCCTATTGGGAGACATAAAAGAACAAGTTAGAGTTAGAATGTCTTGGACAACATCTATCTATGGTTTAGCTAGAAGTCAAAAGTATTTGACGGCACATAACAAAAAAACTTCAGGTTTGTAAAATTGAAAGGCATTACAACATAGGAAATATGAAGTTTAAAAATACCCATTAAAATATTACCATAAAGAGACTAAATGTCAGCATTCTAAAGTATAGTATAATATAAAAATTGTTGTAGTTTAAATAATAATAGCCTGTTAAAATATTTAACAAGGTTGGGCTGGTTTAATAAAAAGGATATCAAATAAAGCAATAATAGGCATAATGATGGTAATGAAGAAGACCTTGTATATGTGCACTGGTCTGCATCTATATACTAAATTAATTTTTCGTCATGACTTTTAACTGGGCAAAATGATGTATCATAGGGCAATAATGTTTGAATCAAGATACCTCAAATCGACTAGATTATTGAGAATGTGCCCCAAATCCTGAACCTATGACTATGATAAGGGAATGAAATCTGGGAAAGTTGTGGCTGCTTCAGTATTACTAGCTGTTGCTGTTTAATGACCTTCATTTCAACTGTCATTCTGTGACAGTTTCTCAGCCAGTCTCTCAATCCCTTCCTCTCTCCCCCACTGAGCAGCAGTGGTGGGACTCATCTCCCGGGGGGAGGGGGGGAGATGAGTCTGCCTATCGAGATGAAGTGGACCGATTGCTTTCGTGGTATGGAGATAATAACTTGGTCCTTAACATCAATAAGACCAAGGATCTTATAGTGGACTATAGAAGGAATAGATTAGACATCTGGTTATCAATGAAAATCAAGTGGAGCAAGTGGCTAGTTTTAAGTTTCTGGGTGTTATCATAAAAGAGGACCTGACCTGAGGCACTCACATTGCAGCACTGGTCAAAATGGCCCAGCAGAGATTATACTACCTGAGACCTCTCAGGAAACAACAACTGAATGAGAAACTGCTGGTGGCCTTCTACCGCTGCACCATAGAGAGTATTTTAACTTACTGCACCTGTGTATGGTTTGCCAATTGCACATTGGCAGATAGGACAGCGCTCCAGAGTGTAAACATCATTGCCCAGAGGATCACTGGTTGCCCTCTCCCCTCTTTGGAAGAGCTTTATAGCTCCTGCTGCCTTAAGAAAGGTCAAAACATTCTTAAAGATCCATCTCATCCTGGGCACTCTTTTTTTGAACTATTACGATCTGGCAGACGGTACAGGATAATAAAAACATGGACAAATAGGCTGAAAAACAGCTTCTATCCCAGTGCAATAACTATATTGAATTCTACTGTATAGTGCAATATTAATGCAATATCAGGGGTTTTCAATTCAATTGTATAGAATGTGAAGGATATGTGTTTTTGTTTTATTTTTTATGTATAATGTACACTGAAGATGGCATTTAATTTCATTGTACGAGATGCAATGGCAATAATGTATTTCAATTTATTTACCTGCCTCCTGGAATGGAAGGGAAAAGGGAAATGGAAAGGAAAGGGAAGGAAAGGGAAGTTTTCTGATGATCCATGGAAATATTTAAGAAACAATGACCCAACAAGGCATGAGTTGTCTAGTATCTTATGTGTATCTGAAACAAAACTTTGCATTACTTTCTTGCAATGTATTGATCAAGTTTTTTCCTCCAAATATTTCATCCTTCATTCTCAACGTTTTCTGTACTCTGCCACTGAGTGGCACTTGTGTGGCAACTGAGTAGCGTGCCTACTTAGAATAATCATGATGTTATCTCAGATGTTACCTTTGGATTCTTTTCACTTGGAGAGAAAAGTGGGACAATTATAAGTGGGACAATTATATCTGGCCTTCTGCTTTCCTTTGCCAGAAATAGCCTCTGCAGAAATCCCTTGTAATATCTGTAGCAAAACAGTAAATCTTTTTTGACCTGTCTTTTGAAGAAAAGCACCATTTTTGTCCCAGAGTTCTGCTTTGAAAAGGCATTACAATAAAACCTTTGTTGGAATAACAAACTGGCTTTTCTTATGCAAGCCTAATGAACATGCTCATACCTTTTTTTGTGGGCAGTGCTTTAAGGAGCAATTCTTGGCTATTCTTAAAAGATAAACAGGGAGATATTGGATCTCCATTTGGATGGGAGATCACCAATAAGTTCTAGAATCATGAAAAAAGCTGGGAAGTGGAAGAAAAAAAAATTAGTGGTAAAAGGAAAGCCCATGTTGTGACCATAGAATCACAAAGAATCTAGAGTGAGTATAGAGTCCCTTGAGTCTTTACAATCTAACTTGTATGTTGTTTTTTTTAAGGGGTTCAATTAAACATGCTGCCCTGCCTGGATGTGGTAGCCAGGCTCACAATTTATGTCAATGTCAGATATGCAGAAGAGGTGGCAGTGTGAAATGCTCCTGTTTAAAAATCCTAACCAATGAAGTCGTGCTGTTTACTAGGTTCCCATCAAAAGATGAAACATCATGATCTTTATTCCCATTGCACTGTTAGTACAATGGAAGGAATAAAGCCGTGGAATTGTTTTTGCACAGATGACAGTATCACTGAAAGGGATGAATTGGGATAGGAAAAGAGTTGCTGTTCTCCTTATTGGCTAATAGCATCTGAAAATCCAGATTAAGAGATTCCATTTGAATTCTGCTTTGATACCAAAAGTGGATTGTCTTAGAGACAGGCAAGAACACTAAGCTTTAGAGATACATTCTTACAACACCCCCAAAAGAAATGCATCTACAAGCCCACCCCATCTTTGCATATGTGAGTGTGTGAGAGATCGCTGGACTCAGGCAGTAGCCAGATGACCAGAGAATGGAGCTACCGGTAGTTATCTGAACTTCAGTATAACTTCCATCACTCGGTTTTCTCTTGGCATTCCACCAGATACTTAGCTATTACCCACCCCGCTTCCTGGTAACGCGGAGTTCGCAGCCCAAGTGTAGAGTCGCTGATCGCGGCAAGAGATTGATGTCAGGAGCCGGGGGTGGGGGGACAGAAAATTAAATCATGCCCCCAAGCTGAAATACTCAACGACGATCTTTTCCAGACAGATCAGTCATCTCTGCCATCGCTTTTTCCAGTTCCCCTCGGATGGTGCAGCAGCAACTACGGTAAAACCGGAGGAGGCGTTAGGTAAGTAGCCTTAACGAGCTCTCGCCCACTAAGCAAGTTGGGCCCCGGTCCTGCGGGAAAGCTGCATTGCGGCTGGGGAGGGAGAGAGAGCGCGCGCGAGGCGGTCAGAAAGAAGGTGAAATAGAGGGGTGGCGCACCTTTGGAGGGGAAACTATGGCGAAATACAAACCGGATCGGCTCGTGAGAAGATCTGATGGCGAGCAAGCAATGCGCCCCCGAAAAGAGATGACATAACAGCTACCCCAGCGACCCCCGGTAGCGAGGTAAGTACAGTCTGTCGCACTGCGCGCGCGCGCGCGCAACTTCTGCTAAAGGGGAAAAAGGACGGAGACGAGTCCGGAGCAGGCGGTGATTTTTTTTTTCCAGCTGTCGCAATGACGGGGGAGCAGGTGGGCGTGGCTTCAGTTCTGTCACAGTCTCTTGAGGCAGTCTCCTTCATAAGAGTGACTTTCATAGAGATAGTGGAGCGGGATTGCCGTCCTGTGGTCCTTCTCCAGCGCAGCCAGCTGTGGTAGGTAAGGTTGGCCTGGTCTGAGCATTCAGGGTTCTGTAGAGTGTATGAGCATTGTCCTATTCAATGGGGTTCATTCCGGATTATATTGTGCATAAGATTGCAACCTCACAGTATTATTCTGAGCAGTGGATTTAGTTTCAATTCTCACTGAATGTGATGTGTTTTCCCAGGTGAGTGTAAATTAAGTGCTACTCAACTTTGGCAACTCTTAAATTGGAGGGACTTCAAGTCCCAGAATTCCCTAGACAGCATGTTGGGGGAATTGAAAAATTCTACAGAATTCTATCACAGAGTTTTTCAGCCACCATTGTGGGAGATGAAATCCATACATCCTTGCCAAGATTGTGAAAATCTTAAACTGGGGTATCCCAGGTATTACCCCTGGGTGCAATTCAGGTAGTTCTTGACTTCTGATCATAATTCTCGAGCCCAAAATTTCTTTTGCTAAACCAGACATTTGTTAAATGAGTTTTGCCCCATTTTATAACCTTCCTTGCCACAGTTGTTAAGTGAATCATTGCAGTTGCTAAGTTAATAATAGGTTTTTAAGTGAATCTGGCTTCCCCATTGACTTTGCTTGTCAGAAGGTTGCAAAAAGTGATTATAAATAGATGCCAATTGCCAAGCTGGTATCTTGTCTGAATTTTGATCATGGGACCATTGGAATGCTGCAAGTGTGGAAAAACAGTCATAAATCATTTTTTCCAATGTCATTGTAATTTCCAATAGTCACCAAACAAATGATTGTAAGTTGAGCACAATCTGTACTCCTCTTGCTTTTTGTTTATGGCAATGGAAGCTAGAGCCAAAGCAAAAATACAGTGTACTCCAGATTCATTAGGTCTAATATCCTCCTAAAAATTTGGCTATAACTGTCAGGCAGTCATTGGTCAAACATTCTGGAAACTAATATGAGATCTGTGATTGGTACCAAGTTGTTCTTTGTTGCTAAAAGCTGGCTCTTTTGGAGGTAGGACAGTGTAATTTTGGGGTGATAGTCTAGCCACATGTATGTGTATATATGTAGGTGCAGAAAAAATCTGTTCAATTCTAATTCCAGCAAAAGTGTATTTTCAGGTTACTGGAACTTATTTTCAGATAATGAATAGCTGCTTTATTCATATTTTATAGGGCTGCTCAGGGTTTTGGATTTGATCTCCAGAAGATGTTTTGGAGTGTGCTGGAACTAGCAAGATGGGCGGCATATAAATTAAACAAACAAATTTGAGTTTGGCTCTGTCTGCAACATTAACGCATCTGTAAATTTGCTTTGAATTGCATGACAGTCCTAGAAAATGTTTGAGAAAAAGGTGCTTTTTTAAACTTTGACATGATGTACTTTTTTGATGTTCACAAAGAACATGATTTTTTTTCTTGGCTTCCCAATAAACTTGGAAAAAGTATTTCTGCTGTTTTAAGGAATTTACTAATTAATGTTAATTAATGTTTAATGCAATGGCAGCTTTAAACAAGGTTTAAAAATGAGGCTACTTTAAGGGATAGCAGAATGTTGTGCTCATTTAACATCCAAAGCACTTCTTTTGAATCATTTCAAAAGTTGTACAGTAAAAAAAAATACCCAAAGTATGTCAGAGATATGGTTCTAACATGAATTGTATTTTTTTAAAAAATATAATTAAAAAAAAATCACCCAAAAGTCTTCCAGGTGTAATAAATTCCGGCTGGCTTTACTTACATGAATCATTTTGCAGCTACTGCTGTGTAAGCATCTCTTGTCATTCTACCTCTTCTAAAATGAGCTTCAGACCCATTTATCAACAAAAGACAAGAATGCTACAAGTCAATGCTGAATCATTCAAGCTGTTACAGTTAATCCTAACTTATATTTTATTATATGGTCTAGACTAGAGTTTCAAACCAGCCTTATGATGATGCATGATGTCCTAAACAAGAATGTATACTTTTGGTGGTTTTGGTTTAGCTATTCCTATTGGCAAAAAATATTTGAGCAAATGTTTGAACTGGCCTATAGCTTGTTCGCTATCTTGAAAATATTTTTCTTTCTTGCTATTTTTATGTGCTCTACAAATTAGTAAATTGGATCACTTCTATCAACCACACAGGTCGAAGTGAAAAGGCTGAGTAATAGATATAACATTTGATATTGTTTACTTATATACTTGGCTAATGGAATAGCTTTTATTGGTGTTGCTAAAGAAGAACATTATTGCTTTGAACTAAATAAATGGTTCTTATGCATTATGTTGCAAGTGATAATTCAGTGTGGGTTATTATCACATTGTTTTAGCGCCTCTATTGCATCTATATGGAATGGGATTTCATAGTTCAAATTGCTGCATATTACGCAATCTCAAGTTATTTTTTATATTTGGTTGTCACTGTTTAACAAATAGCCATTGGTATTGTTGGAAGAAAAATTCAGTCTGGTTCCAAGCCGGGAGAAAGATGCTGGAAATAAAATGGAGGCAGGCTGCAGGAAAGGAAGTTTCTGTTTATTTGGTAGTCAGAAACTAGGGACAGCAGCATGTTTCTGGGGTGGCTGACAAATGGTTTGAGAGTAGGTGGGCTTTTATACATTCTTTGGGGCTGTGATTAAGATGCCTGTTCCTGTACAATAATATGTCCTTCAATATTTTAATGGCTGTTGCCAGATTCCTATGGGGTCATGTGGGGGGTCATGGCTGGCTCTACAGGCAAAAGGAGAAATGCAAATCCTAGGTGTTTGTCTGAGCTAATCTTGTCAACTTTGGCTCCTTGCCTATTGTGTTGTTTATTTGGAGTCTCTTTGCTTATGAATAGATTGGCCCAGTTTTTCTGAATGGAAGACTGGGGCTGCTTTCTGCCTTTTTAAAGATTTTTCTCCATTTCTCCTTTAGGGGAAATATTCCATCCTGCCTCTTTTTAATATTAAGAATAAAGAATATTTTAATCTGGGGAGAGGACGCTTCCCACAGTATATTATTTTCAAATCTAGCAAAATAGTAAAATAGGCTAAATATATATAGTAAAATATTATACTATGAGCCGAGGTGGCACAGTGGTTAGAGTGCAGCACTGCAGGCTACTTCAGCTGACTGCTAGCTGCAGTTCGGCAGTTCAAATCTCACCGGCTCAAGGTTGACTCAACCTTCCATCCTTCCGAGGTGGGTAAAATGAGGACCCGGATTGTTGGGGGCAATATGCTGACTCTGTAAACCGCTTAGAGAGGGCTGTAAAAGCACTATGAAGCGGTATATAAGTCTAAGTGCTAAGTGCTAAGTAGGGAGAGATTGTTAAAAATCTCTGACAATTCAGTACAAGTCTTTCTGAATTCAAGATGCTTTTTCCAGGGAAATATGCATTGAGATAGCATTTAATAAATTCAATTCGGAAAGCTTTGTCACATTCTGTACAATGAAAATATATACATATATAGCCTGGGAAAGCTCTCTTTGTCACACTTACCCTTACAAATTACATAGTGCAAATATCTAGAAAGCAATATGGTCCCAAAATGATAGAAACCGTGCTTTTTTTTTTTTTGGCCTAGGATTACTATGGTATAGGTAATCACTGCAAGGAGAGAAAAAGTAGGCTGTACCAAAAATCTGAACTGATCTGTTGAGCAGCAGTATTGAAATTTGACCAAGAATCACTTTGGGCCAAAATATGCTGGTTGTTTGCTAAGGAATGTATCTAGATGGAGATTGATACAGAACTATTTCCATTGGATTTTTGGCAACTTGAGAAGATAAATCCAAATGCTGTGATTATTGGAGCTGATGAACTACCGTACTCCAGTGTTTATTTGTGGTTGGTAGCCATATTGGAAGAATAGTACTGTTTTGAGCAGAAATAATTTTGCAATGGTACTAAAGAAGAGAAGACAGTGATGCCTCTAGTTCTATTTTGGAACAGGGAGATTTAGCTGTCAACATCCAAACAATAGCAATAGCAAACAACAGCAGGGATACTGTTTCATTGACTTTAAGATCAGTGACAGTGGCCATTCCAATCAATGACCAAATACTGATTCTATACCAAAAACAGCTGAGCTACCTTTCCTCAGGAGATTTAACATAATTTGCTATGGATTAAATAGAGACCACATTTTTCTTCACAATATACATGATTGTCGGATGCTAGCGCAATGAGTTTGTGTTATACATAATTACTGCTTGTAAATGATCATTATTGATAAGTTATTCTTGCTTCTCTTTTCATGTTACCTTCCATTCCCTTTGCTCTCCGTGTTGTACTCCATACATTGATGAAGCAGATTGGGATTACAGAAATTTATGTGATAATACATTTGTTAAGATATCAGACTGACTGACCCTGAAGGCCAGACCCAGAAGGCCAGATCCTGAAGATGAAACTCAAATACTTTGGCCACCTAATGAGAAGGAAGGACTCACTGGAGAAGAGCCTAATGCTGGGAAAGATTGAGGGCAAAAGAAGAAGGGGATGACAGAGAATGAGGTGGCTGGATGGAGTCACTGAAGCAGTCGGTGTGAGTTTAAATGGACTCCGGGGGATGGTAGAGGACAGGAAGGCCTGGAGGAACGCTGTCCATGGGGTTACGATGGGTTGGACATGACTTTGCAACTAACAACAACAACGAAGATATCAGAAGATTCTGAATTTGAACTACTGTACCTCACATCATGTATGGATCTTTAGCATAGTGGTAATAGCCATCATGCCCTTTCTCTATTTGTAAATATGTCAGGGTTAATTCAGCATTTGCTGAGTTAATTTTTAACCAGTAAGATATTGTTTCTATATAAAAAAAGAAACAAATTATTCTCCTTAAGGGAGAACAATTGTAGATATTAACAGCTTCATCAAAATTAAACATTCTTTTTCTTAAGCTAGCTGGAGCCAATGTGACAAAAATTTATTTAAATCAGAAGAATAGAGATAAGGGATATTAATAGTTTGATCAATAGTTTGATTTCTTAAGCTAGCTGCATCCAGTGTGATGAAAGCTTATTTACATCAAAAGAGTAGAGAGGAGGGACTTGGTACTATTATGAGAATTAAATTTATGTTTTAGCTTTTAAAGCTTTTAAAATAATTGTCATTTCACATTAAGTTCTTAGGAGGGAGAACACAAATACGTAGTTGTCTCTAATTAAATATATTTTGTTCTGCTTTACTCCTATGTATTCCGTGACTTTTGCTGAGGTCAATGCAAAGTCTAATTTATCACACAGATTAGTATTGATCAAAGTAAACCTAAGATCGATGTTGGATTTTGAGGGTCAGTAAATTTGTAAATAGGATGAAATATGTATCTATCAGATACATAAAAAAAGAAACAGCAATTGTATGTGTGAGGAAGAAAACATTTAACTAATTAAAGATGTGATGCTCCTAATTAAAGATGTCATGCTATTACATAAATAGCTAAACATTTAAATGGTTTAATGAATTTGCTACATTGCACTGCTGGACTAGAAAAGGGTTGCTTCAGTAACTTCTGGATTGTGTGAAAGAATACTACATCAACGCATATAGGTAAATTAGTTTTGTTGAGCAACTCAGATTTATTCATCTGATTAAGTTAAGATGGGTGGGTGTGCGTCTTATACTAAACAGAAACAAATCATGTTATGCTTTAGGGGTATATGTAAATTAGGCCATAGGTGGTCTGGACAGCTGCCCACTGCTCTGAATATCATTTTGATGATGTACAAATGAGGATATCATTTGAATTATGTGGTTGCATTTGAAAGTGAACATTTGTGCACCAGCTTAGGAATGAGGATCCAATGCAACAAAGTGCTATTATCCCTTGGCAACCATAATTCTGCAGTTGCTTGTAATTGCATAAAATGTATTGAATAAAAGACCTTATTAACTGGCAACATTCAAAAAAAGTTATAGTAGGATTCCTTCTCCCATGGCTTTCTATAGAAATCAGAACATGTTCTATTATTAGACACTACCTAATTTCTTATTAAATTCTAGTCATGTTTGAAAAATAGTGCTTTATTCAGAATTGAAAGCTGATTTTGGAAAAAGCTGACTCACCTAAAATGAAAAGTTGCAAATATTGATTTTTCTAATAATTATTTACTATATTGTCACCACATATGGAACTAGGTATATAGTAATAATATAATGTTTAAAGAGTTGGACTTGGGAGATTTGGGTTCAGGTCACTGCTAAAATACAGAACTTACTGGGTAAGTATGGACCAATCACTTTCTTAGCCAACTGGGTTCTTGGGATGACATTTCTGGGAACTCTCAGAAGAAAAGCTGTTGTCATCATCCACTTTCTAAACTGCAAGAGAAAGAAAACAAACCTCTTTTTCCTGAGAGTGCTTCTAGTGTAGCATTCTCAACCAGAGCACTCCAGAAATGTTGGGACTTCAATTTCCAGGATTTTTACCTAGATTGGGAGAAGCTATAGTAGAATGAAGTTCTTATACATCAGATGTGTGGGAAGAGTGTGTCATTACAATGCTCCTTCTCATTTTTACAAAGCACATCCTAGGACAAACTGTCCATGCATATGATAGAGAGAGCGAGTATTTATATTAAATACACTTATTTTGCAAATGTTCATGATCTTCTAGAGCTTTTGTTAAGATAAAAGACTGGAAATAAGCAATATGATCATTAGAAAGGGCAAAGTAGTCATGCCACTCATACTATTGTATGCCTATGTAAAGGGCTACTACTGTAATGTTGGTGCTGGTGATAGTCTCAGATGGATCGTTTCAGGAAGAGGTAAATGACAACCTTGAATTCAAGGGTTATTTATTTCTTTAGGTGATTCTAGGACTGTGGTCTTCACCTTTGTAGTCTGGAGCTAATAGGTTCCTTTTTGTTGAAATCAATGGAAAGAAGGGACCTGGCTAAAGTGAATAACAAACAAACAAACAAACAAAAAACCCCTAACTCTGCACTTCCTATAGGAACGTAAGGGATTACCCTATCTTAAAATCAGGTCTTCGGTTCATCCAGTTGAGCTCCCATGACTTTAACTAACAGGAGCTCTTTTGTTCATCATATTTCTTGTTCTCTTGGAGATGCCAAGAATCAAACCTCATATAAAATAGATGCTTTACCACTGAGTTGCCAATTTTATTTTTCCTCCTTGCTGGGATAAGTTATAGATTTTACGAAGTTGCAGATGACATACTGTTTCACTTCCTTGATTCCTTGCCACTCTTTACTAAGGATTCAGTACTACCGGTATACATACTTATCTGAAAAGATTCGAATGGGACATTTGATTAGATGTACATAGGGTTCTGCTCTAAGGCTACAATCTGGGATACACATGCTTGGAAGAAGTTCCTTTAATCTCTGTGCAAATAAATACTGAATAAAGATGCACTGTGTTTGGCTACATTAATCAGACTTGTGAACAAACCATTGTTTGCAAAAATCAGAATCACATTTAATGGTATGCCAGGATTGCTGCTTCAGGCTGCCACAGTTCCCATAGGGAAGAAAAAGGGTCACTTTTTATTTGCATTTAAATGAAGCATGCATACAATTAAATTTTGCCTGAGGGCCATTAATACTGGAAGTATCCTAGAAACAAAATAAAATAAAGATGTACCAGCCAGATTGTGTCACATTGTGGCCATTTTAACAATATTTCTACCCTGTGTATGTACTGCTGACAGACAATTCTTGTAGTAAAGACCAAAGAGCAGACAATTCTTGTAGTAAAGATTAAAATCAAGTCATCAACATCTGTTTTTTTAGCAGAATGTGTTCTGTCCCAGCTTCCTGATAAACGCACACAGCACAAGTAGCGTCTCACAAACCTCTTTTTATTGTTTACAGCTACTAATTGTTTGCATTAGCAGTCTTTCAGAGTTCAAATAAAGTAACATAAGTCTTTTCTTTTCAACGGCTGCTAATTAGTGTCATTAGCAGTCCGCGTAAGTCCAGCCGAAATCAAACAAGTCTGACTAAAAGTCTTTCATGTAACAGCAGATAACACACGCAGCTTGCCTACAAAGAGCAAGGCTACACACCTTGCTCTTCGTAGGCAAGCTGCCAAGGAACAGTTTGCAGGAGGCTTTGCCAAGTTCAAACAGGAACAGAAAATGGAGGCTTGAATTTGCAAGACAAGATCTGGGAATGAACGGAGTCTTTTGGCAGCTCTGCGCACGCACACATTGAGAACAGGCTCCTCCTCTTCTTTTTCTTCTTCACTCATGGCAGCCTCTGGAGGTTCTGAAGGCCCTGGCTGAATCCCTGCCTCTGGCACCGAGCCTTCTCCAGCCTCCTCGCTGTCCGACTCTGGTACCAGCTGCACAGGCCGCTGGCGAATCACAATACCAGCCTCCTCGCTGTCTGGCTCTGCCGCCAGCTGCACAGGCCGCTGGCGGACCACAACAGAATGTGACCATAAGATGATTTTTTTCCGATCTCCCCCCAAACTTCCCGTGATTACCAAAATAGTTGAGCCTACTGTAGTTGCACCTTGTCCACCTGTCTCCCTGGCAGAAAAGTTGAAACTACAACTTTCAGAAATCCTTGATAGATATTAGCTATATTTGTGCAATGGTATGTGGGAATGATGCTGGAAGACAGGAGGAAAGTAATGGTCAGATAAGAATCAGCTGAATCTGCAGAAGAAAGGAGGATGTGACAAATCTGAAGGGACCCTCCCCAGTTTCTTGGATTTAGAGATCTTAGTTGGGAGATCAAGGAGATTAGCAAATTAAATTCCATCTCACTTTCATTGTCTCAAGGATGCATAGATTTTCTCATGGTTACTATTTTCACATTAAGAAAATAATGTATTTTATTTCTTTAGTGTATTCACATGAATTAAGATCATTAGTTTCATAGTTCTTTGCACCCAGACTAAAAGTTTTAAACCAACCTTTTAGTATTAAAAGGGACTGATTTATGTTTTTCCATATTTAGTTGAAAAAGTAGCAGAAAAAGGCTAATGCATCATACATGCATCATTGTACATCAATTGTGGTTTGCCGCTGTCCATGCCCATGCAAACCCTTTAAAATTGTTTATGGTTATTAAATATGGAAAATAGATATAGTCTCTCAGCATGTAATTTGTTTCCAGTGTTGCCCTTAGAGCTAGAAACCCTGTTCATCCTACATTTGACAAATTACTGCTGCAATATTAGATGATGCACTCATCTTAAGATAGAATAGAATAGAATAGAATAGAATAGAATAGAATAGAATAGAATAGAATAGAATAGAATAGAATAGAATAGAATAGAATAGA
>QLTV01001722.1:1068899-1084891 GCA_003457575.1 Thermophis baileyi
CTAGTGACCATAGGTTGAGTAAGGAGCTAGTCCTGAAGGATTTATCGAAGATTATGCTAAGAGGTTCAGCTAAGTCTGTGGAAAGCTTTTTTAAGAAATATGCACATAGTCCATCTGGTCCAATATATAGAGATGGTTTTAGGTTGCGTAATGCCTTTGCAACGTTATCTTCTGTAATATCAATTTTTGTTAGATCGTTGTAATTATTTGTGGTACGACTAGGAAATATTGGGCATGAGCCATTGCTGTTTACAAAGACTGAGCCGAAGAATGTGTTAAAAAGGTTGGCTTTAATGGTTTCATCGTTATAGTCTTTACCATTAGGTCCTTTAAGGGGTGGGATGGATCTCGAGTCTTTGAGTTGGTTATTTACAAAGTTATAGAAGGCGCGGGTGGATTTCGTGCGTAGAAGGTTTTCTTCTTGATTAATGTGATAATTGGTGCATTCAGTCTTTATTGTGCTGAGAAAAAGCCTTAATTCACCAAAACCATGATTGGCTGTACAGATTAATATCTGTGGTGTGAAGGGCCATCCAAGACCATTTGGCAACAACTGTGGCATGTGGAAAATTATTGATATGGAATGTAAAAAGAGCCAGTTTGGTCTAGTGGTGAAGGCATCAGGCTGGAAACCAGGAGACAGGGAGTTCTAGTCCTGCCTTAGGCCAGTTGGGTGACCTTGGGCCATTCCCTCTCTCTCGCTGAGCCCTACTCACCATACGAAGTTGTTGTTGTGGGGAAAATAGGAGGAGGAAGGTGTATTAGGTATGTTCACTACCTTGAGTAATTTATAAAAATAATAAGGGTAGGATAAAATACCTTTAAAAATATTGTACAAAATAAACATAAAATGAAACAAAAGGCAAATTTATGCAACTGTGAACATAAGATAAAGAGAAAGGGTATTCATAGATCTTATAAAAGGTACTCAGACCTTATGGAGTAGAGTTGATGAATATATGCAAGTAACGAAAGGATTAAAGTGCTTATGAGAAAGTATGACCCGATGTCATCCAGGTTGTTGCTAATATGAACGAAAGTAGGAATATTGTGGTTAGAGTTTCTGTATGCTCAGTGCAGTACTTGATAATGATAGACAAATCAATAATGAATTTTATATGTGAAATCCTGCAACTATGCTTGACATTTAGAAAAATATTGTTATTGTTCCTCTAATAAAGGTGAGAGTAGCAAAAAATACATACAAAAACTACAGGGAGATTAATTTGTTAAGTTTGACTGGGAATCTATTTGGCAGAATTTGGTCTGTCAAGAGCAAAAGTGAAACGAATTTGATATGAGAGTAAAAAGGAGCAGAATTTGGAAAGTGTGTGTGTGTGTGTGTGTGTGTGTGTGTGTGTGTGTGTTAAAAAGGAGCAGAATTTGGAAAGTGTGTGTGTGTGTGAGTGTGTGTGTGTGTGTGTGTGTGTTTACACTGGGTAGAAAGTGTACAGGTGAGATTTTTATTTTTCAGCAGGTACCGGTATTTCATAAATGTGAGAAAGTGTATTGTATCTTTTTTATTTAGATGTGGTGGTGGGGAAAATTCCACTTAAATTAGGAACCAAAGTATTTGAAGATAGATGCAACCAAGTACCTTTTATGGGCATGCACAGCTACAGAGATCTCTAAACTCCTTAGCCATGGAACAGAAGAACCCCAAATCCAACAAAGTTTCAGATTATACAGTCTCTGAAATGATATGTAAGACATACAAAGGCAATGTAAATTACAAATGACCTTTAAAATCAGAATGTAGCATCTGATAAGAACAAGACAAGACTTTATATCAGCTGCCCCACTGTCTTGAAATTCAATGTTTCTAAGGAGACTTCATGCCTATTCTAGCACCTTCGAATATAAACAATGTCCGTTAACCTGAAGGAAAAGACAACCACCTGGTTTCTATTATCTATCTTCTTCCCCACCAGGGTCATCAGGAAGTTTCAGCTTGCTTCTTTCTCTGCTGTACAATTCAATATCCCTCAGAGCAATCCTGTTTGTAAGGATCTATGTATTATTTGTTGCCCATCTAGAGGAAGAGTATAATAAAGTGAGGCATTTAACTGAAGGAATGCTTTGCACAACTATGGAGTTGGTTGCTGAATGCTGTGGATACTATATGATAGATGTGAAGAAAAATGGAATCACCCCCCTCCAGGAAATAGTTAGAATGGTAGTTGAGACCTCAGCCTGACTGGGCAACCCTGCTGGACTAGAAGGTATCTAAAGACAAGGGTTAGATTGGGTGGAATTATCCCCGGGAAAATAAAGCAGTGTGAGCAAAGAAGAAATCTCTGTGCTGGAAATATGGATTTAACTCTCTGAGAAAGAGATGGTGTGAATAGCTGATTGGATTTGGACAGAATCCCAGATAAACCCTGGGATCTTCACAAAATGTAGTATATATTTAAGTGTTATAATATACTTAGTCCTTTGCTAACAGAAAAGGAATAGATTTAAGTAAACATTTGCCAGCATTTTTAAGTAAAAAAAATTGGATGTGTGTGTGTGAGTAGAAATAAAGATAGAAATAGTACATACACACATAGTGTGTGTGTGTGTGTGTGTGTGAGTGAGAGAGAGAGGGGGGGGGGTGCCATTCTTTTTTTAACATTTAGTTAAAAGCTATGTTTCCTTGATCTATATCTGTTTATTGTGAACTGTTGCATTGAAGTCCATATACCTAAACTTGAAGTTGCAAATCACAAACAGCAACAGGATAAAAGAAGTAATGGGACAAAGGCAATTCAGATGGGGTTATTTTTAATTTTGTACTTCTTGTTCAATTCAGCCTTACCTCTAATAGGTTTTGGTATTGTGAACAGACCTGTAATTTAATTTTCATTTATTCAGAAAGCCATTCTGCTGGTAAATTATGTTTGGACTAGAGGTGGGAGTTTGAGACATCATTGTACTGTGAATTGATATAGAAACTGCTGTAAGAACTCATTTTAAGTTGATGGATGAAGCAAACCCCATACTGCAGACAGCGTTGCCAAGAAACATAGCTGCAATGCAAATGTCCCCATTAGGAAAGGAATTAGTACTCCTTAAGGTTACCACTGGCAATTAGAACAGGCAAACAAGAAAAATGCAAAATGTTCAGGTTAGCTTGATGTTCCTTGGTTTCAAAAGTGATCTTGCAGCATATTCTAAACTCTTTCTGTAAGAAGGGAAAATATGTAGACATTAAAATTAGCACATGCTTAAGTTTTACGGACACATTCATCAAGAGCATATGACAAAACAGAACAAGTGCAATTTATTGGATAATTATCTTCTTTTGCTATGCAGCTTGCTTGCTTCAGCTCTGCTCTTTTACGGCTCTTCCCATTATCTGGACTAGTAAGTTATCTGTACTATAAATTATTAAAATGTGAATGTTGCCCTGCTGAAACATGCTATATATGCTATGGTACTCAATCAATTCTTGCAATAAGTCTTTTTTTATTGCTATCTTTGTTATGAGTCTATTAAAGACTGCCCTTAGGCTTAAATCCTGCTTACTTTCCTTTCACAAATATTCCAGTGAAATATGACATCATTAGTTAGGTAATTAACAAGATACCACCAGATAATATTTTATGACTGAAAAAATCTTATGATTTAGCTGTGGATGAGACTATGTTATATATTTTATATAGTTTTCCTATTTCTTTAAGAAGTACTACCGGTAGATAAATTGTTGTCTAAGTTAACATACATGCACAAACATACTCTTAACCATAATTATTTTTTTAAAAAAAGTAAAACTCTATTAAAATGAATCATAAGCCTCTGCACTTTCTTTCAAAACACTCCCTTATGAATCATTTGGAGAAGATTATTTGGAGATACTGTATTTGGATTTCTGTGTTCCTTCATAAAATCTATAGCATTACTTGTTACAAGAAACCAAACATAACAAGACACAGACATAACAAAATTGTATGCATTTACATCCAAAATATGTGTATCCATTGCAGGGATTTTGCGTGTTTTCCTAATATTGAAACTGATGAGAAGTTTATTCTTGGATTATTTTTATGATTTATTTAATGAAAATACCTTCTTAAATTCTTTTGATTTGCTAAGATTTGCTAAGCAAAAAGAAATAGTATGACTCTTTCAGATCTGATCCTTCAGATTAGAGATAGTGATATTAAACAGTACATTCCTGTGCTTGTTCATTTGACATAAGTCCTGTTATCTTTAGTGGAGTTTATTGAAAAATATGTATAAGACTGCAGAATAACATTGTTAATGTTAAGGTAGACATATACTTTATTCCAAAAATCTAGTACAAACATTACATAAATAAGAATTACTTTCTAAACACTTCATTTCCAGATTCTGTTGATCTTTGAATAATAGTCAGGATTTGCTATTGGCAATATTGCTATCAAAAATAATTTTGTATTATACTTGTTTGTTGGTTTGGGAAATGATATGAAGACAGTAAGCTTAATATTATCCCATTGTGACAAGCAGTATAGTTTCTTGATTTATGACAAGCAAGCCAATGTAATATTTTCTACATATACACAGATTTGAGTTGTAAGCCTTTGTTCCAAGTGACTGAAGTTTGTAATAAGGATTTGGAGGTATGTTTATTTTGGGGTGTTTTTAGACAGTGGGAACCAAATGTGGAATTTGTAGTCCCAGGCATACAGAAGATGTCTTGTTGGTAAAAGCTGAATTAATGTACAAAATAATGCAGCAAGGTTTTTAAAGATTTCATGATGTAGCTGGTTCACAGAAAATGAAGCTTTGAGAAACTGCCAGACTTAAAATAGATATGAAGTTCATCCTTCAAATAAAATGCCTGAAAGTTATTTGAGGCCCCTAACATACAGCATCGGTATAATTATGGAAGGAGAACTTTAACATCCATAATAATTTCACATCAATTGAGAACAGAGAACATTTCCCACTCCCTGTTATGGAAATTACCAAGGAATGCTGGCATAAGCCTATATTGTGTGAGGACTTTTGTTTGTTGAGGCTCAAAATGTGTTTTAGGTGCTTAATCAGGAAACTCATCATCAGCTGAATTATTCAATCGAAAAATAGCTTTAGCATATTTTGAATCCTCATGTGCGTTGATAAGAAGAATTTTCTTTTAAAATATATTTTTATGCAAGATCCAATATTTTTATTTTAAAATAATATTCTGCTGGCCTGTTCATGAATAAGGTATCAGACCTTTGTCTAGGGCAGGGGTGTCAAACTCGATTTCATTGAGGGCCGCATCAGGGTTGTGTTTGACCTTGGGGGCCTGGGGTGGGCGTGGTCAGGTTGGGCATGACCAGCTCGACATCACTCGTGTCGGGGGTGCCTGTGGTGGCCCGAGCGCTCTGCCAGCGAAAACGGGCTCCCAAGCTCCATTTCAGCTGCGACAGCCTCCTGCAACCTTCTGCCAGCGAACACGGATCTTGGGAGTGCCACCCGCAGCCCTCGCAAGCTCCATTTTCGGCTGTGATGACTTTCTGCAACCCTCTGCCAGCGAAAAGGGAGCTCAGGAAGGCCTCATGCAGTCCTCCTGAGCTCCGTTTTCGTTGGCAGAGGCACTGTGGGCCAGTCCTTCACTGTTTCCAGGGTGGCCCTGTGGGCCAGATCTAAGCACCTCGTGGGCCTGATCCGGCCCCTGGGCCTTGAGTTTGACACCCCTAGTCTAGGGTATGAGATAAGCTGATTTATTTATCACATTTACATGCTGTTTCAGTCATCAAAATAACTTTGGCTGGCTAGACAATTAAATAATATTAAATATTGGTGTGATCTTATTCTTTAAATCTAAAAAAACCCTCCAAGCCCCAGATTTTGGAAAAAATAAATTTGAAGATAGCAGCAGAATAATATTGTTTGGGCTTAGAAGCCAAGCAGGGGTGGTTCTGTATCATATTGGAATACATAGCAATAGCACTTAGACTTATATACCGCTTCACAGTTCTTTACAGCCAGGGGTGGGATTCAGCCGGTTCGGACCAGTTCGGGCGAACCGTATGTTAATTTTACAACTGGTTCGCCGAACTGGTAGTTGCAAGGACTGGCTGACCCCTCCCATCCCGCCCGCCCCTCCCAGGAGTCTCCACGCAGCCCCTTTTGGATGCCAGGTAAGTGCAAGGCCTGTGCGGAGGCTCTGGGAGGGCAAAAAACGGGCCTACCGGAAGTACCAGAAGTTGGGAAATGGGCCCATTTCCGGCCTCCGGAGGGCCTCCGGAGCTCAGGGGAGGCCGTTTTTGCCCTCCTGGAGGCTTGAGGAAAGCCTCTGGAGCCTGGGGAGGGCGAAAAAGGGCCTACCGGAAGTATCAGAAGTCCAGAAACGGGCCTGTTTCTGGCCTCCGGATGGCCTCCGGAGACCGGGAGAGGCCGTTTTCACACTCCTGGAGGCTCGAGGAAAGCCTCCGGAGCATGGGGAGGGCAAAACTGCCCCCCCGCCATGGTGCAGGAGGCTGAGTAGGCCACACCCCATGGCCACGCCCACCCAGCAACCAGGAAGAGAACCAGTTGCTAAAATTTTTGAATCCCACCCCTGTTTACAGCCCTCTCTAAGTGATTTACAGAGTCAGCATATTGCCCCCAACAATCTGGGTCCTTAGATAAAGACTGGGGATGGATAATACCTGGACGGTAGAGTGCCAATTTGAAAAACATTCCAGAAGAAAGGAAGGGCAAACCACTTCCAATTTGGATGTAGTCATCAATAGCTGTGGGCATTTCTATCCATGCAATGTTGTGGATAGAACTGGACAAAGTTGTGGGCATGTTTGTCCACCCAAGATGTCTGTGGGCATCTTTATGTATAAATATGAACAGCTACTTTTAATACATTCATAGTAGCAACATGACCTTCAGTTTAATCTACTGCTCAATAGTTATTTTATTTTCATTATAACTTATTATTTTAAAATTAAAAGTTTTCAAGTTATATTTCAGCTCAAATTATGGCTTTCAAAAGAGTAGTTAACCAAAGCAAAAATCTTTTCACTAAATCTAATTTTGATGATAAGTAGACAGCTTTTTCCACTTCTCCTTCATTCATATGCCACACATAGGCCAAGAGCTTATTTAGGCTCTGCATGTCAGTGCATTGTTTTGTCCAAATGTAATGCAAAATATTTGCTACTGTGCACATGTGCTAGTAATTGCGATTCTGTATTGTCTGCTGTTGATTGTATGCAACATTGCAACATTGAGTACTGCTGTTTGACAAGGGAATTTTGTCAATAGCTCATCCTGCCTTGTCTCTACACATGATATTTGTCATCAGCTTGACAGCTGGCTTTGCAAGCTTTTCAGCTCTAGTGTGATGTTTAACATGATTTTGCTATAAGGTTTGGAAATTTGAATGATGCTTCTATTGTTCTGTTTTCTTCTTCAACCAGGCAACAAATCACCGCTTTAAAACTGGAAGGCATTGCTGAGTATTTGTTTAGGGAGAAAACTCTATGGTTTGCCAGTGAGTTCATTGCATCTCTTTAGAAATTCAAAACCTTGGAAGCTTCATTGTGTGTGTGTGTGTGTGTGTGTGTGTGTGTGCGTGTGTGTATGTTACATATATATATATATGTAACATATATATATGTAATTATTGTAATATATGTAATTATTATACAATTGTCGTTGTAAGTAACTGCCTGGATGGCCCCTGGAGGGGCCGAAAGGCAAAAAGGAAGCAGTATGCTCGCTCCCATATTTGGGTATACCAGGTGATTTAACAGAGAAACACACACACACACACATATATTCACACCCACACCCACCTACACACATACACACATACAATGGAGGACCTCACTGAAGCCTATGTGCTTCAGTCCTATTATAAAGCGGTATATAAGTCTAAGTGCTATTGCTATTGCTACATATATACATACATTGGATTTCTTACTCAGTTGGGTTTTTTTGGGAAGGGCATGAAACCAGAATTCCACTTAACATAACATTTGTGGATTCATAGTCAATAACTGTACATAAGACTAGTTTACTGTAGCCAGTCTACTTTTGTACATTAATGATAATAACTGAACATGATAAGTGACAACAAAAATAAATCCAATGATGAATAAAAAAGAGAGAAATGGCATAAACAGCAACTGAACTGCCACTTCATAACAAGTAGATAGATTAGGGTGGGGAAGATATCACCATATCCCATTCTTCTTGTTACTGATACAATATTCTCACAAGCTGCTGATAGGGACAAATAAAATGTTTGATTGAATCTCGCCAGGCTGCAAGTTCCACAGAAAGAGATCTTTTGATAGAGATAAAGGTTGTGTGATATTCTTTTTTAAAATTAATTTTATTGAAAGTTTTTACATGCATAAAAGATAAAAGTCAATAATTAATATAGAAAAAAGAAATAAGAAATAAGAAAAAAAAAGAAAAATACTGTGGAAATCAAAGCAGAAAAAAAAAAAGAAATAGAAAGCAACTTCTGACCCTATTTTCAACAAATATAAACAAACCCATTGTTCTTATATCCCCTTAGCCAAAGAATATGTGCTATAGAATGAATGCCATGCTCTTTAATATATTTATTATTATTTTTTTTACTAAATATTAACCTTCACCTTACCAGGGATAATGAATAGTAAACAAATAAACATATGACCAAAAGCATTAAATAAAATAGGATCTTCAATGAACATAGTGTTTTTAAAGGAATTAGAGACTAAAGTTGGGAAATGAAATAGCATTAAAACAGTAATTAGTCTAAAGTTCATGCCACTAATGTGAGCACACATTAAAAGTAGATGCACAATGCTGCATAGACAGCTCCAATATTAAACTTTCATATAGCAGCAGAATCAATATTATATTGCCCCAATTGGAAAGGATTGTGTCCTATTCTGCCTGTAGATGCTCAATAGTTGTTTATTAACCTTTGAACATATTGGCAGTTGTGTGTGTGTGTGTGAGAGAGAGAGAGGGGGGGGGGGAGAGAGAGAGAGTGAGAGCGGGACAGCACAGGAATGAAGCTGATGACTCGGGATTCAGCAAAGCAGGTAGAAATTTGGCCCCGGGCCTGACTTAACTGGAGGGGGGGGAAAATAATATGAAAATAACATGCTTTACTTTTATTAACAGACTACTCACATTTATTCCACACAGCATTATTGAGGAATGTTCACCTTACTAGGAAAGTAAATGCTCTCAGGGAGTAGTTACGAGTCTGCTGTGCATTAGATTCACTAAAATATAGAGATAATCAGGCCATACCATAGCTATCTAGTTCCCGTTCTTCCCTCTAAAATATATGTGAACATGAGCAGGTAGCAGATCTAGCTGACCTTGCCTGACTTCAGAGAACACATAGAGCAGTGGTTGCAAACCAATGGCACACGTGCCAGAGGTGGCACACAGAGCCCTCTGGGCATGTGTGCTGTCGCCCCAGCTCTGTTTCGGGTTTCTGCTGCACATGCACGAGCGCCTCCCACCAGCCAGCTGGTCTTCAGGTCTCCGCCGCGCATGCTTGGGGTGCATGTGCTGGGCACGTGCCTTGCAGTTTGGGCAGGGCGCAGGTGCATGCATGGCATGCACACGCATGCATGGGGCACATGTGCCCACGCCTTGCAGTTTGGGCGCACACACACACTTTGGGCACTCGGTGCCTAAAAGTTTCACCATCACTGACATAGAGGATAAGAGGAAAGTGAACAAGAGGAAAATGAATAGTCTGAGGAGATGCTCAGAACTAGACAAGCAGTGACATCTAAAACAACACAAATAAATTTACTTTAAAAAAAAACCCCAATTATTTTTATTATAATGTTATAATTGATTATAAATAATGTTATAATCAATAGTGGTGAAAGCCACCAAAAGCTATAAAGCAGGGGTGTCAAACTCTCCTCGTCATGGCATCATCACGTGATGTATCGTGATTTTTTTCCCTTTGCTAAACCGGGTGTGGGCATGGCCAGCATGTGACGCATCCGGCCCGTGGGCTGCAAGTTTGACAGCCCTGCTATAAAGAGTAAACAAAGTCCCATGCCCATTCTTCTCTGCATAAGATTAATACAGCAAATGTTTCAGTGATAGAATTGGTCTGGAAAGCAAACTGGATACATAAACCAAAGCTGAATATTTTTCTGGGCAACAATATGGAAAGAAATCACCATTCCCTTCTTTCAGGATGTGAAGGAAAAGTTAAACAGAAATGCTAAGTTTCCTGTTGGTGAAAACTTGGCCTAGATAAGTGATGAATTTAGGCGGCGTGGGTCGGGTCAGTGGGCAGGCCATGAGGTGGCGGTGGCGAACGTGGCATGCCAGTGTCTCATGGCGGAGAGCAGGTCGTGCATCTCCCCGTGTGACCGAGCATGCCCAGCTGCATCAACAAAGGCCGGAAGTAGCCGCCCACCGTTTCCTGCTGCAAAAATCTTCTAAAAACCCTGTCAGGCAGCAAGACCCAGCAAAAGATGAGGTGCCGGAGAATCAGACCCGGCCGCTTCTCTCCACCGCAGTGCTTCCCGGCCGCAGCTTACAGCTCCTAGCCTAAAGCGGCAGAAGGCAAGGGCTGCTTTGGCTTAGGACCTAGGTAACTTTGAGATCAACTATCCCCAATTAAATCTGTTTGTCTAATAAAAACTGGTAGTGTAGGCTTTCTCCATATCTTCTTTCTCAGAGGGAAGTCATCAATAGGGATCATAATTTATTTGGAACAACATTCCCTTAGAAATTCAAATTACTCCTATTATACTGCTATACTCCTATTATAGGGAAACCATTAACATTTGGTTTCTATCAGATTTTGTGAAGCTGAAGCTCAAACACTTTGGTCACCCAATGAGAAGAGACGACTCCTTGAAAAAGACCCTGATGATTAGAAAGATTGAAGGTAAAGAAGGAGGGATGGCAGAGAATAAGATGGTTAGATCGTGTCACTGATGGAATGAACATGAATTTGAACAAACTCTGGGAGAGAGTAGGGAACGGGGTGGGAGCTGGCATGTTATGATCCATGGGGTCATGAAGAATTGGACATGACTTAATGACACAAGAAATCAGACTTCGAGTTTGGCTTAGAAAGTTTAAATGTTTTTTTCTCTGGCTTTGGAGTAGTCTAATGTAATTTTCCCAATGTGCTTATATATAGAAGTATACTTTGATGTTCCTATTGTAATTTTCTAATTTTTTTTACCAGTTTTTGTACATTTGTACCAGATGCTGCTCAAAGTCTTTGGCAGTAAGTCTAACAAATAAATAAATAAACATTATGCAACTAGGTTTCTTCAGTATTATTAGAAATGGAGCTGTTGGACTCATTTCAGCATTCTTGTTTGTGAGGATGTTAGACTTATAATTCTCCAATATTTGTCAGTATGTATGTCATTAGTAGTATGACAGCATTACAATGACAATATTCTATGACAATTTCCTTTTAAATTAATTTGACAGAGACAATATAATTTCCGTTGTCTTTAGTGCTATTGGAAATAACTTATCTTGACCTTTTGTGGTAGGTTGTTATTAAAAACATATAAATATCTCTGTCTTTTGATAATGTTGTGAAACAAGTCATGACATTCCAAACAGGCTTTATTAGGTTATTGGTGTTGAAGGGGGGTTCTAAAAGCTAAAGAGAAAAAAAAATTAAAATGTCATCAGAATTAATTAGCATATATTTGGTTAAATATACATTGTAGCTTGAGTCCTCAGTGAATTTCAAATAGGAGGGTAATGACTGCCATTTTGTCATGGATAACTTTACTTCCCAATCTGTTCAGATTCCCTGCAGGACTGTATGGAATAACAAGCTAAAAACTAAATCTCTCATGATTTTGTATTGTGCTTTCCTGGAGCTATTAATTACATGTCGTCAAAATGAGACACTAAACAGGGTTGGTGACTATCTGTAGAGTTTAGGGAATGAAAAGATATCCAAATTAAATATTTTACTTTTTTGAGGATCAGCAAATATATTCAAAACTAAGGACAAACAAATATGGATAGACAGGTAGACAGACCGATTCCCATGGAAATAGAACAAACCCCAGAATGATATCCATCTTTTCAGATTGTAAATGGGTATGAATGTCATTGCCAATGAAACTTATGATATTATTGGCATACAAAAAATGGATAAAAATATTTTGGAATTGTATGAAATATTTTTTTCCTCACAGTGGAATGCACAATTTTCCCTTAGTCCACTCTCAAATCTGTTGTAAAGGATTGAGTAAAAGTCTAAGAATAGAAGGAAAAGAAAATTCCTTAAATTCAGTACTTACTTTTGAGCTTTAGTAATTTGTTTCACAGAAGCTATAATTGGCTTGAAACAGCACCATCTTAATGCTGATTTCTTATCATGTATCATTTCTATTGTCCTGTTTTCAGTGGACCCCTGTCTGGATATAATGTAGTGATGAAAACTTTATGGTTCTATAGCTGCATGAACCCCCAAGTTCTAGGTTCAGCCCTAGAATCTCTCAAAAAGAAATGTTTATTTTGTTTATTTATCAGTTTTATATAACTGCCCAGCTCACTAAAGGCAACTCTGTGCAGTGTACAACAAATTAGTTGTCATAAAATTATAATTTTTATAATTGACAGAGGAAAAAACTTTTGAGCACCTTGGGAATAATTATATTACTCATACAGTAGTTAATTATAATTAAAATAAAAAATCAAATTTAGATTTTGTTTTCATAATAAGCAATGACAGTGGTTGTCTCTTGAAGGTTCAGAATATTGAGAAATTTTTAATCGGTTTTGAAAGCCGTAAGAAATTGGGCTTCTTTCAGTTAATAAATTATATTTCTCTGTAACAATTGTTGCAACAATCGCTTTCAAGTTCATAATTAACAGTAGTATAAAACTGACTAAAAATTCAACAAAAGAGAGTGTTAAATTAAGGTCTGTCAAAAATAGGGCTAAATGTAGGAATTATGAGGTTATTGTATTTTTTATTTTTCTGCTTGGATTCAGTTCTATTAACATATGTTTTAAGTTCATTACAAATCTGTTAGTATAATATATAGATGGATTAACATTGTTTTCTTGTTGTTAAATACATGTCTCAGAATAGGTTTTTTCATGTCTACCTTCTGGCCATAAAGCAATGCCATTGATTTAAATACGGTAGATCTTTTCAGATAAGGAAATTTCAGAAAATAAAATATTTTATTTATAAATGTTACCTATTACACAAAATGACATCAGTTCTTTATCTTTTAATACTGCAAGCAAACCCACATGAATCAACAAATAAGTTGTAGTGAGGTTGGTGGCAGTTCTATTAAAACGTTTGCAATTAGCTTGTAAAATAAAAGAAACAGTGGATTTGTATTCTCCTCCTTTAAATGCATAAATCCTTAAATGTCAAAGGAAAAAAAATGGCAAGGTGGACCATTTTATCACAAGGCTAACATACCACTGAAAAAATACTATTAAAAAAACCCCCAGAACCAACTTTTCTTAATTGTGAGATATTAAGGGTATTGTAATATCTCCTTAAATTATGTACCGTGTTTCCCCGAAAATAAGACCCTGTCTTATATTTTTTTGAACCCTGAAATAAGCGCTTGGCCTTATTGCCATGCACTCAAAAGCCCGATTGGGCTTATTATCAGGGGATGTCTTATTTTGGGGGAAACAGGGTATTATATTTACATGGATATTTCTTACTTTAGTATTTCTAATCTATTTCTTTGCCCAAAGGCTTTAAAAGAAGTTTATAATATAAAGTCACAAAATATAGAAACATAACACTGGAATTTATAAATGTAATAGAACAACTTTTAAATTTTTTAAAAAGTGGAAATATGTAATCCAAAGTGTCATATATAGAACTTTTTATTAAATCCATCTTGTTATTTATATCTTTTTTTATTCAGACACTAGAACATGTAGAAATAAACAGAGCTTAAAAACTTATTTTTACACTTTTTAAAGTAAAAAATGTAATTCTTTCTTATATACACAAGTCATGTGTATTTACCAAATTCATAGTCCAGCCAGCTAGGTAAGATTTGAATTGTAGAAAAAGCAAGAGAAGATGACAACTGTGTTAAAATATTCATTAACTAGGAGAGACATGGTAACAAGGTCAGCCAATGAATAGGCATAGCAACTAAGTCAGCCAATGAGAGCTTAAACACATCTGAGTCTGTGCAGAGAATCGAAACTGAAACTTAAGCTAGAAGGCTGGGCGTGGCTCAGCCCACTCTGTACTCTGTCTGCTCTGAACTCTGAAATGAAACTGTTCTCTGCTGTTGTATTGTATATATATTCTTATATATAAAGAAGTTTCTTATTTAAATCTATCCTGCTGAATCAGTTACCTGTGTGTGTGCTTTCTGGATTTAATTTTGCAACAAACTCTGACAGGTTATGGGCCCAGAGCAAACAGAAAGACTGCATTGTAATTTAAGCTGAAGAGACTGCCTGTGTTTTAAGGAGAAACAAGGCTGAGAAAGATTGCACGATGGCTGCTGTTGAAATTAAGGAAAGCTCTGTGCCTCATTTGGGACAGAAGAACTATATTATTTGGGCTGCAAAGATGGAATGTTTCCTGAAGGCTAAGGAGCTGTGGGATATTGTTATTAATCCACCCCAGGGAGCTTTTGCAGCTGGTGAGCAGAAGCAGCATGATAAAGCAATGGCTTATATCATCTTGAGTTTAGAAGATGAACAGTGGATCAATGTTAATCCACCCCAGGGAGCTTTTGCAGCTGGTGAGCAGAAGCAGCATGATAAAGCAATGGCTTATATCATCTTAAGTTTAGAAGATGAACAATTTCTCAATGCAGCTGATTTAAAGACTGCAAAGGAGGTCTGGCTGAAATTAAGGAATGTTCATGTGAGTGTGACAGCATGCAATATTGTTCAGTTATCAAGGAAATTATACAGAGCCTGTTTGCAACCAGGTGAATCTGTGGAAAGACATTTATTGCAAATGCAAACTTTGTTTGTGGAATTGGAACAGCGTGGCATGAAGTTTTCTGAGTCCCAAAAGGTGTTGTTAGTGTTAAACAGCCTTGAAGAAACTTGGGACATTGTTTCTGCAGTATTTGAATGCAAACCAGAGCAGGAATTGTGTTTGGAAGCTTTAAAGGCTTGTTTAATAGCTGAAGAGAACAAACACCATTATAGAAGAAGCCACGAGGAGGAATCCCTGAGGTGGAGGCCCAAGGATCAGAGAGATAAGAGCAGCGGAAAGTTCCATAGACTAGCTGTCTCCAGAGAAGAGAAAAGCAGCAGAAGATATCAGATTACAGCCCAGCAAAAGAGGAGATGTTTTCTTTATGGTGAAGAAACACATTTAAAGAGAGACTGTTTGCAAAGAAAAAGCTGTTTGCAAAGAAGACATTATTTGCAAGGAGAACAATTGCAAGATGGACAAGTTGCTGTTGCAAAAGTTAGCTATTACAATAGCAGAGACAAATGGTTGATAGACAGTGGAGCTGTGTCAAACAATTGTTAATAATTCTAAATTGTTTTTCAGAATGGATCCAGCTGCTCGAGATGCAGTAGCCTTGGCAAATGGCCAGAAGGCTAAAGTCATTGGAAGAGGCAGTGTGCAAATTCCATATCTGGAAAAGAGGTTTAATGATACATAATGTGTGCCTGAAATGGAGCATAATTTGTGGAGTGTCTCTAGTTTAGACAAGCAAGGATTTGAGACCACATTTGTAAATGGGAGGTGTCTCATAAAGAGAAATGGGAATGTGTGTGCACAGGGCATAAAAGAGGATAATCTTTGTGTTGCAAGGACAAAAGTTTCAATGTGCTCAAATGTTTGGAAATGAGGCACCACACAATTCATGTGTTCGAGATGCATGTGTTCTTAATTGCACAGAAGGCTTGGCTATGCCAGCTTCAGAGTTTTGCAAATGATGGAACAGCAGAAGGGTTGAACTTAAAGGGATGTAAGGCATATTTGGACTGTGCAGTATGCAAGCCATCAAAGTCCAAAGCATTCCAAGTAAGCAAAAGTAGCACAAGTCAGACAACAAGAGCTCTAGAGCTGGTTCATGCAGATTTGGTTGGGCCAATGCACG
>QLTV01001722.1:1085191-1108662 GCA_003457575.1 Thermophis baileyi
GAAGGACTCACTGCTGGGGGATTCTGGTATGAGCAGGTCATATTGGGGTGAAGCCATGTTGACTGCTAATTATTTAATCAATAGGCTGTGGAGTTCCTCTATTAATGATACTCCATATGCAGTGCTGTATGGAAGAAAGCCATCTCTGGCACATCTAAGAGTTTTTGGAAGCAATTTGTGGGTGCATATTCCAAAAGCAATTAGAAGAAAAGGACAACTAAAGGCTAGAAAGCTCAGGTTTATGGGCTATGAGCCAGGTTCAAAAAGCTATCGTTTTAGCGATGGGAGCAAAAGAATAGTGATTTCAAGGTCTGCTAGTTTTGCAGAGCAAAATTGGAAAAGAATTGATGCAAATTTTTGGAATGATTCACTTAGTGATGGTGATCCACTTAGTGACAGCAACTCACTTAGTGATGGTAACTCACAGTGACGGTGTCAGTGTTCAGGGAGGAGAAGCTGAACAAGATATGAAGCAAGAGGGGGTTGAAACACAGGAGCAGTCAATGCCACGCAGGTCACAGCGATGGAACAATGGGATTCCACCTGATAGGTATTCTGCTAGTAAAGCTATGTGTGTAATGTATGGTAGGAGCCAAGGAACTATAAGGAAGTGTTGGCATTACCTAAAATTGAACAACTAAAGTGGAAAGAAGCCATGGACAAGGAAATGAAATCCATGGGAGAACATTAAGTGTTCACATCTATGACTTTGCCACAGGGTGGCAAAGCTGTAGGATGCAAGTAGGCATACAAGAAGAAAGTACTACCCAATAAAGAGGTACAATATAAAGCAAGGTTAGTGGCACAAGGTTTTTCACAGTTGAAAAATGTGCACTATGATGAGGTATTTGCGCCAACTGTAAAGAGTGAAAGTATCAGGCTGGCACTAGCATTGGCAGCGACACATGGCCATAGAATTTGGCATTTTGACATAACCACTATATTCCTCAATGCAGAGTTAGAGGAAGAAATTTATATGGTTCAAGCACCAGGATATGAAAGTAAAAAGCCTAACATGGTGTATAAATTGAACAAGGCCATTTATGGGCTGAAGCAGTCAGCCAGGAATTGGAATATCTGTTTAGATAATGCATTGAAGGGTCTTGGGTTCAAGAGTTGCAAGCACATACACTGGAAAGTTACAAGGTGGGGATTGTCAACTATTAGCATTTCTGGATGATCTTTGTTTCATTGCAAATAATGTATCATAGGTAAAGGAATTTGCTAATTAATTAGAAAAGAAATTTGAACTAAAGAATTTGGGAGAAATACAAAATTATCTCGGTGTAGAAATAGAAAAAACTGAGAAAGGTGGTTATGTTCTCAGTCAAAAAAGAAAAATTGAACAGTTGTTGGAGAGATACTGTATAACACGAAAGATTGTAATACTGCTCCAACACCTATGAGCACAGATTTTCATAACAATTTGGGTGAGGACGAAAGTCAGTCAGCAACAGGGAGCTTGTTATATCTGTCACAGTGGTCCAGACCAGACATAGCTTGTGCAGTAAGCATCTTAAGTTGTTTTACTGCTGCACCAACGCAATTGCATTGGATGGGTATAAAAAAGATTCTCAGGTATTTGAAGGGAACTGTGAACTTGGGTCTTCAAATACAGGTTTCTGAAGAATTAAAATTGAAATGTTATGTTGACAGTGATTATGCCAATGATGTAAAAATCAGAAAGTCTAATTCTGGGATTGTGATATTGTTTGGAGGGGCTTTAATTGGTTGGAAGTCCAGAAAACAAACAACTGTAGCCATTTCTACTGCAGAGGCAGAATTTATTGCTCTATCTGAACTGTGTTCAGAAGTAACTTGATACGTACAACTGTTAAAGGATTTAAACATAGAAGTTAATGAAGCTGTAACAGTGTTGGAAAAATTGATTAACTTGCTTCACTGTTCTTCAGAGGACAATTTGGCAGACATAATGACCAAGCCATTGGGTAGAGTGCACCATGGGAAGAATATTAAATTAATTGGATTTATGTCTCTTCCAGTCATGAAGGGAGGAGTGTCAGATTATTCATGAACTGGGAGAGCCAATGGTAACAAGGTCAGCCAATGAATAGGCATAGCAACTAAGTCAGCCAATGGGAGCTAAACACATCTGAGTCTGTGCAGAGAATTGAAACTGAAGCTATAAGGCTGGGCGTGGCTCAGCCCACTCTGTACTCTCAGTCCACTCTGAACTCTGAAATGAAACTAACTGTTTTCTTCTGCCTGTAACTGCTGCTATGTTAAAGAAGAACTCTGCTACTGGTATTGTAAATACTCATCTGTTATTCTTGTATACAAAGAAGTTTCTTATTTAAATCAATCCTGCTGCATCAGTCTGCCTGTGTGTGCTTTCTGGATTTAATTTTCTGCAACAAACTCTGATAGATAACAAACACAAAATTAATTGTTCTTCATTATGCTGAATTCTTCCCCCATTTTATGCTCACCCTGTTTTTTTATCCTATTGTGATCATAATAGATCTTTCTCTGGGTTTCACCCAGTATGGATGGAATAAGATGAATGAGGCCAATTGACGTACAGTGAGTAGCTGATAAATCTTAGTTCTTGACTCTTAGAGTTCTGCAGGATTGAGATACTAAAAGTCAGTGGAAAATTACCAAACATTGACAATAATGTCTGGTAGGAAATAAAGGACCCAAGGTATATTATGCCTTCAAAAACACTTGGCCTATGTAAAAGATCAATATTTTCTAGGAAAAAAACCCCTGACATAGCCTGCCTTCTCCTTCTATCATGTCTGGACATTCAAAAATATGCTTGCAATCTTTCTATAGATTTGTTTTTTCAGATTTCCTATTTTTATAAATTTATTGATGCAATTTTATGCAAATATTTCTCTTAATCCTGATCTATATTGGTCTCTTTCTCTACATTTTTCTCTCACTTTGGTTTAATTTTCTGCTCTTTCTTTTTGGTCTCTATTGCTTTCCGTTCTAAAGCTTACACAATGCTCAATGGTTGACATCTATTACCATTGATATGAGCAAATACCATACAGAAACAATCACAGAAAAAGAAAAAAGCCCTAGTAGAATAAAATCAGACATATAAAGTAACTAAAGTAAAATACCAGATAAGATTTTACTGGAGGAATCAATGAGACTTTTAGTCAAGTAAGTCTTGTCTGATTAATCACCTACATTTCATTCATTCTTAATGAGTTACACTCTGTTTCCCTGATTCCTGTGTCTTAATATATTTTTTTCCTACAGGAACTATTCTTCATTTTATGCCATGTAAACCAATTGTCTTCAAGGGAAGCTTTTGGAAGGGCTGCATTAAAAATAAGTGAAAATCTACTGCTTAATTTTTCCCCCTTACCAGATTCATAACATAATGAAATAATTATAATTCCATGTTATCTTGTATTAACTGTTTTGTTAAAAAATGAAACAGCTTTGTTGTCTTACAAATTGTAGTAATTTGGTTGAGGCTGCAAATCAGCTTTATATTGGGTGGAGGTACATATGTTTATAGCATCCTGTTGTGCTATGAATGTTAACTAAACTGTCCCCTATGAATTCAGCATAGAGCTTTGTTTTAGAACTTGGGACAAGCTCTCTTTGAATAGCTTAATTTATGCTTCAAATAAATTGGGTTCTTATTATACTGGAACACAGGAATTGTTTGTGTTATCTCAAGGCTGCATCTTGCTAATAGAAATAGCTGTTTATTACATTAACTAATTTTAGGCCCACAACTTTATTATTACCCATATTTTGTTATTAATGTTGGCATCCTTGTTCTACTTATTTAAATGCATCTAAAGAAATGAAAGGAATTTGTTTTGGCCTGCAGAGATTGCAATCCAGAGATCTTGGACATACGAATCTTTTCACCAGAAATGCTTTCAGCTGCATGAACTGAGAGAAGAGATGAGTGTTCATTTTGCCTTTGGTCAATACAGCTTCTCTATGGCTAGGATCAGAAGCATTGCTTCTAGTTTCTCAAGAATCTCATATTAGCAGAACCAAATCAGGGGTGAAATCCAGCAGGTTCTGACAGGTTCTGGAGAACCGGTAGCGGAAATTTTGAGTAGTTCAGAGAACCGGTAGCGGAAATTTTGAGTAGTTCAGAGAACAGGCAAATACCACCTCTTGCTGGCCCCAGAGTGGGGTGGGAATGGAGATTTTGCAATATCCTTCCCCCAGGAGTGGGGAGGGAATGGGGATTTTGCAGTATCCTTCCCCTGGAGTGGGGTGGGAATGGAGATTTTGCAGTATCCTTCCCCAGCCACGCCCGCCACGCCACGCCCGCCACGCCCACAGAACCGGTAGTAAAAAAAATTGGATTTCACCACTGAACCAAATGTTCACTTTTTGTTCTTTGAACAACTCATGACCCTTAAGGAGAGTGAGACAGCTGCTGTAGGCAGTAGATGACAGGAGGCAATAGCAAATTGTTGGAAAGGCATCTATTCTACTATTTCAAAAGAAGCCAGTTGCTTTCAGGAGCACTGATATGTGCTGTTCCATCACCAGTTCTGAGGAGCAATTCACCTTCCAGATGGATAGTTTTGGAAGATTGAATAAAAGGAGTGTCATTTTGTTCTTTGCCATACACAACAATGGGGCAAAGTTACCTCTATACTTTTGAATACTCTATATTTGCGTGTTATGGTAGACTTTTACTGTTTAGGATTACTTTTATCTGAAGATCTCTGAATCTAGAATTTCATCAATACAGATTACAGAACTCGAGATTGAGGTATTTTACATGCTAAAATCAATAATAGTTCCATGAACAGTGCTTTTCATATGTTATAGCCATAGGCCATAACTATGAAACACCACAGGTAAAATAAAATATTATTGATTAAGCATGCCAGTACAGTAATCAATCAAATCAGTTTTTACAAATTCTGTTTTGATCATGGCATCTAAAAGAGCTAAGTTCCTTTACATATATGATATGCTTTTCACACAAAAGGCATTACTGTATTTCAGTTAGAAAAATAATAGCAATAGTACTTAGGCTTATATACCGCTTCACAGTGCTTTACAGCCCTCTCTAAGCAGTTTACTGGGTCAGCATATTTCCCCCAACAATTTGGGTCCTCATTTTACCAACCTCGGAAGGATGGAAGGTTGAGTCAACTTTGAGCCGGTGAGACTTGAACTGCCGAACTGCTGGCAGCCGGCAGTCAGCAGAAGTAGCCTGCAGTACTGCATTCTAACCACTGCACCACCATGGCTCAATTATTATTCACATAATAAGGAACACTTTAAATTACAGAAGGTAGCATCAGTGATTATAACATTTACTGCCGCAAGAGATTTAAACTGAGAAGTAAACACCAAACAAAATACAATTTATTGGTTTTTTTGAAAGCCTTTGTTGATTATGGAGAAATATATAAACTCAAAACTCTGACTGAAATTGTATTGGAAGTTTCACTATTGATTTTATGAATTCAACTGACAGTTTCCAACCATGATAGAATGCTACTAATTAATTAAGATTGAAGGATTTCAAACAGGACCTGGCATGAAAATGCTTTTTTTTTTCTTGACAGCTTTTCTATGAATAAGAAGCAAATGGTTTTTCCAAAGGGAATGATAAATGTCTCATTTCCTTGGTTTTCACACTTTATATTGAATTAAATGATTCCTAGAGTTCTGTTTAATATATCTTCCCTTCAAGGATTCCCGTTAGGATTTCAACCAATGTATGAAACAAAAGTGGACCTCTCTCCCCTCTCTCCTCCCCCTCTTCCTCCCTCTCTCCCTCTCTCCCTGTGTTCAGGATAGCCAAACATGTATTGCCTGCATTGGACTATTTGGTGGATTCTATTTTCCTTTAATAAAAATACTTTGGTTTCCTGAGTGGAATCTTTTCTTGAATCTTAGCAGCCCTGTTTTAATTACAGTCTATTGGTGTTAAACAGCCTGAATCATTAGAAGAGGCAATGCATCTCATTTTTTTCACATCAGCATAATTATCAGTGGTATGAAGTGATGTTCTATCTCCAAACTCTACTTGGCTTGTATCTCTTAGGGAATCTCTTCTACCACAGAAACACAATTTTTATGTTGGTATTCCAGTACCACTTTTTGGCAAAATGATATAAATTGTGTTCATGTGACTCTGTGTGTGTGTGTGTGTGTGTGTGTGTGTGTGTGTGTGTGTGTGTGTGTGTGTGTGGTGAAATGCTCCCGGTTCAGGCATACCAGTAGCGCCGCCTGCCGGTGGGTCGGAGAACCAATAGCGATGGCAGCGTGAGGCTTCGCCCACCTGCCAGGATGCCGCCGTTTTGGTTTTTTTACCCTCTGTGCATGCGCAAAGCATTCTGCGCATGCGCAGAGGGTAAAAAACCCAAAATGGCGGCATCCGGGCGGGTGGGCGAAGCCTCACGCTGCTGTCACTATCGGTTCTCCGACCCACCGGCAGGCGGTGCTACTGGTATGCCCGAACCAGGAGCATTTCACCCCTGGTGTGTGTGTGTGTGTGTGTAGAAACCTGGCTATCTGAACTTCAGAACTGGATCATAAGTAGCTGGGGAGGGGTGTGGATTCATAACTTTGAACGCACACTAAGCAATTGGTCATAAAGGATTATCTGTATGCATGTGTGTATTTGTGTATATCACTAAAAGTCACATACAAAAATAGGTTACTTTTTTAAAAAAGTGTTTGCAAAAATATGATTATAAGGAAAAGTATATACAGAAATGTATACAGGTAGTTCTCGACTTACAGCAGTTCATTTAGTAACCATTTGAAGTTACAATGACACTGAGAAAAGTGACTTATGACCATTTTTCACAATTATGACATTTGCAGCATCACGTGATTTATATTCGGATTCCTGACAACTGGTTCATATTTATGACGGTTGCAGTGTCCCGGGCTTATGTGATCCCCTTTTGTGATCTTCTGACAAGCAAAGTCATTGGGGAAGCCAGATTCACTTAACAACTGTGTAACTAATTTAAAAACTGCAATGATTCTCTTACCAAATGTGGCAAGAAAAGTCATAAAATGGGGCAAAACTCCTCACTTAACAATTTTCTCACTTAGCAATATAACTTCTAGGCTCAGTTGTGGTCGTAAGTTGAGGACTACCTGTACATTAGGAACTACAATTTTCATCTTGACTTTCTTGCTCTACAGTATATTGGCTTTCTTCAGATGTGTCGATATTACCATTCTCAGAATTCTAGCCAGCATCTCTGAAGTTATAATCCTTCACATCTTATAGGCATCAGGTTGGGGAATGTTGCCTACATGCAAGGTACTCAATCCATCCTAAATAGGTATGCTAGAAATAGAATAAACAATTACTGATTCATTGGGTAGTGAGTTATATAATTTGTCTTAAGTTCCTGTGTTCCCCTGATTCTTTTTGGTGCAATGCTCACTTAAATGTGCATCCAAGAACAAAAAGCTCTGTTTGAATTAGACCTTCCTGTCACCTCTTAAGTATATGATAGCTTTAGTTGGGAGTAAAGAAAATGTACACTATGATCACATGCTGTTCACAGTATGCATTTTCTTTCCTCTAACTAAAGCCTTAATATACTTAAGAGGTGATATCAAGGCTCAGTTGGTATTCCATCAGGGGTGGGTTCCTTCCGGTTTGGACCGGTTCTCCCGAACTGGTAGCAACCCGCTAGTGATGTCACAATGACATCACCGAACCGGATCAGTCGGTGCCGGTCTGTGGGGGCCGCCATCTTTTTTTTGAATTTTTTTCAAAAAAATTTCAATTTTTTTTTTGGAATTTTTTTTAATTCCCCCCCCCCCTTCTGAGCATGCGCAGAAGCCGAGTTCCGGCACTGTGCATGCGGTCGCCATCTTTTTTCTGGCTTTTTTTTAAAAAAAAATTTGTTACTGCGCATGCGCGTGCGCGCAAAGGGCACGCGCGCCCACAAGTCATGCCCACATGGTGCGGGAGGGAGTGAACTGGCAGCGAGGTAAGTTGGAACCCACCCCTGTATTCCATATATCTAATATAGTTCACTAGCAAATGTTGACGCATTTGGAGCAGCAGACAGATATTGCTTAAATTTAAAGCAGTTGCTTGTCTGTAGCTATTGGAAAACAGATTTTCACAATAATTTATTATGAAGACAATGAAGATCCCAAAATGCGCCCTTGCTATTGTGCTCTGCAGATGAATTATTGGAGATTGCAAACAGCATGTTATTTCATATATGATTCCACATGAAATCTCTTTTCTTTTTTCTCCCTATGATGCATCACATATGGAGTAAATGGGGCTTTAATTCTCTGGGGTTTCTAAAAATTCACTATGTTGGTTCAGAAATTGTGGCTGCATCAATGTCTGACTACCAAAACCATATGATTCTTTCTGAGATTCTGGATAGAAAGTGTTGGAAATAACTTCATCCAACAAAAGAAACTTAGATTGATTAAAAACAAAAAGAATTTATTGAAAATAAATAATAGCAGTTTGCAAAGTGCGGAGGGTCTTAGGTTGAAATCCCATTAAGCAGGTTCAAACCAAGAGCCACACCTCTAAATTCCAAAACATACATTATATACAGGTGTCATCTCAACACCCAATTTCCCGTTCATTGGATATGCCCTCACGAGTTTGCAGCTAATCCCGAGATGTCTCCAGGAAAAATTATCTCCTTTCTCTTCCTATTCATTTGGCAATGAAGCATTCTGCTAGGTAGCATCCCATCTCCTAAGCGTTAAGGAATGTACCTTCAGCCTCCCCTCATTGGGCCCCTTTCTAGCTTCTAGAGATAAAAAATTCAACATTCAAAGAGATTATAACAACCCCCCCCCCACCAAAACATAAAAGATATAACAATGGAACATGTCAAAAGTATAAAAACAAAGCATGCAGATACAGAGAGGTATATTTCATTTGATAACAGATTAACATAGTTAGAAGGACCCTGTAGGTCATCCAGTCCAACCCCATCATACTTTTTATTTTTGAATTCTTATTTCATACAAAAGCTTTGCTAAACTGATAGCTTTGCTTAAAATCTCTTTATGGACTGTTAATCACGAAAGCCGTGGATTATAATGTTTACAAGACAAGAAGTTCTTTTTCTATAACTCTCACTGGATAAGCTGATCAAGATCAATTTCTTCAGCAATAGCCTTCCTGCATTAGAACAAGATTTCAAAGAATCATATCATAGTAACAGGCAACTCTTTTGGGAAGCCACTTCTATGTTTCAAAAATTAAAAACATTTAGTTTTTTAAATTATGATGTTATTTGTCCCTATATAAATATTCACTCAGGAGTTCTTAGGGAAAACAATGTGACAATTTTTAATACAATTGATGAATACTTTATCTGAATATGTCATATTGTAATTGCCAATATTGTTCTTTTATTAATATAAAATAAATTAAATAATTAAAATAAAAACATTATTTCCCAAATTTCTTTCAACACTTTCAATTTTTTTTTAATGGCAGTACATTCATTTATATCATTTAACATCATCTTCATATGTTTTTCTATATTCTGTGTTACAGTTATCATACCTTCAATAGTACTTTGGGCCACATTCTTTATAAGGGGTATAAAACATGATAAACAAATTAATCCCAACATAACCATACCTGCCATAAATAAGGCTTGCTTCCAATTATTAAAAATTCCTCCCAAAAATCCTTCATTATTTAAAAGTCATGTCCATTTTTGTACTGGAACATGAGCTATTTTTCACATCCTATCTGATTTGTCTAGATAAGCACACCCAAAATTTCTCCTTTCTGTTTAGGAATGAGAAAGAAACTAGGTCTAATAATTCCTAACATACATGTACCACTCCAATTTCTGGGTAAATGTGCATAAGCAGTCTTACCACAAATCCAGTAAAGCCCATCCGGTGATACCCATTCTAAACTTTTGTTACAGATGTCTTTTATTTCCTGCATTTTCTTCCAGGTTTTAGGATTAATGTACCATCCTGTTAAATTCCTCCTGTCTCCATTCCACCATTCTTGTTTGCTTTGATTACATGAGAGGACTCCTTCACACACCATTTCTCCAACTTGTTCTCCTAAATCATTTCTTTTAAAACAAGTTCTTCTAATTATCTCATTCTCCAATACCTGCCTCCTACTTTAGTTCCACCACATTACATTTAGAGTTCCAACTATACTCTCAGCCAATTCTACAAACACATTTTTGTTGGCATCTGCTATTTCTAAAGCTATTTCTTTATTATCCATACCTGGATCTCTGATATTGGGTTTTTTCCTCCTGCATTTATTCCGATTCCAAATCTCCAATCCTTCTTTTCCCACTCCTTTTTCTGGATAAACTGAGTACCGTTTATAACTGTAAGGTTTACTTGGTTACAATTTTCTTGCCCACAACTAGTACCATAGTTTCGTATTCTTTTTAAAGTTATTAAAAGTTCTTGTTTCCCTCCTGTTATCCATCCTACACAACACCACCACTTACACCTTACATTACTTATTGCTCAGGAATCTGGAGCACACATATACTTTTCATCCTCTATATAGGCTTGAATCCAACCAATATCTCCACATCTATCTACCGCTGCGTAAGTATTTGCTGCTTTACATACATCCACTTTAACTGTCCTAACAATTTCTGATTTATTCTTCCCCCGCTCCTTATTTGTAAAGCCCATTGCCTAGGGTCCTTGTGAGGTCATAACAAAATGACTCAGATCATCCACTCGGATTCGGAACCTGCTGGGGCAAATCTCATTAGTAATTAAAGAAGTATAGTTTATTGTTTCTTTAAGGTCAACTTTAAGGGGTCCCCATGTGGGACGCTGGTCTAGGTGACTGGTGGAGACACAGGGCCTTTAGTAAGTCCAACCCTTCTTGGCCACCCGGACTGCTGTTTCGGAGTAGTACTTGGAATGGTCCTTCCCACTTCGGAGTTAGTTTTTCCTCCCTCCAGTTCCGGATCAGCACCCAATCACCGTGGTGGAGTTTGTGGACTGGAAACTCCAAAGGTGGTGTTTGAGCCAAAAGTCCTTGTTTCCTAAGGAAATCAAAGTAACTGGACAGTTTATGCACATATTGTTTCAATATCTTATCTCGAGTTTCTAGGGAATCAATACATATATTTCCTGGAGTAAAAGCTACAAACAATTCATGTGATAATCCAATATCCTTTCTAGGTTGGGTTCGTATTCTCAGTAAAGCCAAAGGAAGACATTTGGTCCATGGCATATGTGTTTCCAATATCAGTTTAGTTATTATTTTATTTTCCATTAACTCTTTCAATTTTACCACTGCCCTCCGCTCTCCAAGGCGTGTGTAACTTCCAACTAATTCCCAATGATTTTATAATATTCTGTAATATTTTTGAAGTAAAATGACTTCGTTGGTCACTATCTATTTGGGTAATTATCCCATACCGAGGAATGATTTGATTTAACAAAACTCTGGACACCACTGTTGCAGTGGCGCTACTGCAAGGAAAAGCTTCAACCTACCCTGTGAGGTGGTCTGCTATGACCAATAAGTATTTTAACCTTCCTACTTTTGGTAATTCTGTAAAATCCACTTGAATACATTGAAATGGTCTTAAAGCTGGTGGTCTTCCACCAATCTGTTGTCTCCTAACAGCTTGTCTATTTACCTTTTTACAAATTAAACATTTATCTATGATTGATTTTGCTACAGGATATATTCCAATACAACCATAACATTTTAAAAGTTCGTCTACAATGGCTTGAATCCCCCAGTGACTTCCTTCATGTAGTTTTTCCAACAATTCTCGTGCCATTGGGTTTACTTATTAATTGTCTCCCATCTGGGAGGAACCACTTTCCCTTCTCAAAGTCTCATGTACCAATTCCTTTCCCTTGCTATTTATCATTCCCCTTTCCACCCATATTTTGCCAAATGTATGCACTATCCCAAACGCATAATTAGAATCTGTGTATATTGTCCCAATTTTTCCTTCTAAGATACATAGAGCCTTATTTAGTGCATACAGTTCACAAGTTTGTGCAGACCAATTTCGAGGCAAACCCCCTGCCTCAAGGATCTCTTTAGTATGCCCATTTATAATGGCATACCCATTTTTCCGTATTCCCCCCTCCACCCTAGAGGAACCATCTATAAAGATTGCTTCTCCTTTCTCCAGGGGGTGTTCCTCCAAATCAGGTCTTATTTTAGTTTGTAACTAAAATTCAGAACAATAATGTTCTAACCCATACTGATCCATTACTCTAGTGTTGACTAAGAGCTGTGCTGGATTCAAATTATGATCTGTAGTTAAAACCAAGTCTGTCTACTGCATCAGAATTGCTTCATATTTTAGAATTCTGGAGTCCATTAACCATCGTCCTGCTTTTTGCTGGAGAATGGTTCTAACTTGATTTACCAAAACTGCAGCTCTCCTTGTGGAAATGTACTGAAAATTTCTTTATTCTGTAATGAAAACAATACAAATACAAATTATCCATTAGAGTCAGTGTAATAGTTAAAATATGTCCAGGTACTTAAAATATGTCCACATACAATTGAAATCTTTTTGATAGGATTTTATAAAGCAGGGGTCTCCAACCTTGGCAACATTAAGACTTGTGGACTTCAACTCCCAGAGTGCTGGCTGAGGAATTCTGGGAGTTGAAGTCCACAAGTCTTAAAGTTGCCAAGGTTGGAGACCCCTGTTATAAAGGATGACAGTACCAGAATGGATTTACTTTTTGTGATTCCTACTTTCTGTGCCATCAGGTCAGTGTTGATTCTTAGCAACCAGATAGATATACCTTCTCCAGGAAATCTGTTTTCTATATAACATGTGACATTTTTAGCTTGAATGAGTAGAAATCCATGGACACTTTTCCTTCCTTAGTAATGAAAGTGCAAACCCTTTATTTTTGTGCTTATAAGATGCTAACAATATTAATATTAATGACTGGCAGTCCTAATCAATAATACTGGCTTACAATGTTGTTGCAGCATGCTAGAAAGACGAACCCCATGAGTTCTAGTCGCATCTTAGCCATGAAAGCCAGCTAGGTCATCTTGGGCCAGTCACTCTCTCTCAGCTCTACTTACCTCACAGAGTTGTTGTTGTGAGGAAAATAGAAAGAGGAAGACGTGTTAGATATCTTCGTCCCCTTGACTTATTTGTAAAAATAATAAAGGCAAAATACAACTAAATAAAATTGTTAGCATTTCATTGATTTTGAGCTTACTTCTTTTGCCTCACCCACCTTTTAATTGGCTCACTTTTTGCACTATTGTTCCCAATATGATTTAAAGGTTGCACACCCCTATTTTAGACTAACAAATAATGGACCAATGGACCTGAATACATCTTAGTATCTTAGTCTTCAAAACCCATAAATTTTCTTCTACCTTTTGAAGGTTTTTTTGGGTGTGTGTGTGTGTGTGTTCCTTTGAATCAATGTTGACTCTGAATTAGTCCCTGTAATTTTCTTGGCAAGATTTCAGAAGTGGCTTGTCATGATTCCCTTCCTAGGGCTGAGAAAGAATGTTTGGCCTAAAGTTACTCATTGGCTTTGTATGTAAGGTGGGACTGATGGTATCCTGGTTTCTGGCTTGCTTTAACTACTACACCAATATGGCTGTCTTTCAAATAAGTAAAAAGAAAAGAAAAGTCCATATCATATCCAACCCCTAAGACAGTTATTTTCTATTGAGTTTTAATAACTGAATAGACTGTGACTAAGTTATATTTTCTTTTGAAGCAAGGGGAATGAGGCGAATAAGAGTAGATACAGATACAATTGCCATTATTTAATCGAGATTGCTCATTATATGCATCAGCATAATTTTGCATCTATGTGAACTACTGCTAATGGTCTACCATATAATTCTCATGTATCTAAGAATATGCAACTCAATTTAATAGAATTTTTTTGGGACAGGACTCTTACAGATAATTTATCTGTTAAATTCTTGGTGTTATCTCACCATGGTCAAGTTTAGAAACCCCAATTCAACCCAGAGTTTCATATATCCTATGCTACTGAAACTATATATTGAGTAATCTCCATTAAAAATAGAAATTGTTTTAATTTGTAACAATTATTTTTTAAAATATATTTTCTTAAATATCTTGAAGTTTCTTGAATGTAAAATATAATATATGTTAACATAGAAAGACAGAACATATATTGTATTAGTGATCAATTATTTATTTGAAATAATTACATTGTGGTAAAACAGAAATGCCTGTTTGTAACATATGTCGTGGCAAAAGTAAACGTATGCAGACTTTGGGAATCATGAAAATAGAATTATGTCTTAGGTTATTCTCACATTTCTTTATTTTGTCACATGTGTAGTTCATGTTCAGTATTTTCAGTTAGGAATTAGAAGCAGACCTAACTTTTTTTTTATTGATGTATAATTTATGGCCTACTTTCCCTTCAAAGATTGGTGCCCAGATGACTGCAAATAAAGCTTAGAGATTGATCTTGAGCCAGCTCTGTTGTTTTGGTTTTATTTCAGACTTGTGATGATGATAAAAGGAGATGGAATGAAATCCCTAGCTAATAGCTATCATACTGATGGAGAGGATTGATCTATCTACTTTTTGTTTGTTTGTTTAAAGCGACTGGTAGTATTTTTTTAGATGGACATTTTTCTAGCCCTACTTGAGATGGCAGAGATTGAATCTACAGCTTTTATCATGTAAAGCATATGTTCTAGCCTTATACCAGTGGTTCTCAACCTTTCTAATGCCGCGACCCCCCCGCGATCCCCCCCCACTACCACCGCGACCCCCTCCCTACCCTCTCCCCACGCAGGATGAGGTGATAAAGGGGGCGTGGCACCAGGGGTGAAATGCTCCCGGTTTGGGCTTGCCTGCGGGTCGCCAGACAGCTGGTAACGACAGAAGCGGGAGACTTCGCCCACCCGCCCGGATGCCGCCAGCCGGTAGCGACAGAATCGGGAGACTTCGCCCGGACGCCGCCATTTGGGTTCTTTTACCCTCTGCGCATGCGCAAAGCATTCTGCGCATGCGCAGAGGGTAGAAGAACCCAAATGGCGGCGTCCGGGCTGCCAGCTGTCCAGCGACCTGCAGGCACGGCCGAACCGGGACCTTTTCACCCCTGCAGTGACAGTGGCACCAAGATGGCGGGCTAACACGTGCGGCGACCCCTGTGAAATGGTCGTTCGACCCCCAAAGGGGTCACGACCCACAGGTTGAGAACCGCTGCCTTATACTGTACTCCTACCATCTTTGGAAGATTTATTTATTTATTTAGGAAACGTGTAGTTTTGTGTTCCATAATTCTGGGCAGCTCATAACCACAACAATAAAAGCATTTAAGGAGCAATAAAAACCCAACATCCCCCCCCCAAAAAAAACTAGCTAGGTACTCCAAAGAAACACTCCCCAGTAACACAACAAGCACTGGACTCTAGCCTCACTCAGTGCTTGGAGAATAGCCAGCTTTTAAAGGCCTTCCAGAAGGCTAGAGAAATCTGCTGGATCTCAGGGGCAGAACCTGCTCTTGAGAAAGTGCACTTGCAGCCTCTTTGGATGTCAACCTTTAAGGGAAGGGACCTGAAAAGTACCCACCTTACCTAATTTGATGGAATGAGCAGATACTCTCAGTGAAAGGTAGTTCTGACATTATTGTTGCCTTCTGTACTACTTTCAGCTTCTGTACCATCTTTAGACTCATATAAAGAACACTGAAGTAGTTTAACTGAAAGGTTATCGGAGCATGGGCTACTGTCCATACAATATTGCCATTCCTGTCTGCAGCTGACATATCGGTAGCAGCTTGCTAAATGTACTCCGGGTTGGAGAGACCATTTTGGCCTTGACTAATAATTGAATCTAGCAGGACATCAAAGCTCTGCACCTGCTCTTTCAGAATTACTTGAGTCCCATACTTTCTCTATTTTTATTTATTTATTTATTTATTTATTTATTTATTTATTTATTTATTTATTTATTTATTTATTTATTTTATTTATCAACAAGCGCAAGGAAACAGGACCCATGAAAAAATGGCATAAATAAATGGATATAAAAAAGCAAAACATAGCCATAAACACATAAAATGAGTACATACAAATGGGTACAGTAGGACAGGGACGGTAGGCACGCTGGTGCGCTTATGCACACCCCCTTAGGGACCTCTTAAGAAACGTGTAAGGTCCACAGTAGACAGTTTAAGGTAAAAGGTATGGGGGTTTGAGAAACTAACAACAGGATCAGGTAAAGTATTCCAGACATTTACTGCTCTATTGCAGAAGTCGTATTTTCTGCAATCAAGATTAGAGCGGATTACATTTAGTTTGAATCTATTGATAGCCCTAGTGTTATTTTCATGAGAAGGAAAGATAATAATACCAAACTCAGATTCCTCTGATGAATTCACTCAATGTGTTTTTATAGCAAGTGTGACAAAATACATCACTATAGGACCCCATAACTTGACATTTGGGACTGAGGAAGATTTCATAGTCTGGAGAAGAACTGCTGAAAATCAGGGCTTCCTACTCCATTCCTAGATAGTCACCTCAATAGGAAACTAGTTTTGATGGTATCAAAAGCCACTGAGAGAGATCAACAGCATTGTACTTCCACTTCTGGTCATGATTTCATGCAGTTGCTTTCCAAGAAACTATGGATGCAGGTATTCTGTGATCTTCTGTGGGTGATCATGTATTTGTTAAACGGTTGTGAATACGTTAGTTTTAATTTGTTCTCTAGCAATCAGTTATAGTCCTGAAAAGGTCTCCCTATTTTTTATGATAGACTCTGAAGGATGAAGTTTGCAAGTGAGCAGTAGTTTAGATTAAAGCTAGTAAGTGTGATAATGAACAATACAGGCATGTTTTTATTAGATTAGAAATATTATTTCTTAGAACTCAAGGTGCAAATTATGCTGTGCCATGATGTTTCTTTCAAGCACGTAAGATAAAATTAACATATCTAAATTGGATCAGCCTGAATAGGTTTCCCTGCTGTTTCATCTTCTCAGCTGCAGTCAGGCTGTAAAGGCCCGGAGGTGGATCCAAACAGTAATTTCAAGTCCATTTTCAAAAGTCTTACTCCAGTAAATAATTATAGTAACTTCACATTGATTCTGTGCAGTAAATGTCAGCAAAAATATTTTACATACACCACACTGAAAGCTAATTGGAATTGCAAATATAAATAGTTTTCATTCATTTTGTTCCTAGAAAACAATTTCAACTAAATTAATGTTTTTTAAAATATATATTAGGTTTTTTTTAAACACATCTCTATCTCAAAATGATAGAATTATGCTGATTATGATGTAATTAATATTTAGATCAATAAATTATGGCCAAAGAGATCTAGGCTCCTGGCACTTTCAACCCCAAAGTCATTGGGTGACTATGAACCAGCGGTGGGTTGCTCCCGGTTCGGCCCGGTTCGGCGAACCGGTAGCAGCAGTGGCGGGAGGCTCCGCCCACCCGCCCGGGACACTTGTGCACAGAAGCATCGCACGCGAACCGGTAGCGACGGGATTTAGAACCCACTACTGCTATGAACATGTCTGTTACACCTATCCTGTATTTTAAGATTGTTGTGAAAATGAAATGGCTGATTATGAAAATATTAGACAAGCACTATTTCTTGGAGCAAAGGGATGATGAAAATACAATAAATAAAACAGTTTTCTTTTACTTCTTTTCCTTGAAAATCCACTCTCCAGAACAACCATGAATTAAATTCATTCCAAAGGTGTTAAACCTAAGGGATATGAATGGCACCTGACTTCTATGTGCTGGATCTGAACATTGGATGTCATCTAATTGCATGTCTGTAGGCTCTATAGATAATAAAATTCTAAATAAAACTATTAGCATACTAGTGTTTTTCACAGGCTAGGAATGTTGCTACATTTTATCTTTCTTTAATTGCTTTTGTGCTTTTTTATTTTCTCATAACTCAGGGGTGCAGAAAGTTCATTTTTTGCCCATTCAGTGGCCAGGACAGAGTTTTTTGAGACTGGGAGTAGATTTTAGTATTTGCAGAGTAAAGAGGCAAAATGGATATTCAAATACTTTGTTGTCATCTTCAATTTTTAAACCATTCTGAAACCTCTCCAAAACTTTATGTCACCCGCTTGTTAATACAGTTCTGGATAATACAAGTAATGCAGGTGAAATTATTGCACTCTTATGCTATCAGTAATTTATTTGGTTCTGCATATTACAAAATTGTGTACTTGAGAGAAATGATGATTTACTAAGCAGTAAGAAAGATGGAGGAAAAACTTGAATTTGGGTATAAAATTGAATAAATTTGGTAAAATGATAGATTGGTAATTAGGTTTATGTCACTCTCTTATGTTATATACTAATATTATAATTTCTCAAATTTATTATATGCAACAGAAGGCAATGTATTGCATTCCTAAATGTTTTTCATTTAAGCAGTGTCTAGATTTAGATTTGCTTAACTTTAGTCTGATTGCAGTACTGTATTATGTAGCTTCAGGGCATACAAACTTAAGATATCTAAAGCAACTCAGATTGGGAACTCACTGGAGATTTATGTGGTGGAGCCTAGAATAATCCATCTGAATAGAAAAGGAAGCTGAATGAATAAGGGAACAAGGTGGAAAGATTCAAAGGAAGTGAGAAGGCAAGGTTGATTAGCATAGCAAGGAGATTCAGAGATACGTTTGGAATAATTGACATGTGGAAAATGTCTCAGAACAGAGAAACTGGTGTCTGATTTGACCCTGGCTACTTTTTAATCCTGGACCTTTGGTAAACGCTTCAGAACGAATCACAGTTGTCTTGTTATAAGAATAGCATGATAGCATTTTCAGTATGACAATAGGAAAATGTTTAAGGATTCCTGTTTAGCCACATGCAAAATTTCTTTTAAAGGATGCAGAATCCTGAAAAAATAATGTGTGCCAGTACTATAATGTTCTGGTTTAGCCACTTTTAAGGACATTTCTATGTAGCTTAAGCAATAGCACAATTAAATGAACATTTTTTGAAATGACAGCTGTTCATGGTCCTAATTCTCAATGTGAATAAAGAATAGAATTTTATGTATTTCTACAGGAGTGATTTCCCAACTGTCATACCCACTTAAATTTTTATAAGGCAACTTACCCAGTCTAATTAATGCATAGTAGACATGAGAAATTTAAAATTCATTGAAAACTACATGTAGTAGTAGGGAAGATTGGGCAGCATTTTATTATACTAATACTTAATTACTAGAAATGAATCCTTTTCATGAAGAACTTGTATTTTAAACTAGATTTGAAAAATGATTTATTCCATATAACATACATTTGCTTTTATTTTACTAATCACAACCAACCTCCATGCCCTTTGCATTTCCTTCACTGTTGAAAGCTCATGAAATATTTGGTAAATTTAGTTTGCTCCAAGCTAAGATACTTGTACTTAGTTTCTAAGCAGACCTGATAGAAAGATTTTCATGAAGCTGCAAATTAATAAGCAGGCAAGATAAAAAAGAGTCTGGTTTTGTTCCTTCTGTCATTTTTTTCTTGACATGTTTTAAAAATCTATCTCTCTGAAATTGGAGAGATAAAAATAACATATCTTCAGATGTGAAGACATCTGAAACCTCCTGCTAAACATGGACACACTTATTTTGAAGGAAAAATTGTTACTTTGCTTAATAGAATACAGTAGAGTGGAGTAGAGTAGAGTGGAGTAGAGTAGAGTAGAGTAGAGTAGAGTAGAGTAGAATAGAATAGAATAGAATAGAATAGAATAGAATAGAATAGAATAGAATAGAATAGAATAGAATAGAAAATAGAATAGAGTAGAAAATAGAATAGAAAATAGAATAGAATAGAATAGAATAGAATAGAATAGAACAGAACAGAACAGAACAGAACAGAACAGAACAGAACAGAACAGAACAGAATAGAATAACAGAGTTGAAAGGGACCTTGGAGGCCTTCTAGTCCAATCCCCTGCTCAGGCAAGAAACCCTACACCACTTCAGACAAATGGTTATCCAACATCTTAAAAATTTCCAGTGTTGGAGCAACTTCTGGAGGCAAGTTGTTCCACTGATTAATTGTTCTAACTGTCAGGAAATTTCTCCTTAGTTCTAAGTTGCTTCTCTCCTTGATTAGTTTCCATCCCTTGCTTCTTGTCCTGCCCTCATGTGCTTTGGAGAATACCTGTAGCTTGACTCCCTCTTCTTTGTGGTAGCTCCTGAGATATTGGAACACTGCTATCATGTCACCCCTATTCCTTCTTTTCATCAAACTAGACATACCCAATTCCAGCAACCGTTCTTTATATGTTTTAGCCTCCAGTCCCCTAATCACCTTTGTTGCTCTACTCTGCACTCTTTCTAGAATCTCAACTTCTTTTTTACATCGTGGCGACCAAAACTGGGTGCAGTATTCCAAGTGTGGCCTTACCAAGGCATTATAAAGTGGTATTAACACTTCATGTGATCTTGATTCTATCCCTCTGTTTATGCAGCCTAGAACTGTGTCAGCTTTTTTGGCAGCTGCAGCACACTCATATTTAAATGATTGTTCTTGCTACTTTTGCAGATGTTGATAAGGAACAGGACCAGAGGCTCCCCAGTATCCCCAATATCAGACTCTATTTTGCTACATCCTCTTCCTATGGCTGTTCTTCCTTTGTCAACTAGGAGCAGGAATATAGGAAAGAAAGTGTGTAAGCAGAAATAGAAATGGTGCTTCTCTTTTTTCACTTTGGCTCACTCTGAAACCTTTTTGTAAGGCAGAGGGCAACAATTCAGGAGGCAAAGGCAATGTCATCACCAGGTAGTACACAGCTTGTTGTAATCATTAGGTAAATAAAGGTATAAAACCATACTAAAAATTCAGGATTTTGGAAGTTGCATAATGACTTTTGTGACAAAGATATTTGTGCATGTATGTGTGAGTGTCTAGCAATGCTAACTATTCTTAACTTGCACTGGCAGTATCAAATTACAACACAACAACAACAAGTAAAAAAGCCTGTAATATACAAGGAGTTCATCTACCACAAGCTAGACAAAAAAGTATGTATCATGAATGTGAATTTGTTTTTTTAATATAATAATCTATTCACACACTAATTTATCTTGCAGGAGAGTACTGACCTTGGAGTCTCTGGCATTTGCTGTTCTTGGACATCAATAGAGAGGACTGCAGTAAAAAGTGGTAATTTGCTGCCTTCTTTCTACCTTTTGTCCTGTTTTGATCTTCCCAGTTTTATTCCTGTTGTTAGATAATGGGCTGGATAGAAGGCATGGCAGAGAGGTGGGAGATTTTTTTTGGGGGGGGGTTGTATTTCTATCCCAGACTATTTATGCTGGATCCCCAATTTTTTCCTCTTTTCCCATTTCATTATTGTATATGTTAGAAAAAGTAGAGCTATGTGTAATTCTTCAGCAGTGGTTCCCAAAGTGGGCGGTACCGCCCCCTGGGGGCCGATGGGATGACTTAGGGGGGCGCTAAGAGGCAAGGGTGGCGGCAGGGGGCGCTAAGAGGAGCAAGGGGACGGCAGGTGGTTGGCCATACCGGTAGCGACAGCTGGCTGGCCACTCCCCCAAACCAGTCCTGTCCCCGCACCCCCGCTGCCCATGTCCACCCAATCGCCCGCTCGCCGCTTTTCCCACCACGCTTTTCCCGCCATTCGGTGCTTCCGCCCCCCCCACCCCCGGCCTATATAACTTGGTCCCCTTTTCCACACGGGTACTCACTTCACCGACACCTCGCCAATGCCTCGCCTCACCTTGCCAATGCCCCGGTCGCTGCTCGCTCACCCTGCCCCGCCCAGTCTCTGCTCTGCAGCTTGCTTGCCTGAAGCGCTGTGCCCCTGATCTGCCTGCCAGGTAAGCCTGCAAAGTCGTGGCCTACCTAGCTGCCCCTGCAACCCCCCACCATCCCACCCTGCCTTTCCTATTCCATTCCCCGTGGCCTGCAACCCCGACATGCTTTCCTGCCTTCCATGGGGCCTTCCCGGTGTCCCTGTGGCCAGCTTGTGAAGGCAGGCAAGCAGAAGGCCACGTGGAAGGCAGGAAAGCATGTCAGGGCAGTGGTTAAGGGGGGTATCAGCCTACTCCTTTCCCCGCAGCCCTTCCATGCTTGGCGGCCTTCCCGGCGGTCCCCCACGCCTGCTTGCCTTCCGAGGTCAGCATCCAGCCTGGCCCAGCCAGGCCCTTGGAAATGCAGATGCTGAGAGGGGCTGCTGCACATGCGCCTGCCCCGTTTCTGCAAAGGCAGAAACCCCCCCTTTGCAGGGCAATCCAAAGAGGGGAGGGGGATGCTGCAGAAAAGGCCGCCTTCCACCCGTGCCGGCTCTGCGGTGCTTGGGGCTCAAAAGCAGCCCACTGGCTTCTCACCCGGCCACCTGCCTGCTCTCTTTGCAGATCGGCCCGGCCGAACGCCGGCGCCACTCTGGGAACTAGGCCCGCAACTCGGACCGCAGCGCCGGGTTGGAAATCAGTGGGCTGCTTCAGAGCCCCAAGTCCCGCAGAGCTGGCACAGGAGGCACGGGTGGAAGGCGGCCTTTTCTACAGCATCGCCCTCCCCTCTTTAGATCGCTCTGCAGGGCTCTGCCTTTGCAGAAACGGGACGGACAGTTTTACGGAGGATTTGGCGGGGGGATGCGCGGCCCCCTGGGATGGAGAGTGGGGCAAGAGAAGGCACAATAGGCTGCGCTGCCCTGGCCCTGCTCAACCACGCTTCTTCCAGCCCATCCGCCCCACGGGAGAACGAGACAATTGGCTGCGCCTCCCCGTCCAGCCTTCCTCGCCGGACGCTGCTGCACTGGCGGCTCCGCCCTGCCCAGCTCCGCCCGCCGCCACTTCCCACAAACTTCCCAGGAGACGGCTGGAGCGAGGGGTGGGCGGGAGCACGTGGGCCTGACCGGCGCTCAGCTTACCTTCCTGGCAAGGCTTGGAGACCGCCCGGCACGCCCATCCACCAGCTCTCCACTTTCTGCCTGTCCCACCAAGGCCTCTGCCAGCCCGGAGACCGTGCTCCCTGACGGCACATGACAGGGGACGCGATGCTGCCGGAGTGCAGTTGCCGCCGCCGTCGCCCCTCTCGCCTTCCCGGCTTCGGCTCCGGGACCTTTGCGGGCTGGGAAGCGTCGGGGCGCACACCTATGGAGCTCCGCCGGCCTCAGGGCTGGCGGGGGACTTGGCGGGACAGGCAGAAAGTGGAGAGCTGGCGGATGGGTGTGCCGGGCAGTCTCTGAGCCTCGCCAGGAAGGTAAGCCGAACGCCGGCCAGAGCACTTTCTTCCTTCTCCTGCCGTGAAAGAAAGAAAGAGGTTAGGAAGACAGACAGACAGATAGAAAGACAGAAAGACAGACAGGAAAGAAAGAAAGAAAGAAAGAAAGAAAGAAAGAAAGAAAGAAAGAAAGAAAGAAAGAAAGAAAGAAAGAAGGAAGGAAGGAAGGAAGGAAGGAAGGAAGGAAGGAAGGAAGGAAGGAAGGAGGAAGACAGACAGTAGGAAGGAAAGGAAAGGAAAGGAAAGGAAAGGAAAGGAAAGGAAAGGAAAAAAGGAAA
>QLTV01001722.1:1108842-1132373 GCA_003457575.1 Thermophis baileyi
TTTCTTTATTTTCCCACCCTCCCTCCCTCCCTCCCTCTTTTAATTTCTATTATTTTCTCTTTCTTTTTTAAAAAATATTAAAAATATATTGAAAACGGAGCAGCAACCAAAGGGAAGAAGGAAAGAAAAAGAAAGAAAGAAAAATGACCACAATTGAGCCCAAAATTTTGGTTGCTAAGCAAGAGGGTTGTTAAGTGAGTTTCATCACATTTTACAAGTTGGCCATGCCCACCCGGTCACCTGACCACCAAGCCATGTCCACCTGAAGGGGGTGGGGGGCACTGAGGATGAGTTTGTAGCACCAAGGGGGCGGTGGACTGAAAAAGTTTGGGAACCACTGTTCTACAGGGTTGGTATTTGGAGACCATTGTTGGATTTCATCCTTCAAGCCTAAAAGATGCATAACTTGAAGGAAAACACAGTTATTTTTCCATAAATAAAAATATTCCCCACAATTCTGTGATCCTTGGCATGCAGTTAGCAATAGCAATAGCACTTAGACTTATATACCGCTTTACAGTGCTTCATAGTGTAAAGCACTATGAAGCGGTATATAAGTCTAAGTGCTATTTACAGCCATCTCTAAGCGGTTTACAGAGTCAGCATATTGCCCCCAACAATCTGGGTCCTCATTTTACCCACCTCGGAAGGATGGAAGGCTGAGTCAACCTTGAGCCTGGTGGGATTTGAACTGCCAAACTGCAGCTAGCAGTCAGCTGAAGTAGCCTGCAGTGCTGCACTCTAACCACTGCACCACCTCGGCTCTTCATAGGTTACAAGTGCATTCTTCAGCAAGTTACAAATACTGTATTGTATTGTGGAAAACAATACACTTGTTTTGAATTGATGTGCATTCTTTATTGCTTATAATAATTCAATTGATAATATTTAAAAGAAATATTTTTGTGTGAAAGATTTTGTGTGAGAGTAACATAGAATGTGGAAGCGTTTGAAAGGACTTTGGGGTCTTCTAGTCCAATCCCCTGCCCATGGCAGAAGATCCTATACCAAATGGCTATCCAGTCTCATCCTGAAAACCTCTAGTGATGGAGCATCCAAAACTTTCTATTCCACTGATTAATTGTTCTAACTGTCAGGAAAAGCAATTTTGTTTGGAAGAATTAACGTAAAAGGAAATCAGGCTGTCAAAGAACACAGTGACTGGAACTCACTATCAGAATTGACACCAGACAGAGCATAGAAAAATTCAAAGAAATAATGCAAGATTAGAAGATGTGGAGAGCCTTCGCTTATAGAATTGCCAAGAGTCAGACTCAATTGAATGGATAACGTCATAATCAACTGTCAGGAAATGTCTCCTTAGTCCTAGGTTGGATCTCTCTTTAATGATCTTCCATGTGTTACTTCTTGTCCTGCCTTCAGGTACTTGGAGAATAAGTTGACCTCCTCTTCTCTGTGACAGCCCCTCAAGTACTGGGAGACTGCTTTCATATGACTCCCTACTCCTTCTCTTTGTTAGACTAGACATACTTAGCTCCCTCAATTGTTTATCATATGGTTTAGCCATATCATCTTTGTTGCTCTTCTCTGCACTCTTTCTAGGGTCTCAACATGTTTTTTTGTATTGTGGTGACCAGAACTGGATGCAGTATTCCAAATGTGGTCCTGCCAGTGCAGTATAAATGATACTTCATGTGATCTTGAAACTATCCTTCTGTTAATGAAACGTAGGACTGCATTAGCAGATGCGGCACACTGCTGGCTTATAGTTAAGGTTGTCTACTAGGACACCTAGCTCTCACTCAGAATTGATACTATTGAGCCAGGTACTACCTTTTCTGCTGTATATTTTTGCATTTGTTTTTTCTTGCCTGTGTGAAGGACCTTAATTTCTTTATCACTGAATTGTATTTTGTTGCATAGGGCCCAGTGTTCAAGTCTGTCAAGGTCCTTCCGAATCTTGAGTTTATCACCTAAAGTGTTTGCTATCCACCCCCCCCCCCAGCTTCATGTTATCTAAAAATTGGATGTGTTCTCCTTCTATTCCCTCATGAAGAAGTTGAAGAGTACTGGGTCTAAGACAGAAGCTTGAGGTACCCCGCCCCATGCTTCCCAATTAGAGGTAATTCCATTGAGGACTATCTACTGACTGTGGTTGGTCAGCCAGTTGTGAATCCACCTATCACACATTGCTCTATCTTACAAGTAGTAGGCTGTGGGTTACTTTGTCAAATGCCTTAACTGAAGTTGGAGTAAAGTATGCCTACAGCATTTCCCTTAGCCACTAATTTAGTCACTTTTTCAAAGAAATTAATAGAATTTATCTGACATAATTACTTTTGACAAACCCATACTGTCTTGTATTAATTTCCTTGTTCATTTCCAGTTGCTCACAAATGCACTGCTTGATTATCTTTTTCCAAGATCTTCCCAGGTATTGATATCAGGCTGCTTGTAGTTTCCTGGATCCACCTTTTCCTCCTTTTTGTAGATGGAAACCATATTGGTTCTTTTCTAGTCTTCTGATATTTCCTTTGAAAAATATAGTTCAGTGGTTCTGAGATTATGTCTGCCAGCTCCTTCAGAACTCAGGATATAATCTATCTGGTCATGGCAATTTGAACTCATCTAAAGTTGATAGGTGTTCTCTTACCATTTTCTTGCCTACTTTGACTTGCATTCCTATGTAGTCTCCTACGATCCTAGGCTACTTTAGGATATGAGGGAAGTAGGTGCATAGTTCTGAGATGATCAAGCAACTGGGTAGTGGATATATAAAACAGAAGAGATTAAGCAGAAAATGTGATACTTCTCTTTAGGTTAAAATATTCTGACTATATTTAAAGAAGCTTCTTGAAACAGCAAAGGAGAGGATATACTCAAAATGTCCCAAAGAAGTAGTTTTAACTTTGACTGATAGTTGTGCTTTGATAAAAATCTGAAGTCTTCTCTAGTATATTTTCCATGTTAATTTCTACATTAGTGCCCATGACAAATTGTCAGTGTAACTATATATTTTACTATATATTTATTTATTTATTTTGCCATTCATTTTCTTAACTAGCTGGCAGTGTTAAGGCCAGCAGGATCTGCATTTGCTGCTCAGCACATTCAAGTATTATTTGAGTTGTGCTATGATTATAATGAGCATTCATCATCCTTTCAATCATACCATTTCTGCAGTGGAGAAGTTTCATCATTTCATTGAGTGGCATCAAAGGGAATGAATTTATGATCTCTAGAAAACAGTCAAAAGCACTTCCCAACCAAGGTTATCTTTCATATCTGAAAACTTCCTACAGTGTCAAAGCCACTACTGTCAACCCATTAGAAATTTCCATTTTCAGCATAACTAGCAAAGCAATGATGTCTACCCTTGTTACAGGAATCCAAAATAATTTGCATCATTTCAAGTGTCTTCTTAAATTTCATTTGATTTGTGCTGGGGCCAATATAATATTTCAAAACTTTGTTTCAGATATTTTTCTTTGATTAAAGGTAGTCCTTCTTAACTATGGTAATTGGGACCAGAACTCTGTTCTAAGTGACACAGCCGTAAAGCATAATGTCATATGACCATGCCAACTCACAACAGCTGTTGTGACAGATCCAGTTGCCATCATTGGGTGAATCTCAAAGGTGCAATCATATACTTATCATTTGCAGCCTTCTACCAGCTTCCCCATTGACTTTGTTGGTCAGATGCCAGGAGAGAAGAATTCAAATGGTGATTGTATGACGTGGGATACTGTGACATTGTAATTGCAATCTGGTTTCCAAGAGGCTGAATCACATGTGACTAAACAGCCACAATTTTTAGCTCCCAATGTAAATATCTCTTGTTCAGCACTGTCCTAATGTTGGATGGTTGCTGAATGAATGGTATTTCAATGAGGACGATCTGTACAGATTTCAGTATTTGATATATTGTAATGAATGCACCCCCACCAAACACATGCACGCACTGTAATTAGGCCCTGTATTCTTCTTCCTATAGGAAGGAGAGAGAAAATAAGATGGAAAATCATTGCTCTGATGATGTGCAGAAAAAAAGGGAAAAAGTCATATGTAGTTTGGAGTTGTACAAATCCTTCCAAGTAGGAGTTTTGCAAAGTTTTGCAAGCTGTTTTTGGCTCTCTCTATTTTATACGTTTTATAGAATTTTATTATAATGTTAATACAGAATAAAACCTAACAATTAATATTTAGAATGGAAAATGAAAATGAAAGGAAGCTGAAAAGAACAAAAGTGCAGAAATCAAATAAAAGAATTACACAGATGTGACTTCTGGTTTACTTTTACAGGAGTTAAAATATAAATACAAAATAACCCTTTATTCTATGATTTCAACATTATTTACATCTTCTCTGCAATCAAGTATTTTTATTCTAATCCTCCAAACCATATATCATTTTTTTTCCTGTTTCTTGCAAAAAGCAAGGGTTTTCCAATCATCAGTAGATTTAGACAATGTCCTATCTCTAATAAAAGCAGTTAATTTGATTATCCTGTGAAAAAACGAAAAGAGGAATTTTGAAGCTTGAAGTAGGAAATGAGAATACAATTTAGGAAGGTTAGAGAGAGTTTGAAGGTGCTGGCATTGAGGCAGATGGAAGGGAATGCCTGAAAATGGGACATGGTGTGTCAAGGAATCCCAAGAGACAAAACAGTGATAGAAATGATTGATAGTGGCTACAGTATATTTTCCAGCAGCAGATTTTCTTTCTCCAATCAAATTCATTCCAATTATCTTGTACTACAGACCCCATTATTCATGCTGTGGATCATGAGAAATATGGACTAGCCCTTACAGAGAATGGCTCTTGAAGAAGATTGGCAAGAGATTTTTGATTCCAAGTATACAATCAGATCAGGGGTGAAATTCAAAATTTTCCCCTACCGGTTCTGTGGGCGTGGCTTGGTGGGCGTGGCAAGGGAAGGATACTGCAAAATCCCCATTCCCTCCCCACTCCTGGGGGAAGGATATTGCAAAATCTCCATTCCCACCCCACTCTGGGGCCAGTCAGAGGTGGTATTTGCCGGTTCTCCGAACTACTCAAAATTTCCGCTATCGGTTCTCCAGAACCTGTCAGAACCTGCTGGATTTCACCCCTGAATCAGATGCCACTTAATAGTAAACAATGTGAGATTGTGTTCCAGAACCTCATTTGTGAGGAGTGAGGAGAAGAATGACATGACCTTTTAAAATTTTTACTTGTTGGAACTTGCTGTTTCCCTAAAATGCAGTCTCAAGAGAGCTTTAAGGGTGTCCTGTTGATGTCCATACATAAATCATTAAATTTTCTTGTCACTATTCTATGATCTTTGGTTTGGTCTGTTCTGTGCTCAAGGGAAGAAAAGATTGGGAGAAATCCACCATCTATTTTTAATATATTAGTATGGATAACATTTACTAGGATTGTTCTAACTCTGCAGGAAAAAAAGCCCTTTATCTCTAACTGATGAAGTTAAAATTGAAATGCTTGAATCTTCAATCAATAATCTACTGGACACAAAATAACCACAGAACCTATTGAATTTGATGACCTGAATGTGGTCAAGTATGACACCTAGAGGTCACACATTCTGCATCTCTGCAAACATGCCTTTTATTATTGATTTGTCTAATACTTACTATTTTAGTCATTTTAGGAAACAGTTAAGTATGTTTAGCATATTGATTGAAGATTTTGTTAGAGAAATTATACTTTCCAGTTTAAAATATATAATGAGAATATATTTTTTCTTTCTTTCCTTCATCTTAAATTGCTGCTGGTAATAATGACGATATTCCAAGGCATCACTTGGACATACTACTTAAAAATTTAACAGGATCCAAGCTGATATTCCAACCAGAGAAAGCAAAGGCACATTCCTACATATAGTTTGATGGTTTTTAAGAATCTTACATCTCCCTCTACAGATGGGAGAAGACTAACTCCAAATAACAAGTTGAATAAGTGTTTATTGGATGTTTGCTTTAATAATTCATGCAAAGATGAAATGAACCAAGAGATTAATATTACACTGATCAAGTAAAATTAAATTCAGTTGGGAAAAAGTCAATTTGTGGCAGCACATTGTATTGCTATTTTTATGGGGGGGGAGAGGTAATTGAACATAATGCTTCTTTCGAGAAACTGTTCTGGGAAAAACTTGCATCATGAGAATATTTATTCGTAAAATCCTATTTGATGCACCAATGCCCCCCTTCAAGTTACTGCATCTTTTACATTAGTGAATAATCACAGAAAACTGAGGTTACTGAGTTAAATGATATCTCAGAACTTGACTGAACCCAGATTAATCATATTTAGCAAAACAACAGGAATTAAATTATTCATAGTAGATTAATTTCAATATGTTTACTATGGTTATTTCTGAAACCATTTTTTAAAATAATATTGTGTATCATAGCATCACTGAGAAACTAAGCCAATTCAGACAAAGAGTAATATAAAACAGTTTTTCAGGGATGCTATCATAGAAAAATTAGTTCAAAAATGGGTTCAAATATAACCCATAATCCTGTAAGTAGTCTGAGCCAATCAGTATGTGGATTTTCACATAATATATGTGAGGATGCCATAACTTTTTGTAAATTTAGATGAGCATAAAAAGCTCATGGAATTAAAAGAATATTGGTAGTCAGGTAACCAATGAGGCAAAAAGACATTGTGATGTCATAATGAAATGAAAGCCAGTCAAGATTGTCTCGTCACTACTACCAGTATGAGTTATCCTAGTTCGTGTGTGTAATTCAAAGAAAGGAAACTCATTAGTCAACTGGGAACTATAGGGCAAATATGGAGATATGTTGATTTTAATTTACATGATTGAAGAATCATGGAAAGTGTAAGTTTTTAAATTTTAACTTTATATTGTAAAAAAGAAATATACAGTATTTTAGAAAGTCCATTTACCTATCTTGAACAGTAGTTTATTTAATATTGAGACATTCAAATTACATGACAATACTTCCTCCTAATTTATAACTTGTATGTTGACAGTATCTTACCATTAAACTATATGAGTTTCTACCACAGTACTCTAAACAATTTTGCCTGAATCTTACAATGTGAGAATTTATATAAAATTTTGTTATCTAAGCATGACTTGTAAACAGATTTATTGAGAGTACAGTAGATTTTATTAGAATTATTGTATTACAGTTCTCCTATAATGCATACTTTTTCATCGGTTTCAGAAGCAATTCTAGCTATAATTAACAGAAAACATAAGAAGGCACTCATTCTGTTTCTCACTTCTGACAAGTGCTAGGTGGGTTGCAATCAGATTATAAAGTAGAAATAGAGGGTTTTGATGTTTCCAGGATCAATACACTCTCTCCATAAGCGTGGTACATTGGAACACTGATTTCCCATGCTTGATTTATCATGGAGAACAGAACAAGCAATATTTTTGCTCACTTATTTAAGAAGGTAGCTAAAGAGTAGAAGTTCCCAGGAGAAACATACTGGGAATGTTTTCAACAGGGTAAACATGTTAGATGGTTGCTGCAAAAACCAATAGAATCTTGTGACACTTAAACTCTAAGCTAGGAGAAAAGTAAAAAAAGGGGGGGGATTTAAATCAGTAAGATAGGGCCAGTAAAGAATCATGCAAGCTATTGTGATTAATAATTTGCTCAGCTTTGGATTGATTAAAGGTTGCTTTCTCGCCTCATTCCCATTTCAGGCAATCATGACATTGGTCTAGTCAATAAATATTGGGAGATGAAAAAGATTAAGTTCGTATAATTATTCCTATTGCTGCTGTTACTGCTACTGCTGGTATTGCAGTAAGAAAAGTTACTAATGTTTCTTTTCAGCATGGGAGTCAACACAATATGCATCCTTCTGACTGTTGTTCTACAATGCTAGAACTTTTCTATTATATGGGACAACAACAATATGGGGCACCAACCAGGGGTGAAATCCAGCAGGTTCTGACATGTTCTGGAGAACCGGTAGCGGAAATTTTGAGTAGTCCAGAGAACCGGTAGCGGAAATTTTGAGTAGTTTGGGGAACCGGCAAATACCACCTCTGGCTAGCCCCAGAGTGGGGTGGGAATGGAGATTTTGCAATATCCTTCCCCCAGGAGTGGGGAGGGAATGGGGATTTTGCAGTATCCTTCCCCTGCCATGCCCACCAAGCCACGCCTACCAAGCCATGCCCAAAGAACCGGTAGTAAAAAAAAATGGATTTCACCACTGGCGCCAACTGTTAAGAACTCGATGAATGTTAGACAGAAGATGCTTTTTTTCAAGAGGCAACTGGAATTTCTGGTTTTTCTTTGAAGACGTTTCGCTTCTCATCCAAGAAGCTTCTTCAGCTCTGACTGGATGGTGGGGAATGGAAGGATTTATACTCTTTACAGACAGCTGGTCATTTGCATTTTATGCTTGAGCTTGGAAGCTAACTGTTTGTTTATTTATATCCAACCTTTATTATTATTATTATAAATAACTCAATGCAACAAACATACCTAAGACTCCCAAAGGTGCTTTTTCAAGAGGCAATTGGACTTTCTGGTTTTTCTTTGAAGACGTTTCACTTCTCATCTAAGAAGCTTCTCATCCAAGAACTGAAGAAGCTTCTTGGATGAGAAGTGAAACATCTTCAAAGAAGAACCAGAAAGTCCAGTTGCCTCTTGAAAAAACACCTTTGGGATAACTATGTCCCTAAGTCCAGTTGACTCTTGAAAAAGCATCTTTGGGAAAACCATGACCTGGATGACTAAGAATCTCCATAGACATTTAGCTATGCACTTTGGGATGACACCTTTTGAATGGTGTGGAAGTATGAAGGGATTTCAGAAAAATTGCAGGCTACAGGAACCATTTGCACTTCAGTTTGAGATGCAAACAACACAGACTCATCCCCAACAGCCTGCGCCTGTCTTCAACAGTAAAGGGACACAGAGCAGAGAACATCCTGCAGAAACATCCCGCAGCTCCAACTTCTCAATGAAAGAATAAGACAGATGAGCTGAAGAAGGTTCTTGGATGAGAAGCAAAACGTCTTCAAAGAAAAAACAGAAAGTCCATTTGCCTCTTTAAAAAAGCACCTTTGGGACAACCATGACCTGGATGACTGAGAATCTCCATAGACAGTTTGACATAAGAAAAAATATTTTATAGATTTATTCCATATGATCCACAGCTTTTGATGTAGAATAGGGCCTAGAAGAGTATTTTTATAATGCCTATTCAGCTCAGCAGCAATAACGGCAGGTTTTCTTTTGTTTCCTTTGCTTACCTTTATTAGTCTATATAGATTTATTAATGCATAAAATCCTATTTAAGTGATGCATTTTATCTAATAACACCTATTAAGAAATTAATCTGGACTCGGACATTAGCAGCAATGCAAGCAATATTTCTCTTTATGTACTGAAAAGTATTCTTCTAGTTTAGCCGTTTTGTAAGTTTTGTAAGAATAAAACTAGGGAAATCATTTGCATTCTATTTGATTATCAGAATATCTATATCAGCTCTGTGACTTTTTCTGTTTGGGCAATATATATTTGTGCATTCAATAAAGCTCCCAGTTAGTATTTTTGGCAAAGCATTATAGCTTATATTTCTTTCTTTAAAAAAAAATAGAATTTAGGATCTGAATGCTATTTTAATAATGGAATTATCTTTTTTTCTAATTTGCTTTTAATGTATTGTGACTATAGATATGTTGAACTATAGAACTCTTTCCAGTCTTTCAGCCATGTTGACTAGATGTTGTATCCCAACATACTGGAGACATAGGGCTGATTCTGGTTGGACCCCTTTGATTATTTAAATGTCTCTGTGCCCATCCTGATAAATCCCCCTTTCCTTTCCTCTTTCTCACATTTCATTAGAACTGGAAAGATTACCCCAATTTTGGAAGCTGTTGTTTGTATAGTGGATTGCTTTTTCAAGAAAAGAGAAATGCAGACTTCTATGGAGTTGATCCCTTTGGATCAGAGCCATAGCATCATGGAGCTAAAAATGGTTATCTATTGCCTTTGATTATTCAAATCTTTCCCACCTCTGCTTCTCTACCCCGTACAAGTCCTTGAACGCTGACAGCAGGCCTCTAATTTGAAGTTCCCTGCTGAGACACATCTTTGCTCTCACATTCAAGAGCTCTTTCTGATTCAAAGTGGCATAAGGCCAGAATAGTCACAGAGCAAGCCTCAGCTTTACACATTCATGAATTTCAAAGTTGAAATTTGATTTCTGAATACAAAAGAGCCTTTATTTAAGTTGAAACTATTTAAATAGTCAAAAGAATGTTCTTCTATTATTTCAGATGGCCCCAATGCCAGCAGAGTATACAAATGAGTATTTGCCCATCAATCCCTGGATGTAAAAAGGTTCCTTGAGTGTGGGGAGGGCTAAATTTTCTGGCTGTGAAATGATCAAGCATGATATGAAATAATACCTTCTTATTTTGATTGTACATTAGGGCTACCATGTCTGGACTGCAGAAATCCAGACAATCACAAGATGGCAGCAACTGGAAGGTTCTGAAACTGTTGCCATCTGGTAGTCATCTGGATTTCTGCAGCCCATATCTGGTAGCTCTGTTATACTCTCTGATCCTTTGTGACCTCCATCAGAATGCCATACATTAGTTGAACTCAGATTTTCTGTATATCTGATAATCTCCTGACTGCTGCTGCTTTTTTCCACAGCTGAGGAGCAGTAATCTACCCTTGCTTACCTCTCTTAATCACAGCCTCACTGCACCAGGTCATCCTGAGCCTTTAATTCCCTCTTAGAGGCAGACTAGAGTAGAAAGTAAACAAAGACAAATTTGCAGCCTTCACATTGCTAATTTGCTCTGATGTCAGAATATTTAAACAGATGAAGACCTGGGAATTATTTGATCGGAGCTGTTTTTAAGTCCAGCACTTGGGAAAATGGGTGAGGCTACGAAGCTTCTGAAAAATGACAGCTTTCCCAAGAGATACTTGCTGAACCTTGTCTTTTTCAACAATTGCATCCTCATTTTTAAACCTCTTTGGTTGCTCTGCTACTAGAATAGGGCCTTTCCACTAGATTCTTTTTTTCCTGTGAAGTCTTACAATAGCTTTTCTCAGAGCTATTCTGTGTCTTTTCATTTCTGGTTCTGCAGAACACCAGGCAGCCCTGCCTTTTGTTCCAGTTCATTGGGGTGAATTTAAAATAATGCCTTCTGCTTAACATAAAGTCCGACCGTTGCTGTCTTTTTGCCCCGTCCTGTGTTCTTTGTCAAGCCCAGTATTCTCTACTGAGATCAGGAACATCTTCAGTGCCCCTTAATTTTATGCTTTGCAAACAGCCTTTCCATGGGGATTGCACCTCAAAATCAGTGTGACTTGACTAGCGGTTTATATTTTGTGAACAAATAAATTATTCAGGCTGGCAGCAGAGATGAGAATCTAACATGCGCTCCCACACATTGTCAGGAAAGCACTTTTGACAAGTAATAATGTTAGATCTGCTGCCTGTCAAAGATACACTCTTACAAGATGACTTAAAATGCCTGTAATCTCCCCTCCCACTGTCCCCCCTCCCCCCCTCAGCAAGATTATTTCAGCCATTCCTTCTCCGCATTCAACATGAGAAGGGGAGGTATAAAACAACTGTAAAATATTGGGCATAAGGTTGTGGTTTTTTTCCCCAGGTATTGGCTGTATTTATTTGCTTGCTCAGAAATAAAAAGACATCAAAGGAGCTGCATGACCAAGTAGGTCTATTAATCTTTACTGGGCATTAGAGATCAAAATGATCCACAAGCAGTTTTCACAGGATTTTTTTTTAAAAAATGATGTTTGTCTTTGCTGTTACATTTTGACTATGCTTGCGTGGATAGAACTAAGTGTGAGTTAACCTGCTGGCAACTTGCTTTAAAAGAGGAGGGAAATCACTGGGGTTTATCAGTTGTTCACACTTGCTCAATAATACATACTGGTGATGGATTGTTCTTCTGAGGGATGCACCAGACAGGGTTGGATCCTTGTGATTGCAGCATTTGGTTATTGGTGTTTGTTCTCCCCCTCCTTTCTCCTCTTCTCCCCTCCCCTTCCCTCCACATCCCCTTTCTCTCTCCAGCTGGTGTAAATGACTGCTGTGGCCTCAAAGACCAAGAGAACCTGCTCAGTCAGCTGAAGCCCCCTGTGGACAGCTGTCTCTCCCTCGCTCTCAGCTGATGGAAACTGCTAGTAACCACTGAATGGGGGAGAGTGAAGTAAAACCACAGGACCAGCAGCTGCAGCTCCAGTGGTGGCAGCAGCAGCAGCAGCAGCAGCAGCAGCAGCAGCAGCAGCAGGCAAGCAAGAGCTCTATTGTTCCCAAGTCTTAAACAGTTTTCTTCCTTTCCAACTGAAATGCACAATAGCTGGAAAGCCATTTCCAGTCTCCCTGCCCTCTGAAGAAATCCTGACCAGAGGGGCGGGTGGGAGAAACCCTTCAGGCAAGGGTTCTCCATTGTGCTGCTGGTTTGAAGAGTGAGCAGGCTCCTGGCAGGCATGGAGATGGCAGAGCAGTATATAGCTTTCCTTGGTGGTGTGGTGGTCTCAGCTCACTCAAGCAAGTGCCTGGAGGTCCTTGCGCTTCTCTGGTTTGCGATCTGGGTCGCTATGGCACAAAGTGAATTGGAAACTTCAGTGTATTTGTGGAAGACAGGTAAGTGAATCGGGGAAGTGTGTCCGTTGTCCTTTGGGTTATTCCTGGGGGTATCCACTTATGCATTTCTCCTGGCAGGATAACAGGCTGCTTAAAAGTCCGTTGTTGCCATAATCTTATAGAAAGAGAGGGACCATGGAATGTTTGAGAAGCAAGGGGAAAATGGGATCACAGCCAACAATTGTGGGCACCATAAGAATGTCCCAAAAACACCACAAAGAGGAGCCAGGAAAATTGCATGCATTTGAGATGCGGTTTGAAGTCTTTGTATTTTAGGAGTTGTGGATTCTTTAAAGTTAGGTGGGTGGGATAGGATATGACATGTGCAGAAACTGATGATGGATTGAAAGAAATAATCCCTAAAGCTGCCCACATTTCATAACTGAAAAATGTTCATGGCAAAAATAAGATAAGTGGATTTAATATCAAACCAGGCAGATGATTTTTCTGGAGTAATAATGTGTCTGATTTTAGACAGTGAACTCTTTTCTAGCTCTCAACTTTTTAGTAAAAATCAGTGTTTTTTTTACATATGAATCTGCTGCATGAATGTATAACCTTTTAAATGCCAGCAAATGATAATGTGTTTCTTATAATCATATAAACTATTTTGTGTCTCAAAACACACCAGCTGAGTGCAGACCTTAACATTCAAAAAATCAGCAGACTTGCAAAATAAATAAATAAATAAATAAAAAATCAGCTACTGTCTCCTAGAGTTTTAAAAAAAAAAGCAAACTGAAAGATAGTGGTACTTTTTCAGAAGATCTGTTCTTGAAATTTAGCAGCAGCAGCAAAAATAGTCATATATTGTCTGCTTACAAAAACCATTGTATTTGGAAGGACTTATTCGCAATAGAGCTATATAGAGCTATGCTATTTGAAATGATACAAAGGTTTGCAGAAATGTGTACAGTATGTGTGTGCATGTGTGTCTTGCTATTTGAGGGACAAAGAGACAGTTAAATATACAGTTATAACAATACCTTGCAGTTTAATGGTTACATTTATCCAGCTGTTCAAAGAAGAGAATGAAGATGAATCTGCTACAATAGAAGTCAGGCTTTCCCAGTAAGAAATTTGAAAAGGGATGGGTGGAAATCTATTTTTTTGGAGAGGAGTCTGGATTTTGAAAGATCAATGGTCTAGTGACCACAGTACAAATGTGAAAGGGACCTTACATTATTTTCATTTATTGCATTATTGATTAATCCAAGAGGATGTCTACTGTCCATCAAAGTCAGGTATCACAGGTTAACATTTCATGAAGTGTATATAGCTAGTTATATCTACTTTTGTAGAGTTCCAAAGCCATACGTCTAACACCTGTGCATTTTAAAGGAGCATTGATTCTTTGTCTGCACCACAACCATTCTGTGGAATAAATGTTTTCCTTTCCTTGCATTTTTTTTACTAATTAAAAAAAATTCAGTGGCTTATACTAAATACAATAAATTGACAAATATTGATAGTTATACTGTAGTTAAGTTTATTTCAGTAATAATTGTTATCCATATGGCAATATGTCCTGGAATAAGTCAAATGTTTTGCAATATACATTTTGCTTCTTTAGAGAGCAAGGAAACATTTGGGGATAGAAAGTAATTAATATTTCAATTATAAATCCTTATTTCTGTTCTGTACAACTTTTGTAAATTATAGGAAGTAGGAATTATTTTCCTACTGTTCCTTGCTCCCCACTATGGATTTTTGTAAAATCTTCCTTGTATGCATTTTCATGTTCTGATTATTCAATCTGCATAGCTCTCTGTCAACTGCTGGAAGGTTGATCTTTGGGGTTTTATGGAAATGAAGCACCAAAGCCTACATTCATACCTGGATACTGACCATCTATATAGGTAGCCCTCAACTTATAACTATTTGTTCAGTGGCTGTTCGAAGTTATGATGGTGCTGAAAAAAAAGGGACTTAAAATCTATACCTGAAGTTACGGCCATTGCAGTGTCTACATGGTCATGTGATCAAAATTTGAGCTCTTAGCTGCCCACCCATACTTACAACAACAGGAGCACTTTTAACTCTCCCCCCCCCCAATCTATCTTCCTTTCATCTATGGTGTTTGGGGCACCCCATATCCTATCTTGTGGGGTGGCAAGCAGCCTAAGAATTGCATGACTCTAGATCTGCTCATAACACTTGAGAAGCTTCAGCTGCCACTACCCACCTCACAAGCATTTGTTTGTCCGGTTGCCTTCTCGCCCTATTCCCACATCAATTTTTTTTGCTTTCTGTGCCCAGCTACCGTGGCTGAAACAGAAGTGCCTCACTACCTTTGTTATTTCTTTTTTGGACCTGATGTCACCATCCTACTCTGGGTGCTCCAACTTCTCTGGCGTCCTACACATAGTTGTCCAGCCTGCCAGGCAGCATACCCACAAAGTCCCAGTAAGTGCCAGCAAGTATTCATTCACTCATCTGCCTTCTCTCCTAATTCCTTGAACCAGTCTTTCATTTTTTGCACCCAACCACCACAGCCAAAGCAAAAGCACTTCTTTGTCTTGCTCTCTTGGATCCAGCTTTTTTAACATGTTTCCTACACATAGCCCCCTGAGCTTTCAGAATGCTGTGCTGCCTTTGGAAAGCTATGCTGCCTTTGGAAAACTTTTGTAAAGATAGTGTAGCTTTATGAAGACGGTGTAGCATTCTGAAGCATCAGAGAGCCAGATATAAAAAGCAAGAGGGGATGGGTCAGAAAGGTTTCTGCTTCAGGCTGGGTCCAAAAAGCGCTTCTGAGGCACATCCACTTCAGCCCTGGCGGATGGGCACAAAATGCAAAAAGTTGATGTGGTTAACTGGGAAAGAAGACAACTTGGTGAATAAATGCTACTGGGGACTACTGGGGGGCTGGCGCAACTGAGGCTTCCCAGGGGCCTGGCAAGCAGCTCCAGAGCCACACACTTCTATGGCTGCTTTCTGCCCCACAAGGCAAGGTGCAAGGCAGCCAAAAAGCAGAGATAGGGCGATAAGTGAATGGGAGAAGTTGGAGGCCATCCTTTCCTTTACTGAGGCTTAGACTGTGAGGGTCTAAACTTGGAATAGCTTGGATTGGGTTGGGTGCTCTTTTAATGACCTGCAATTCTCAATAATTGACTGTGGCAGGGAGTGCTGAGATTGCCATCATAGGTTCATGGTCACACAACGTCTCACTTTATAATCACACCAATTTATAACAGCAATCCTGTCCCCAGACTGTGGTAACAAGTTGAGGATTACCTGTAACCCTTGCCAAACTTGGAATGGGAAAAAAGTGCAAAACTTTCTCCTGCTTGAAGTGTTTTATTCACATCTCATTATATATAAAGTAATCTATGTCAACCATGTAAATATTCAATACCTTCCCTTATTTTATGACTTCAAGATGGTCTTTTGTAGCAACATGCTAGGAAAATAGTCAAGAACAGAGTATACAGCACATGGTATAAATCTGACCTCATTAAGTTAAACAGTACAATTCAATAATACACTTCCTTGTATCAGGCTTCCAAAATACCAAACTGCCTTGTTGAACCAACATCTCACTCTAAGCAGAAGTCCACAATTTGAGGCCACCAAAAGCTTTAAATATATCCCTCCCCTGATATTGTATTTTTTTAATATGGCAGAGGTAAAAGATTAATAAGTTTGTGGGAAGTAATCATATTAATTTATATTACACTTTTTTTTTAAATCAAATTTAGTTTTCTTGCAAGCTTCGGACATTACTCTAGCCTCTCCTACATGTCAGCCCTTCTTCTTCAGAAAATTGAGTGCTCATCCTTTTAAATGAAGCACAGTGAAGAATTATAGGATGTGACTGGAAATTATCAGCATTTTAGGTGATGATGCATGTTATAGAATCTAAAAGATGCTTATTATATGGTGAAGGTCTAAGACTAGATACCTTGACTGATTTTGGCCTTCCACCTGTGTACTGATATTTTATGTTAATATATTCATATATTCAATGTTTGTTTTGGATAAGTATGCATGAGAGCATCTTCCATAATCTGCTACAAGATATATGGATGACCATTGAAATATTTAAAATAGTTGGGTTATGAAATAGATATTGCAAATACAAACAGCAATTATTCATCCAGTGAAGGAACTGGCAACTCCTAGGCTTCATGGACCTTTATAAAAATAAGGGTGGGAAAGGAGTGGTGGGCTTTTCTTTTCCATCCTCAAAATCTCCCCACCAATGGGTGGGTGGGGTAACATGATTTGAAATTTTTGGGGCTGATTTGTAGTGAAAAAGACTCAGTGAGATCTTTGTCTTCTATTCCCACCCATGACAAATCCAATCCCCTCCCCAAACTCCCAAAACAATGCCCTCCCTTCTGCTGACATCACTAAACCATCAGAAATATGCCAGGGGCATCCAGCTTTTAGGAGAGCAGATTGTACCTCCAAGCCAACAACTTACTACTTCATCCCTGATCTAACAAAATACTATTTTAAATGTTAAAAAAAATCAGGAGAGTAACTTATGCCTATGTGGCCATACTGTACATTTTATGTTCCTCATTTCATATGTTTGCATTGTTCGGCAACTCAAGCTTGAGTTGTAGCTAAAGGGGTTTAGCATGTCAAAATAAAGCTTGGAAATGAAAGAGTTTCCTTGTTTGATTCTGCAAATATGTCAGACCTGCCCCAATCTGATCCCTTAGGAAAGAAAGACCCTCGACTCCATTTGATTAAAGCAAAGGGTTCTTTTACTAAAGGTGTTGGTTGCAACAAAGTCAGACTAGCTCTGAGTTTTTCCTGTGCTCAAAAGATACAAAAAGGTTCGCCCGCAGCCCATCCGTCTCCCCGTGACCAGTCCATTTCCCACCAGCTGGAGCAGGAATATTTTGAGAACACTGAGATGTTTGGGAATAATCTGCATATTTTCTAAGGGTACCTGGCCTTGGAATGCTGGTACAAACTAGATCTGGCTGCTCTGGTCTGTATCACCTGTCATTCCCCCCTCCCAATTTCCCATCGTGTACACCTACACAGCTTTATTGCCCTTTCATCCTCTCCCCTCCTTCTAACCTTTGATGGCAGGATGCCTGTGAGGTACCAAGGCAAACCAGGCAGAGCTGACAAAACAGAAAAGTGGTTTGATAAATTGGGAGAAATGTCCATACTCAGACCACAAAATGTATTGTTTCATGATTGGATGCTACTGTTAGCCACTGTTGTATTGGAAATGAATGCTTACACTTAGAGTTGCTGAGAAGAAGTAGTAAAGGATGGGATCCTCACATAGCACTATTGGTAGTACTGCTACTGGAACTGGAGCACTCAGCACCATTCCAGGGCTCTGGAATCTAGAGGATCTTAAATTCAGCATCCCATGTGTCCTTGAAAAGTAAAAGTGCTCTTCCCTTCCCTTCCCTTCTCTTCCCATTGAAACTATCACAGAATGTTCAAAAGGAGCATCATGATTGCAGTAACAGCCCAGCAGCACAGCTTCCGCAAATTTAATTCCCTTTGGAGTCATGGGTCCCAGATTTTGGATGTATTCTGTACGTCTGCACCATATCACCTACTTAAAGAATACACCAATGAGAGTTTTAATTGTATATAGAAGATAGGCATTCATGGCACTACAATTGCACATCCAGTTGCTGACTTGGCATCAACCTTTTAGGGTGTGTCATTGGGATTTATTAATTAGCTGATAAATTCTTCAGAAAATGAGCTCAGTTCATAATGAATCAAATATCAGCTTACATGACTGGATAAGGAAGAAGTACTATAGTTATGGAGGTCAGTTTTACTGAAGATGGTATTGGCCCTCACTGAGGATACTGACAAATCTAAATGGGTTTAATTGACTCTTAATTATATAATTAATTTGGGGGGGAGAGGCATGTTGCATTGAGCATAGTGGAACCTGCTTGTCAACACAGCTAAATTTGATGCTTTGATCATCTAGCTCATCTCACATGGAAGGATAGTTGGATAAGTATACCATAGAATCAGGAGATGATGCAAAGTTAGGTAGGAGAGAGATTTTACCCAACTCCATCATTTGGTACGTGAAATTGTGATTATTTAGTATCATTCTAAATGTTGAAAACTACTGATCTTGATTTAGCCTAAAATTCTGCAGTAGTGAACCTGTGTGTGTGTGTGTGTGTGTGTGTGTGTGTGTGTATGTATGTATGTATGTATGTATGTATGTATCCCCTGAATTATATTCATAAATCTGGATGTAATAAGATGAGCCAGATGCTAGATATCTAAATTTCAAAACTGCATTGCAATAAAATTTGTTGAGAAATCTCTTGGGGTTGCTGATAATGACAGTGCTAGTATTTACTGTACATTCACTGTTCTTTAACTTGAACAACAAGGAGAAGAAAATGGGAAGGTTTGCAAACAAGCTGTGGGGGGGAGGGGTGCTGATTATCAGCGAATGATATTTAACTTCAGCAGTAGACAGTTGGAACAAAGGATGAGGCATGTGTCTGGCATGGTGGAGGCACTGTTTTCGGGGAGATGGGGAGGGCCCAGCTGTGAGCTTATTGAAAACAGCAGCTGTTGTTGAGCTGACCATTTTAATATGCTGTGTATTATCTTTTTAGATCAGTATCAGACCATGCTGGACCACTGTGTGTGTTTTACACACGTATTTATCAATGTAAATTTGACACGTTATTGGGGAATGTGTGTACATAAATTCATGGGAATCTTTCTCACCTGTTTAGCATGCTGTCAGAAGGGAGGTACTGATTGCTTGTTAAAAGACTCATACAAATTAATTTGGTGCACATGGCTTCAATATTTAAACTCCACTCATGAGATTATAGACAACCAGTTATCCATTAATAAGTTGTTGAGTACAATGGCCCTTTAACAAATGTAAACTTTATCCATTTTTTTTTGCTATTACTATGAGTATTTTAGTTGTAACCTATATAACAAGTACATAAAAGTGTACAATTATTATTGCAGGAACTTTTATTAGATGTCTTCCATTTCAGAATTTAATGCTGGGTGTGTGTTAATCCACAAGCAATTATAGTAATGGTGGAGAATCTATACTTTTGGCATCTATTTTTTATTCTTGTATCATGCACCATAATTCTTAGGAATTACCATTTAGATATAAATGGATTAGAAGAAGGTCTCTCCCCTCTCATGTGGATCCATAAAAGCCCTTTGCTCCTGTATCTTTTTGTAAATGCTGGATAGAGAAGTTCTTGAAAGGTTAAGTAGTCTTTTGTGCTTGTTTGCCAGTCCTAACACCGATTTGGATTGATCTTGATTTTTGTTATGGACAAGCTGATTGCTTTTTTGTGTGTTTTGCACTCATCAGCCATCTACTCACCCTCATGCCTTCATTCATTTGCTCTTGCCCCTCTTTATATTGAAAAGTCCCATCCTAAACATATATATGTTTACCCTACTCTCCTATAGAGTATTCTTCATCTTAAGCCACAGGGGCCTCAATATATGGCCCTCAGATGGATGACATGCCAATGGCAAAATGCCACGATACCTGGTCAGGAAAAATGCTATGCAGATAAATGCTGCCCACATTGCAATGCTAAGGAGTCCCTGGAATCTAAGAGTAGCAGAGAGCTCAGCCAGTCAGGCACTTCCTTTGGGATTACAGAGCTAATGAAGGCCCTGAAGCAGAGAGAGCAGCCCTAAGGGCAGTGTAGGATTGGTTCAGTTTACTGCCACACTCACCTAGGGGAAATAATCTAATTAAAGGTGGTAGACAGCTGCAGCCTGTACTGATAAACCACTTTCCTTGACATAGCTGAATGGGAAGGCAGCAGCTTGCTCACTAGGGAGGCAGTGGAGAAAAAAGAGTGTTATTATTGTTCATACTGTCACCAGCACAAATAATAAAAAGGCACTGATGGATGAATGGACTGACATAGGACAGGTCTGGGGAAATTCCCTTTCCCTTGCTTGATATCCCTGAAATCTGAGGGTTGACTCTATGTCAGGTTTTTGGTTCATCATCTTAAATCCCACTAGCCTAGGCAAATCATCATTATCCTTTCTGCATATTTGAGAATCACAAGAAATAAAAGGAGAGAGGAGGGAGTGCGAGTAAAAATCTCCCTTCTCTATCATAGTGCTATTTTCTTTTCAAATGTATAATTTATATCCATTGGCCACATTCAGTGAACCATACTGCCCCCCCCCCTGTTGAACTCTGATAACTGTATGGGCACCTAGAGATGTTGGGGTTGTCCAAAGGATGTGATTTAAAAAAAAGACAGAAACCACAACAATGCAAATGAAGGTCTGTTTGTTTACATGGCATTTACATATCAAAACCAAGCTTCAAATGTGCTGTTCATGAACGCAATTTTGACTTCTTTTACCAAAGAGGAGATCTCTGAGTCATATGCAACACTTTTGGATTCACTTCCAAAAAACTACTTTGAATTCCCTAATACCACTTTGCAATGTTTTAAACTATTAATGACTTTTCCTTTGTGCAATTGTGTAATTCTGGATCTTAGCTAAATTGTTGCACAACTGTTAAGGGACACAATCATGCAATTCTCTTGGACAAAGATACAGCCATGGTTTGTCATTGCATTTCTGTTTTTTTCCATCTCAAGACAACCTATAGTCTTACGATTCCTGTGGGTATCATGTACTATCCAAGCCAAATTCTAAGCTTACATAAAATCAGTCATCTATACATATGGTTCTGTAGTTTCATATCTGACTTAAATATAAACTTGGGCACCAGAAAGGTGAGATTTAATAAAGACAACTAGAGACACATCTGAATAAAACTGAAAGAAAATAGTTTCAGCATGGAAAGTGATGATGAATGTTCTTGTTGTTAGTTGCGAAGTCGTGTCCGACCCATCATGACCCCATGGACAATGTTCCTCCAGGCCTTTCTGTCCTCTACCATCCCCCGGAGTCCATTTAAGCTCACACCAACTGCTTCAGTGACTCCATCCAGCTACCTCATTCTCTGCCGTCCCCTTCTTCTTTTGCCCTCAATCTTTCCCAGCGTTTAGGCTCGAGTGAATCCTTCCTTCTCATTAGGTGGCCAAAGTATTTGAGTTTCATCTTCAGGATATGGCCTTCTAAAGAGCAGTAAGGGTTGATCTCCTCTAGGATTGACCGGTTTAGCAATAGCAATAGCAATAGCACTTAGACTTATATACCGCTTCATAGTGCTGTACAGCCCTCTCTAAGCGGTGCATAGAGTCAGCATATTACATTGCAACTGGGAAAACCATAGCCTTGACTATACACACTTCTGTTGGCAGGGTGATGTCTCTGCTTTTTAGTATGCTGTCTAGATTTGCCATAGCTTTCCTCCCCAGGAGCAAGCGTCTTTTAATTTCTTGATTGTAGTCCGCATCTGCGGTGATCTTGGAGCCCAGGAAAATAAAATCTGTCACTACCTCCATTTCTTCCCCATCTATTTGCCATGAATTGAGAGGGCTAGGAGCCATGATCTTAGTTTTCTTAATGTTGAGTTTCAAGCCAGTTTTTGCACTCTCCTCCTTCACCCACATCAAAAGGCTCTTTAGTTCCTCTTCACTTTCTGCCATTAGAGTGGTATCATCTGCATATCTGAGGTTGTTGATATTTCTCCCGGCAATCTTAATTCCAACTTGTGATTCATCTAGTTCCGCCTTTCTCATGATGTGCTCTGCATATAAGTTAAATAGGCAGAGTGACAGTTTACAGCCTTGCCGAACTCCTTTCTCAATTTTGAACCAATCAGTGGTTCCATGTCCAGTTCTCACTGTTGCTTCTTGATCCGCATATAGGTTTCTCAAGAGACAAATAAGATGGTCTGGTACTCCCATCTCTTTAAGAACTTGACACAATTTGTTGTGATCCACACAATCAAAGGCTTTAAGCATAGTCAATGAAGCAGAAGTAGATGTTTTTCTGGAACTCCCTAGCTTTCTCCATGATCCAGCGTATGTTGGCAATTTGATCTCTAGTTCCTCTGCCTCTTCGAAATCCTGCCTCTACTCCTGGTAGTTCTCGATCCACATACTGCTGGAGCCTAGCTTGTAGGATTTTGAGCATAACTTTACTAGCATGTGAAATGAGTGCAGTGGTGCGGTAGTTTGAACATTCTTTGGCATTGCCCTTCTTTGGAATTGGAATGTAAACTGACCTTTTCCAATCCTGTGGCCACTGTTGAGTTTTCCAAATTTGCTGGCATATTGAGTGTAGCACTTTTACTGCATCGTTTTTTTAAGATTTTGAATAGCTCAACTGGAATACTGTCACCTCCACTAGCTTTGTTGTTGCTCAGACTTCCTAAGGCCCATTTGACTTCACATTCCAGGATGTCTGGCTCAAGGTCAGTGGCTATCCATCATGGTTATCAGGGACATTAAGCTCATTCTTGTATAGTTCTTCTGTATAATTTTGCCATCTCTTCTTAATCTCTTCTGCCTCTGTGGGGCCCTGCCATTTTGGTCCTTTATCATGCCCATTTTTGCATGAAACGTTCCCTTCATATCTCCAATTTCCTTGAAGAGGTCTCTGGTCCTCCCTATTCTATTGTTTTCTTCTATTTCTTTGCACTGTTCATTTAAGAAGGCATTCTTATTTCTTCTAGATATTCTCTGGAATTCTGCATTCAATTGGGTGTATCTTTCTCTTTCTCCCTTGCCTTTTGCGTCCCTTCTTTCCTCAGCTATTTGTAAAGCTTCCTCAGACAACCATTTTGCTTTCTTGCATTTCTTTTTCTTTGGGATGGTTTTAGTTGCTACCTCTTGTACAATGTTGCGAACCACCGTCCATAGTTCTTCAGGCACTCTGTCTATCAGATCTAAGTCCTTAAATCTATTTGTCACCTCCACTGTATATTCATCAGGGATATGATTTAGTTTATACCAGGGGTGGGTTCTGGATTCAGGTACTGCCGGTTTGCTCAGGGACGCGCGTGCGCGCACGCACGCAAA
>QLTV01001722.1:1132869-1153689 GCA_003457575.1 Thermophis baileyi
ACCACCAGTTACATCCACAGCTGAGCATCCTTTCGGCTTTGGCCCAATCGCTTCATTCTTTGTGGTGCTACTAGTACTAGTCCTCTGCTCTTCCCCAGTAGCATATTGGACACCTTCCGACCTGAGGGGCTCATTTTCCAGCGTCATATCTTTTTGCCTTTTGGTACTGTCCATGGGGTTTTCATGGCAAAGATACTGGAGTGGGTTGCCATTTCCTTCTCCAGTGGGTCACGTTTTGTCAGAGCTCTCTGCTATGACCTGTCCACCTTGGGTGGCCCTGCACGGCATAGCTCATAGCTTCATTGGGCTACGCAAGCCCCTTCGCCACGATAAGGCAGTGATGGGGGATGATGAATAAAAGCTACCAAATGCACTATGCCATTCCAGTCTATTCCTTCAAAAGATAGCCACCTAATACTGTCCTCGGTACCACCTAATTGAGGTTTATGGGGGGGGAAGGGTTGTTCCCATTATTTGATTAAGTTTTCCTCCGAAGAGCCAGTTTTATTACTTAAAAATGTCACAGATAATTTATCATTTTGCAGTGAAAAAGACCTGGGAAAAAATAATAAAGATTTAAAATGGATGAATCTCTTTAGAAAAAAGATATGGATGAGTTATTTGAATGAAATGAGGGAAAATGTTAACAGGATATAAAACCTTTCCTAGAATCAACCAAAATATTACATTAAAACTTTCTGATTTTCTTAGGGGTTTTTTGTAGGTTGGATGTTATTTTATACAAAAATAACAAAATAAGAAACAAATTTAAAGAAACAATAATAAAAAGATCACATTTAACAACTTGGTAGAGGAGCCAGAACATAATTTCAGAAATTTAGGAAATACAGTTTTAGAATGAAAAAGAAATTCTTGCTTTCAAAATTCATCAGATTGTACATATGTTTCTATCACAAATTTGTATCATCTTTCCTTTTTCCCAAACAAGTTAGTTCTTCTTTACTAAGAGTTAAATGCTACTAACTGGCAGCTTTATTGAGTATTCTGTCTCAGTTTTCTCAAGGGAGTTAATATTATAATTTCATGGAATTCAAAAATGTTTTTAATGGATGCAGTTTAGTTCGTCCTCCAGGCATGAATCTGGATGTCGTGTTCCAGGGAAATGATACATCAAAATAGTTGCCCCTTCATTATCTTTCTTGAGTGAATTGTCTGTTACTGCAGTGATATTTCCATAAAACATCAGCCAAATGATGTTGGGCTGAAGCAACTGAATTACAGAATTAATAGATATTAGAAAAATCAGAATGCTTAAAGAACTTGATGCAACTTGAGTTTCAAAGAGAGTGGGGGCATGGTATCTTTTCAGAATGAGGGACAATTTTTGAAATGAAAGCAATTGTTGATACTGGGAAACCAGACAGTATCTACGTGATTACTTTAGTCTAAACCTGCTATTTGTATACATACCAAGACTGGATTGCTGTATGATATGATTGCCAAAAAGTGATTGCCTTTTATTACAATAATTGTGATGTTTTAAAAGGAAATATATTGTTTTATGTACATAGCAGATTTGATACTCTGTGAAGTTTTCAACTAATCAATCAGTCAGTCAATTCCTTTATTTTAATGTTTACTCACCATAAGGTAAAGCCTAAAAAATAAAAAATTGGCTGCTAAATTAACAGCCTACAGCTTTAAAATAATCAATATCTATAAACTGTGTAGACAATAATTACAAAGGTTAATGGTAACATAATAACATAGAAACTTTAAATATAAATTTAAACTATAAGATCTCTCACACAATATTTAAAGTAACTCTAAAAGCTATACACTGTAATAAAATGTTACAAAGGAAGCATTCTATGCCTTCTATAAAACTAAAAAGGCAAGCTACATTATAAATGATTAAACTAAATATAAAAGAATTGGAGCCAAAATACAATAATAGATTGTGTCAGACCAGATTAGTACTTACTATCCATCAGTTCCATTGAATTTTACACACTGCTACACAGAACTTTTATCACATTGTAGTTTATGGCAGGACCATTGTCGCAAATTAAGAGAGAAATGTATAACTAATTTGTATAGCTTAGCAGTCTAGAGAGTAAAGGGAGAATAAGAACGTTACAAATGGCCCTGTAGAATAAGCCATAGAGAAGGACATGTTCAGTAGTTTCAACTTGTCCATCATCCACAAAGAGACAGATACTCCGGGAAGACTATCTCACTCTTACCTTCCATGTAGCCCCTCCAACAGGAGAAGCTGGCACTGAACCAAGATGAAAGCTATAAAAATAAGCACTTCTGGTTGCATAAGACAAGTAGCAAGTTTCACTGGATACATGAGGCTTTCATTAATGAGAAAATCCAGTATTCTACATTAATTACTTATAGTGTATGCTGTGGAGTTTTTAAAAACCATATCCTATGGACATTCTTAAATGTAAATGTTGGCTTTCAAGAAAAGGAAGAACATTATCTGATGATCATCACCAGCTTCAGGGTAGAATAGAACAGAATTTAGGCCTGCCAGTGTTTTCCCTTGCTTTCAAGTATCATCACATCTTCTCATGCCTTGTCCATGTTGAATTTGAATTCATTTAACTGGGTTCTGTGTTAGGGGCAGAATCCCACTTACCTCCTCCCTTGCCTTTATTATACTTCCATGGAGGTATTTGATGTGTGTTTACAATTAATAAAGCCAACAATACATATAATTGGGTTCTCACAGGAATGCTGAAACTCAAGGGTCTTGAGTTAGAGCTGTGAGATCTTGATCGTAGCCTTGTCTGGATGCAAGGATTACTGTTCATGTGGGTGCTGAATGTTGCATTTTTGGCAGGAGTGTGCACATTGAAAACAATGGGATCATTACATACAATCCAGGGGTGGGTTCCAACTTACCTCGCTGCTGGTTCACTCCCTCCCGTGCCGCATGGGCGCGCCTCGTGGGCGTGCGCGTGGTTTGTGTGTACGCGTGCATGCACAGTAACGAAAAATCCGGGGGGGGGAAAGCAAAAAACAAGATGGTGACCACATGCACAGTGCCGGAACTCGGCTTCTGCGCATGCTCAGAAGGAAAATAAAAAATAAAAAAATTCAAAAAAATTCAAAAAAAATTCAAAAAAGAAGATGGCGGCGCCCACGGACCGGCACTGACTGAACCGGATCGGTGATGTCATTGTGATTTCACCAGCGGGTCGCTACCGGTTCGGGAGAACCGGTCTGAACTGGGAGGAATCCACCCCTGATACAATCACAGCTAAATCAGGTGGTTTATGAGAAGTTGATTACACAGTTCTTTATTTACTGGTGCTGGGTTTACTGAAATAGATTCATTAGATCTAAGTTAATTGAGTTTTAGCTCCATGAACAGACTAAATTCCCAGTGGGTAGATTTCCCATGCATACATGATAATATTGTTTACTGTTTGAGAAAGCATAATTATTGGGCTGTGTTGTGCTTTGGATTCAAAGACAAAAAAAGGTATGCAGAGACCTGATCCCAGGATAAGATGGAGTTGTTTTAAGAAAGTTGAAGACAGGAACCTTGAGTTTCTCATCCAAAATGCTGAATGTCTCTATTAGACTGAGTGAGGGGTAGACAAGAGATGGAAAATTTGTGGCCCTCTAGATGATGCTAAAATATAACTTCTGGCAACTGTAGCCAGCTTGGCCAGTGGCAAAGAATTGTAGTTCAGCAACATCTGAAGAGCCACAGGTACAGATGTCAGACTTCATGCTAAATATGTAACACCAAGGTTAACTTATGACAAGAGTCAACAGTTGATAGTGAATGCGACCAGAACTAAAGTTGGAAGAAATCTTCGGAACTGTTCAATGCTTTCTATTTGTTCTCTAGTTTCTTCACACATCCATCACCGTAAAAGGGAGTTACAGAAATTATCCACACTGCTGCTTGATGCAGAAATTAAGCTGAGAAATTAAGAGTCACATACCCAAATTTCCCTTTAGAAATTTACACCATCTGTACTTTTGTAATTTACAACCCCTTCCTACGCCCCATACCTAATTCAAAGATTTTGGAACATGATTGTCATTCAGAAAGGTGCTGAACAGGTATAGTACATTGATAAGAATAAGATCAGGCACAGTGAGATAGTATGCACATATGTTCAGATCTCGGCATGTCTTGCATTAGACAAGAACAAAACAGTTTTGTTTTGTCCTTCAGAACAGCATATAATGTCCTTCAAGGTGCACTTTCCATATTAAAGCTGAAAATTGTAAGATTGCATTTTATACAAGCATATTGACAGTTTAGTTGGCATGTACTGATAGGCATATGTAATGATAATCAATGAGTGTCTTTCCTGCTGATCTACTCTATAACATTGACCTTGTACTGTAGATCAATAATAGAAGGGATTCTTTTGGAATATTTCTACAAACTGTATCTGGCTTCCCATTTGAAAGAAATGGCCAATAATATAATTTAGATACATATTGAAAAAACATGAATAAACTGTTTTTCTGATAACAGACACAAGCTATATGAGGGTATTTGATTGTAGAAAACACACACACACACACACACACACACACACACACACACACCAACCAAAAGCATTCACATTTCTCCCCTTCCCAGAGGTTTACAAGGTTCATTAGGATGAAGGGAATATAACTTCCTTCTTCTTGTCCATATGGTATAAAACCAGTGCTTCCCCACTTAGTGGCATCAGAATATGAGCCAAGCTGAGTAGCATCATTCGGAATAGAGAAGCTATATTCCTCTTGAAACCAGGTTTCTGGTTTCCACTACAAACTTATTGGAGGGTGTAGAGCGACATTATTGACAAGGTATTAGGTATTGACCTAATTGATCAAGGTATTGACAAGGTGGCATGGGAGCAGGGTTCCATTAATACTCCCTTGAAATCCATGCTTAGTGCTAGGGGCAAAGAGATCTCTTGCATTTAGTTGCCTTCGATGTTGCAAAGAGCCAATGGCCAAAGGGTCTTCCCTCCTATTCCTGTTATTAAACTTACCATCTCCTTTCCCCATCCCATACTTGATGCTTAACTGCCACTGTTGGTTTTCTAGTGCTTAAAGTTGATTAGTGCTAAGTAAAACTAGTGTGCTATGTTATAGAAAAGCCACTGACTTTTAAGTTGCTGAGCCAGATAGATGAAAGATAGTAGAGTGAGCAACCATGTTAATCAGGGGGCATGCACATGCCATATGAATATATGTAATATTGTAACACTCTTAAATCTGTTTCCTCATGATGCTTGTCTACGATTGAATGTTAACCTTTAAATCATTGACTTAACTCATACATTAAGATAAAAAAAATGTTTTACACTACCTAGCTATACCATAAAACTTCACTTCTTGTCCTTTCTCCTTCCTCAACACCGGAATACAGGTTATGCTTTAATTCTGTTGTTGCATTGCAAATATACAGCCAGTGAGAAGCTAGCTACAACTCTTGTTGCCCTTACCAAACTTCCTAGTAAATTGATTGCTAATTTTGAATGGTGGACCAGCTTTTGAATAGGTTTCTGTCTTAGAATAGATTATAAATCAACAATAAGTCAGATATCCTTATACCCTCAGGAATAGCAAATGCATCAGTTTGTGTTGGTGTTCCTGAACAATAACAAAAAACACTCCACAACTGCAGATTCTTCTGGTTTAATGCCAGGCTGCCACAGCAGTTGCTTGCTGTTGACACCATGTACTGATTGAAAAAACAACAACACCTTTCTTTCAGAAAAAGTGTAGCTTGATGCCATCAGTACAGTAATACCACAATCCAAATTTCGGACCTGGAAGTTCAACAAAATGACTGAAATGACTTGCTGACCTGATTAAAGCAGCTGAACCGTGACAGAAATGAAAGAACCTCCATGTTATGCACCTGACAAATCAACGTTTTGATCTTCCTCTCTACCACAAGCAATTCAATAGGTCCTCCCTCCCATCCCCCCTGCTTGTAACACGAATGCCAGGCCTACCTCAGATTATTTCTATAGCACTTTTTAAGTTAGCTGAAAAAATCATCTGTAAACATAGTCATAAATGTCAAACAGAAATGGGTATAGTTGAAACTGATATATTTTGAGATATGCCGCTTTTATATTGGCAGATAAATCATGTGGAAGAATGAATAGAAATGCAATAGATCATTTATGATCTTTTAGATGGGATTTTTTCAGTCACCGCATAGAGCACAATGGTGTGTTTACTGGGTAAATTCACAACAGAAACAAAAAGTGATGGGTTGCGTATTTCAAAACTTCCAGTGAAGATGTGTATTTAAAGCAATGATGTGATGACAAATCTCAAATTCAGGTATGGTTATTGAAATTAAATGTAATAGTGCTAACAGGTAAATAAGGAAGTTTTAGAACTATATACAGTGTTTAGAATAATTAGAATCATATTCAGATAGTCCTCAATTTACAACAACTTTGAACATTCAAAGTTACAATGACTTATGACTATTTTTCATACTTATGATTGTTGCAGCTGCCCCAAGATCACATGATCAAAATTTGGATGCTTGGCAACTGACTCATAATTATGATGGTTGCAGTGTCCTGGGGTTATGTGATCTCCTTTTGTGTTCTTCTGACAAGCAAAATCAGTGGGGAAGCCAGATTCACTTTACAATTGTGTTACTAACATAATAACTGTAGTGATTCACTTAACAACTGAGGCAAGAAAAGTCGTAAAATGGGGCAAAATTCACTTAACAAATGTCTCGGTTAACAACTGAAATTTTGGGCTCAGTTGTGGTCGTAAGTCGAGGACTACCTGTATTTATAACAATGTCCATAAAGAATTCCTGGAATTCTTTCAATTTGGAACTTTTAAACGTTTTAATGAATCCTCTAAATCCTAGAACATGTCAAAGAGGCTGTCACAGTGACTTACAATCCATGGAATATTATTGATTTACCTATGATTATTTGTCTTGTTACCTATGCTTTTTCATTGTATTTATCAGGAGGGGAAAGCCTGCTTTACCATTAGTGGTAAATGTGATATAAGATAAATTGTACAATTTCAACTGAATTTCTTTGGCATATCCTTTTCATATTATTTAGAATCTTAATATTCATTTGAAAAATCAAAGGCTTGCTGAAATTCAGTTTACCAATGTATAAATGGTACTATGGAAATAATAAAAAAGCTATAATCTCCATTTTCACTGGGAAATTAAAAACAAAAATATTAGGGTGAGCTTTTAGATATATATATATATATATATATATTTAAAAAATCTCAGTGTACCTTTTGGATAGTTTGATCTAGATAGGTTTATTTATTACATAATCTTGCACTCTGGCTTGTTTTCCCCCCAAATTGATCAGGTCCTTTGGCTAGTTCTTAGGTTGTTATGGGAAGCAATGATTGGGCACATTTCATTTCTTACTTTTGCTATTTTTCTCTGGCTTCTATGAGTTTTGAAGATTTACTGTTTTCGATTGCTCTTGGGCGGAAACCCTCTGTGTATAATCCTTCCTCCTTTTGTATAGTGCTGTATGTGCTATTAGTGCAGTTTATATGGTAATGGAAATGCCTTTGCCAGATTGGAATCACCTCAGCTTATGAGGGCAAAACTGTGAAATGGGACACAATTTTCTCGTTCTTGTATCATTTTGGAAACGAAGTATATGAGCTCCTTTTGTGTAATTTGTTTTGAAAGGTGAGAATAAAAATAAGTAATTGGACCTGGTGCAAATTAGTTACATTGGCTTTGAAAGACATCACCTGTGAGCAGACATTAACACTTGGGTGCATTATTTAGAATAAGTGAAAAGTTGATAATTAAAAAGGATCATTAAATTCCATCAGTTCAATGAGAAATTATCTTTTTCTTATTAAAGATATAATATTTTTTGTTCTTGTATGCAGAATGTAATGTTTTAATTATCTAAATGCTAATTGGATTTCCTCCCTATTTTTTAAAGTGTGCTGTAAAATGACTCCAGAATTGAGTAATTCTTGGAGGGGGGGGGATTAAATCCAAACCAAAATAAATATAAACTTCTATAAAAACAGAATACAATTATATGGATCTCTTTCCATTTTTTAAGGCTGGATAATTTGTTCATGCAAGACAGAAATAAGTATTAGGATCATTCCTGGTAAAATACTTAAGGCTGCTCATAATGAGCATGATTTGAATTAGCTTCATTTGAATGAATTATGGCCATTCATAAAGTAGCTCCCTTTCTGTTCCACTCTACATTTTATTTATCTGGCAAGTTTCAAGGGCATTAAATGAGAGGGTTTATCTTTCATATCCTAATGCTCAGCAAACAAAGTAGATAGACTTAGGCTTAAAGAGGGCTTCGGCTGATGTGCCCTGGCTGGTTTATCCTGTAACTAACCAAGTAGCTGCAGCTGATCAGGATAATCAGCACTAAGTAAACATCAGTTTCCTGGTGCATCCAGGACAGCAGCTTTCATTAACCTTGTGCTTTTCAGGAGTATCCCATAGCTAGCAGCACCAAAGTTGACGAAATCTAGCAAACCTAGCATATGTGAAAAACAACCAGAACTTCTCCCACCAAGAAGTTGTAAAATAGGATATTGTGGAAAGTTCTCAAATAGTGACTTGATGGAAGAAACCCTGTGTAGATAGTAATGCTGGTGGTTCAAGGTGGATATCATGAATGTTGTGTGCTCATACCAACTCTGTCCAAAGAGGTCTTATAAAATAACTTATTTTAATGAGTCACCACAATCCAGGGTGATACTACAGCTATTACAAACAAAATGCATGTGGCTAGCTTTATCATATTAGGGGCAATCTCTGGGAAATCCATGGGTGAACACTGGTTTTAACTGGGAAATTCATTTATGTCTTTGCCCTGTGAACTCCCATTAAACTTAAACAAAACTGAAAACCTACCAGATGAAGTATGGGACTTTTTCAGAGTTCTGCTGTTATCATTTTGGTAGTGTTGATCAGGTACTACGGTATATCAATGATAGCTGGAGTTTGAGTTTAAAGCATGCAGGAGAAATTAGTTATTTGTCCAACAAGTTTTATTGTTGTTGTTAAGGAACAATTTTATGAATCTAACCTCTATTTAAAACCAAAATATAGTGCTGTACTTGATATACAAAATCCAATTCCTGTATAATATGAATGTTTTTGAATTACATTTCACTCTATTATATTTTTGTACCTTATCATAAAAACTCCTTAAGAGAATTCATATTGATTCTGCTAAATAACGTATTTTGAAAATCTACAATTCTCAGCATTATTGTATTGGTTGGCTAGCAAATTGTTTTTTGTAGACAGGTTTCCTCTAAATTTCTCTGAGAGTCTCTATAATATATTTAAATTTGATGAATGGAAATTGTGGTCAGCTGGATCTCACATATGGTTATTCATGGAGATTCATTAGCAAGTGCTCCAGACATAATAATTGATTACATAAGTTGTTTTAAACCATGGGGAATGTATCTGAACTTTCACATTTGGTCTCCTCTAATTTTTTTTTATAGATACATTTCTTTATTTGTATTGAAAATCATCAAAGTATATAAAGTTAAAATAACCCAGAGGATTTATACCACCTTGAAACAAATTATTCAAGAAGCAGTTCTGCACAATTAATTAATTCCTCTTTCTGTTTGCTTCCAATGTATCCATATTCATTGCCATGAGTGACGGCCTTGCAAACTCATTAGAAGAGCTGTTGACATTGTTTGCGGCTCATTGTTACACTGCTCATTTGATAGGCTAATCAGTTGCATTATACATATGCATTCAGAGAGATAAGCCTCCCTTAGCCATCAGTGGTGGATATGACATGATAAATAGTACAAATTCAGTTGAATTTCTTTGGCATATCATGTTCATATTATTTAGAACCTTAAAATTCATTTGAGAAAACAAAGCCCTTGCTGAAAATAAGATTCCTAATTAAAGTTCCCAAATAAAAGAAAAGAAAGAAAGACAGTTTGGTCTAGGGGTTAAAGCACCAGGCTAGAAATAGGAAACTGAGATCTAGTCCTCTTCCTTCCCCCCTCAGATATAAAAGCTGGCTGGATAACTCACAGAGTCATTCTCTCTCAGCCCAACTCACCTGAAAGGAATGTTGTAAGGAAAATAGGAGGAGGAAGGCATATTAGAGAATGTTAATTGCCTTTTATCTTTTATCAAAGAAATCTTGAAAAAAAAATCTCAATTTTTATTGTCAAATTAAAAAAAAGCAATATTGGGATGAGAGTTTTTAGACAAGGACCAACTATTTTTTTTTAAATCTCAGTGAACCTTCTGAAATAGCTTATGTAGATATGTTTATTTATTGAAAGCACTTGGCAAATAAATATTGACATAAGGAAATCAATGTATAAAGTCTAAATTACCTACCTGAAAGGAATGACAGTTTCTTTTTTTAATAGATTACCTTGTATATCTGCTACTATTGCATGTATGTATTGCATTTCCTTTTGTTATAATGAGTGTGTGTTTTGAATGTAACATTGCACAGGTCCTGTACTGTGACTTATTCTGGAATTAATTTGAATATAATTAGTTGGAATAATAATTAATTTGAACATAATAAAAATGAACTAGTCAAATTGTGATACTTCAGTAATGTTGTATAACTTCTTTCTATGGCTATTAACCTGAAAAAAATATACCCTCTAGTTAGAATATAGTAGTCAGTGTTGATAAGCAAAATGTTGGAAGCACTCAACAAGTAGAAATTGTTTTTAAAAATGCCCAGTTATGTACATAGAAATGTTTAGAAAATCTCGCATTCTCATACTGAGTAAACATAACATTTAAGAAATCAAAATCTAATTTCTTTATAGCAACCATTTGTCAACATTAAATACAGTATATTTTGTTTTTTTATTGTAGCTTTACATGATTATCTAATAGATCTGGGTGAGCTGACTACAATTTGCTTTTAGTTAGTTGCTCACACTGTGCAGAAACACTATTCAATTTGTCCAGATGCTTGACAGCACTCCACTTGAATTTTTCCATGCTTATAGAAGCTCATTTGTAGGGTTAGATATGAAATGCAGCACTTTTGCTTTTTAAAAGCAGAGAGAATTTCATATAAAGCTTTAGTCAAATTTGAAGCCTTCCATTGAAGCTGTATACAGCTTTGTGGGCCAATACTTGTTCTTCTTTACTTCTTCTTTTACCACTTTGGGTGTCGAGGGAGATACAAAGTTCCGGCTCTTCTTCTTCTGGTGGCCTCAACCATCATTATTTGATGCTGTTGTGTATCTTTGATGTTGTCTCTCCATCTTCTTCTGCATTTGTCTCTTGCTCTTTGACCTTTTCCTCTTTGTAGGATTCTGTGCCTTGTACAGTACAGAATCCCAAGACATTCTCTCCAGGTGAACAAACCATTTTATTTGTTCTTTTTGTGTGTAGTTTAAGATTGGTTCTATGCTAATTCTTTTGCTTATGATCTCATTTCTGATTTTAGCTATTCTGGTCATTCCAACAGCTTTCCTCAAACATCTTATATTTCTTAATATCAACATCAAATATTTAACATCACATTCTTGTTAATGATAAATTGTGTTTGATAATATTTCTCTTTAACTTGATATTCTCAGTTGTTGGGTTATCACACTGAATTTTAACCTCTTTGAAAGTATATATTCCATCTGAAAGGTCAGTGAGAATTTGATAGCAAAAGAAAACCCATTTGTATATTTCTTTGTTATCACTCAGAGTCTACAAAGTAGAAGTAAAATATAGAAAAACAAGATTGCTCGGCTTTAAGTTCCTGATCCGGGTTGTAAGTTACATATCATATTTCAGTGACACATAAGTATACTGGGAAAATGCCACAGTATATCGTGGTGGCAAGTACTTTTACACACACACACTTCATCCTAGAACAATGTTCTGGCTATATGCTTGAGACACAGGAGTGGTATTGTACACCTAAATATATGGCTTGTATTTAGGAAGTGATAAAGATGCCTAATGCAATAGAATGTCACTTATAATTGCTTAGACATTTGCTTAAGACAGATGAATCATAGTATAGCTAATGCATCAATTACATATTTATGATACAGTAGCTATTAGTTTAATGAGAACATGTTTTTTTAGAAAAAAGAATTTTGTTATTTTCTTTATTATCTTTCAGCATAGAATTAAATTATACATTTTGTAAGTTAAATTAGTGACAGTGCATTCTATTGCATCTCAGTAATGTGATACTATTTTCAGAATTGCTTTATGGCATGCAGACATTATAGCTAAATGAGTTAAACACCATTTTATGCAGGTTTAATGATCTATGCTGTCCACTTCTCTCACCAAAACACTAATTACACAGCCACCTGATAGATTATCAGTTACTCAGCAGATGGGAAATCTGTCAATTATTAAATGTGCTGAGTTCTTGTTTTGGTTTGGTTTCTTTTAATTTCAGGGACCAAACTGAGATAAGGCAGATGGATTCACTCCTACAAACAAAATGGCATTTAGTGCAGTAAAAGCTGTGATACATATAGAACTAATTTGGGAGTTTGTAATAAATGAACACTTAAGATGAAAATAGCAACTAAATTCTTATACCATTAGAACTTCAGTCAACCTCCTTTTTATGAATACTGATAAATAAGGAATTAAGATAATTGCACAGCCATCTATGGTGGGTCTGTGTAGCAATTCCTTCAGATTGGCTTTAATGCATTGGTTGTTTAAAATACTGAAATAAATAAATGTATATAAAAGGTAGAAAATCTTCAATTTACAAGAAATGTTAAACAGGAAAAAAACCACAACTGCATCCACTTCTGATATTCAGGAAATCTAAGATGTCCATATTTTAAAAGTAAATTATTCAAATGAGAAAAAAAAATCTCCCTTCTCTACAGTAAATACAGCATTTATACCATGCCTTTGTCTCTTGACAAGTATTTGAGTCAGCTACCAATTATATATATTTTAAAAGTGGTAATTGTTATTGAAAACCATGTGCACCTGTGCACAAACGTGGGGTAGTGGTCAAAGATAATTTTAAAAAAAATTGCTTCTAGTGGTAGCCACATGGGAGAAAGTTTCTTTTCCAAGACATATAGTTCCTAGAAGCCCAAGATAAATTGCACCATATGTTTATGTCTTTCAGAAACAGAAAGTTTTCTCAATCCCATATCTGGATAGGTTTTTGGCTTTTCTATGTGACAGTGCTAGTTTCATCAGGGAATGGACCAAATCTTGAGGAAAGTTATTGCCAGCCCAGTTATGATGATCTTCAACTCTCTGTCAGGCCTGGAAACCAATTTTGGGCCTTGGATCTTCAGGCTTGCCATATTTGGTGCTGTGGGAAACTGGGAGGGGGGAATTGCATGGAGCTGGGGAGATATGTAACATCCCTTTCTTCGAGAGTCAAAGCCACTCTGCCCTCACCTGGAGGGGTGTGGCTGGGAAGCATCTCCAGTTGGGATGGTGCTTTGATTGGACGATGTGATGGACATGTGGGTGCTGGGGCAGGGACTTGAACTTTCTTTTGGGTGGGGAAAACCTGGAAGCTTTCAGATTTGGGTTTTCCCAGATGTGCCAATATGACATCTCTAATAAAATGGAACTTTGAGGAAACTCAAGCCTCAGGGTGTTACTTGGAACTCTGACACTCTCTCCTTCTGGAGAAAGAGATGAGGTTAAAACCAGATGGCCTACCATATCCAGATAAACCAAAACTAGAGAAGGCTGCCTTAAAGTATCTGTAACCAAAAATCAATTTGGGCTTTAAAAGTTGCTGTGTAGTTACATCATTGTATTCCAAAAAAAGAATTGACTGTGTTGTGTACTGTATATAAAGCTATTCTTCTCCACTTACTTTGGGGAGTAATCAGGAGCTGAGTTGAGGGGAGGAGTGAAAAGGCTGGCTAGCCTTGAATCACTGATGGGGAGGAAGCTTTTGAAAGGTGATCCTCCCAAAAGCTTTGCAGTGTTTATCTAGTACTTTTCTGTAGTGACTGCATTAGTCTGGTGAAATTCCTGACAATAGGTGAGTAGCAATAAACATACCACTGCTGATCAGCTACTTGTGTAGTTTCTGGGTCCATGCCCCTGACATAATCTAATTTAAATCTGTCAGCCTTTCAGCGTAGTCCATACGAGGAAACCAAAACCAGGAATACTTATATCACCTTCACTGTAAGGTTATAGTAACAGAATTTTGAAAGTCTGAAAGCATTTCTCCCCTTCCTTGCCTTTATATTTCAGAGAATTAGACGGGTAAGTTTTGAAATCATTTCTCCACCCTCATTTCTGTTTTGGACTCATATTTATTTTATCAGAATACTGTCTAGGTTGTAGCCATTCCTCCTGCTCTCAAGGTTATTCTCTTATCCCCTTACAAAATTTTTAGACTTCTGACTCACCTTATGTACAGCTTTAGTTTGGAATGGCATCCTAGTTTGGAAAATGACTGTTTCCATACTCTGGTGCTTTTTTTTTGTAAATCTGTAAAGAATTGGGTGTGCATGTATACTCTCTCTGTGTATAGCATGGATACCTAACTATATTTCCAGTATCAGTACTGGAACTCAATATGTAGAATTGATTTGTCTATTGATAATTGTAAATTGCTATGGATTTATATGCTTCCCATTGTACAACCTATAATCCTTAGATATTCTTGGAGATTGGTTTACTTATGGCTTACTTCTCAGATAGAAGTGAAGAGAAATAGAGTTGCAGCTTTCAAGCACAATTAGGAAGATTTGATGATTCTTGAAAGTATGTTTAAACAAAAGGATCAAATTAAATATAATGCAGAAGATACTTACAAATAGAAGAGAATACATTTACCTCAAGGTTGAACTGTGAAGCCCTTGGTGCTTTCTGAGTTTGGTTGCAGATGTTTCATTCCCAACTAGTTAACTTCATCAATGCTTTTGAGTATGAGGTTCACTCCCTGTTTATATACAATAGCTTGACCTGTCAGTATTGGTAGTTTCTCCTTGGAAGTTTCTTGATTAGGATATCGTTTTTGCTTATTTGTCTGGTATTAATTCCTGCTTTTATAGGTGTTGTCTGTTGGAGTGGATATCTTTTTTGTTTCCTTCTTAGCTTTTTGAATAGTGTGTAAATATGATAATCTCTTAGCATCTTTTAAAAATATTATATAATGATATAAATATAATACTTAAAAATGTAGGTACCTTAGTAAGGCAGAAAGTCCGTATTGCCAATTATTTTGGAAGTGATTAATGAGGAATGGATTGAACTCCTTCCCCATCACAATTTCCTGGTCAGCATTGATCCCAAAGCTATTATTTAATGTGGAAAAAGAGTTAGTCATATTATACTTCTATTACTCCCCCATCCAAGAAGCTATCAATGTAATTTCTACAGGACATATATCCATTAGGTCAATCCAATTTGGGCAATTCACCTCTATTTTGTAAGGCAACCCAAAACAAAAACTTGAGAACTGTTCTTGATACTGAGTGCCAAATGGAAAACATGTTCTATTTGAGCTCAAAATAAAATTGTGAAGGCACAGTTATGTCATGTTACTTAAATTATGTTTTAGATGATCGATGTTTTTAACTCTGTTGTTATTTTGTAAGCTCAAAGCTCACAGAAATTGAATGGCATAAAAGCTTCAGCAAACAAATATATTTAAAAAAAATTGACCTCACTTAGAATGTCCTAATAGAACAAACACAAAATAATTTGAATGGGCCAGAACAAAACAACTATTTTGATTGTTCCTGCTGTAGAAACAATTTGAATCATTAAAAAGCCTCTTGTCCTCTTGACTTAGACCAAGGTTTCAAAAAGGGTTGAGGCAATAGCTGAACAGGCAAAAAAGAGAAAATTTATTCAGATTCTGTTCCTCCCAGCATGGAAAACAAACAAACAAACAAAAAAAAAAACAACAACAACAACAACAAAAACCACTGGACTAGACAGGCAAATGCCAATAATATTTTCTTCAATTTTTGTAAGGTTTTCTTAATATTTCAACTTAAAAAAACCCCTTTTAATCCTATTTTTCTGTAGACATTGCTATCCTACTTACCAATTAAGACAAGGAATATTTTTTCTTGTTTTTGCTTTATTGCCAGGCACAGGCCTAACAAAAATTACTGTGCTACTGTTTAAATATATTGGAAGGGAGCCAGATTTTTTTAAAAAACAATGATTACTAGAGTGGCTCAATTTTATATTTTAAAATAATGGTTTATTAAATTTTTACAAAGAACATTAAAAACTAACAAAGTAAAAGCAAGAAAGAAAGGAAGAAGAAAGAAAAGTGCAGAAAGAATATAAAAGAAATAGAAGAAAATTTGATTTCCTTTGCAGCAAATATAAGTAAAATTACAAAATTGTTTTTTAGTCTGTGATTACAACAAAAGCTCTATTCTTTTCTATTATCTAGAGTTTTTTTCTAGTCATCAAAATGACAAATTATAAGTCCCCCCCCCATTTCATGCAAACAAGTGTTTAAGAGGTTTCCAGTCAACCATAATGGAGTGGCTTAATTTCATGAATAATACTAATAGTACAGCAAGATGCAAGTCCATGCACGGTGTGCTGTATGCACGTTCCATGTTAATGAGTATTTGCATTTTTAAGTATACTCTTGAACAATGTTGCTTAATCTCAGAGACTTGAAGACTTGTGGACTTCAACTCTCAAACTGTTGGCTGCGGAATTCTACGAGTTGAAGTCCATAGGTCTTAAAGTCACTGAGATTGAGAAACACTGCTCTTTAAGCTTAACATCAGAAGAACATAAGAACATGCATATACCAAAGCTCAACAACAAATTGCTATAAATCGGCATTGTATTTACATCAAAGCAAAAGTGTTAGTAGCAATATGTAGTAGTAGCAAGGAAAATAACACATATGCAGTTCCTAGTAGCAAGGAAAATAACACATATACAGTTCACTAAAATAAAATTATCTCAGTAGCGTAAAGGACAAAACAAAAGTGTAGATCTGCAACTATGAGCAGCCTTCTGTCAGATCAAATGTGAAAGTGCTTCTTTCTGAAACCCCACCACAATGAAATCACTAATAAATGAATGCTCTACATTGGCTTGTTCAATTTCAAGATTCTCTGTGCTAACCCCTTACCTTGACAATAAATCGAGCTAATGAAACCATTGTGAATTTTTGGACCTTATACTCTGCTGTTAGAGGCTTGGCAAAATGATTTCTGATCAACACTTTTCATCAACTGTCATGTCCATAATCTGGCTCTTATTGAACCTTTCCTTAAGACCCACATTTATTTCACCTTCAGGAATTTGCCTTTAATTCATTTAAGCCTTTTCAGAATGATGGTGTGATGGCTCAATGGTTAAGATGCTGGGCTTGTCCACTGGAAAGCCAGCAGCCCAGATTCAAGACCTGACTTGGGGCCATGCAATGGGGTGAGCTCCAGTCCTTGCCCCAGTTCCTGTCAACCCAATAGTTTGAAAGCATGCAAATACAAGTAGATAAATAGGCAACACTTCAGTGGGAAGGTAACAGTGCTCCATGACATCATGCTGGCTACATGACCATGGAAATGTCTTAGGATAGCACTAGCTCAGTGGCCTTGAAACAGATGAGCACTGAACTCTTTAATTGGCAACGACAAGAGGAGTAAAATCTACAGGGACTCCTTATCCTTATCTTTTCAGAAGAGTGAAGTTCAAATTGCTGGAACTTAATTAAATCATAGATCTTGTCAATATATTCCCTCCATTTATTATTTTTTAAATTATCCTATGCTTATGAGCTCTAATTGTCTTAGGACATTTACAAGAAAAGAAAAGAAATAATTGTTTATCCATTTGCTAGAGGTAGGGAGAAAGAAGATGCCAGCATCAATCAGAGCTGGAAGGGACCTTGGAGGTCATCTCGTCCAGCCCATTGCTTAAGCAGGGGATCCTATACGATTTCAGACAAGTGACTGTCCAGTCTCTTCTTAAAAACCTCCAGGGATGAAGCACCCACAACTTCTGAAGGCAAACTGTTCCACTGGTTAATTGTCCTCACAGTTAAGAAGTTTCTCCTTAATTCCAGGTTGCTTCTCTCCTTGATTAGTTTCCATCCATCATTTCTTGTCCTGCCCTCTGGTGCTTTGGAAAATAAATTGACCCCCTCCTCTTTGTGGCAGCCTCTCAAATACTGGAATATTGTTACCATATCCCCCCAGTTCTTCTTTCCTCTAGACTTTTCTCTAGCCAAACCCAAATCCTGCAACCGTTCATATGTTTTAATCTCCAGGCCTTTAATCATTTTAGTTGCTCCTCTTTGCACTTTTTCCAAAGTTTCAACATCTTTTTTGTAACGTGGTGACCAAAACTGGATGCAGTATTCCAGGTGTGGTCTTACTAAGGCTTTATAAAGTGGTACTAACACTTCACATGATTTTGATTCTATGCCTCTGTTTATTACAAGTATGAATTATATTAGCTTTTTTGGCTGCTGCTGCACACTGCTGACTCATGTTTAAGTGATTGTCCACTAGGACTCCAAGGTCCCTCTCACAGTTATTGTTTTTGAGCCAGGTTTCACCTAATCTGTACTTGTACCTTTGGTTTTTCCTGCCCAGGTGTAAAACCTTTCTCCACATTAAATTTCATGCTGTTGGATAGGGCCCATTGTTCAAGTCTGTCAATATCTTTTTGGATCCTGAGCTTGTCTTTTGGGGAGCTTGTCTTTTGGGGTATTCCTGCCAGCTTAGTGTCATCTGCAAATTTAATGTTCCCCTTCTATTCCCTCATCTAAGTCATCATCAAACCAAAAATAATTTTATCTAGTTGGGAAAAAAAAGTAAGATTCCACCTTTTTCAATTTATTTTGGCAATTCGGCAAGCCTCAGTAACACTTTTTAAAGACTTTTTTTGAAAGAAAAAAAAAACTATGTTAGATTTGAATTCTGCCTATGTTAGAATGTGCAGTGAAGTATTCTTTAGTTAAAAGCGAATACATGTGGGCAAAACTCCAGACTTTATATATTAACATTTTGTTAAAGAGAAAAGTTATTTCCCTCCTCCCCCTCCTTTTCTAGGACAAAGAGAAGCGACAACTTTTCCTTTCGGGCATTTCAATCACAGTAGCACAATATGTGCAATTATTGAGCTTGATTGCTCTTGTGCAGGTCTATTCCCGTGAGTCACATTTCATTTGGGAGGTCTGTTTCAGTTTTTCCTAACAATATGTCAAACAGCCTAGAGAAAGGAAACTGAAATTTACCCCTTGGGTTTCATCCTTCTGTTCCTTTAAACCAGCCTTTTGGAAGAGAAAATTCCACTGAGATCCAATTTGCTATTCTGTCTTTATGTGCATTAGATATCCTAGTTTTACATACGACTAGCTAGGAACCACTCACAAATGACAGGCCATATATATATATTTTCAAGTGCATCAGGCAGGGAAGTGAAATTAGTTTGGGGAATACAAACTAAAGCTTGGGATGCGTTGAAAATGATCCTGAATAATACTTTAGGCCTCATCGGAGCATTGTTCTCTCTACTATTCATGAAAACTGTCTTACTTTAGACTTCAGAAATCTGAAAAAAGATATAGTTGCTTTAAGAGTCATATTAAAGGTAAAGGTTCCCCTCGCACATATGTGCTAGTTGTTCCCGACTCTAGGGGGCGGTGCTCATCTCCGTTACAAAGCCAAAGAGCCAGCGCTGTCCGAAGACGTCTCCATGGTCATGTGGCCGGCATGACTAAACGCCAAAGGTGCATGGAACGCTGTTACCTTCCCACCAAAGGTAGTCCCTATTTTTCTACTTGCATTTTTTTACGTGCTTTCGAACTGCTAGGTTGGCAGAAGCTGGGACAAGTAACAGGAGCTCACTCCGTTACGCGGCGCTAGGGATTCGAACCGCCGAACTGCCAACTTTCTGATCGACATATTATATTAATATAGAGTCATATTCAGGGGTGAAATGCTACCAGTTCAGCCCGGTCCGCTGGAACCGGTAGTAACAAATGCTTTTAAAAAGTTAAAAAAAAAAAAAGGTTCCGACGATTGGGCGGCACAGCTGATTGTCACAGCTGATGAACCTTTTTTTTACTTTTTTAAAAGCATTTTTACTACCTATTCGCTGGAACTGGTAGTAAAAAAATGCTTTAAAAAGTGTCCCGACTCTCAGCTGTTTGACAATCAGCTGAGAGGGGGATCGAAACCTTTTTTGTTTTTTTTAACTTTTTTAAAGCATTTTTTTAAAACTACTTATTCAACCGAACTGTGATTCTGTGAGGTTCCTGCTTATTGCAGGGGTCATTTTGTGTGAAGTCCAGCTGTTCTGCATTGTGTGTGAGTCAGTTGTGTAGGAGTCAGTTGTGTAGCTTTTGTGTTATTTTTGTATAAAGTGTGTTAGTTGGTTTTTGAGCTCTCTGTGAGGTTCCTGCTTGATGTTGCAGGGGCCATTTTGTGTGCTTTTGCATTGTGTGTAAGTCAGTTGTGTGGCTTTTGTGTTGTTTGTGTGTGAAGTGTGAAAGTTGTTTTTTGAGCTCTTTGTGGCTGTGTGAGGTTACTGCTTGTTGTTGCAGGGGCCAGTTTGTGTCCTTTTGCATTGTGTGTGTCAGTTGTGTGGCTGTTGTGTTGTTTGTGTGTGTGAAGTGTGAAAGTTGCTTTTTAACCTCTTTGTGGCTCTGTGAGGTTCCTGCTTGTTGTTGCAGGAGCCATTTTGTGTGCTTTTGCATTGTGTGTGAGTCAGTTGTGTGGCTTTTGTGTTGTTTGTGTGTGAAGTGTGAAAGTTGGTTTTTGAGCTCTTTGTGGCTGTGTGAGGTTCCTGCTTGTTGTTGCAGGGGCCATTTTGTGTGCTTTTGCATTGTGTGTGAGTTAGTTATGTGGCTTTTGTGTTGTTTGTGTGTGACTTGAAAAAGATGGTTT